>VZTI01000535.1:29781-40104 GCA_013397865.1 Struthidea cinerea | reverse complement strand
TAAAAATATTAAACAGAACTGGTCCCAGCACAGACCCCTGAGGGACACCACCGGTGACTGGCCTCCAGCTGGATGCAGCACTGCTCACCAGCACTCTCGGGGCCCAGTTATCCAAGCAGTTCTTAACCCAGCTAAGAGTGCTCCTGTCCAAGCCGTGGGCTGCCAGCTTTTCCAGGAGTATGCTGTGGGAGGCAGTGTCAAAGGCTTTGCTGAAGTCTAAACAGACAACATCCACAGCCTTTCCCGCATCCACCAGGCGGGTCACCCGATCATAAAAAGAGACCAGGTTGGTCAAACATGACCTACCCCTCCTAAACCCATGCTGGCTGGGTCTGATCCCCTGTCCATCCTGTAGGTGCTGTGTAATGGCACTCAATATAAACTGTTCCATAATTAATATGGAATAATTAATCTTACCTGTCATAAATTTCTGATCCTTCTTCCAAACCAGGCAGCAGCCCAATTACAAAGGCCTGGAGTCCAGGCAGGAGAGACTTTTGGAGAGGGAGAAAATATTTCTCATACAACCCAAGGAGAACAGGTCTCACTGACATTGCTGCATTTGCCAGCAGAGGGAACAAACCAGAGCTTTGAATCCAAAAGAAAGACAAAAAAAAATGAGTTGATTAAAATAGATTGAGATGGTTATGCTTTAGAAAAAAAAAATTAAATTATTTGTACAAGAAAAAACCCTTGGCAAGCCATTTTATGCCTTAGAAAAAAATTTAAATTACCTGTACAAGAATAAATCCTTGGCCAGCCATTTTGTGCCAATGATTTTGAAGATTATTTCATAGGTTTCTAAAGCCTTTAAATGCACCCCACTGGGCAGGGCTGGGTGCAAGCACTGGGACAATCTTTTACTGATGATCAGCTTTCTGGGCAGCAGAGAATACTTCAGGTTACTCTGCAGAGCCTGGGGGAGAAAGGAGAGAATAAATAGTCAGAATGAGAAATAGAAAATATGTAATGACTGAATGTTAGAGGTTGAGAGGAATGCTGAGAGGAGTTTTAACTCCTAACTGCATTTTGTTACAGTGAAACAGCACAATTGTGCATTTGATTTTTGATATAGAATCAGCCATGGAAAATTTAGAAAAGCCTGGTTTGACTCTGCTTAGAGAAGGGAAAAGGAAGTCAAAGAACAGGACTGGCACAGGGTATCCTTATCCTATCTCCAGGGGAAGTAGGGAAGTGACAAGAAGAGAATCTCAGCTTCTAAGGAATAAAGAAAGAGTGAAAGATTTATCTTTCCTCATAAATTCTCACTTCATGAATGGAATCATGGAATGGTTTGGGTTGGAAGGGACATTCAAGATCATCTTGTTCCAACACCTTCCACTATCCCAGCTTGCTCCAAGCCCCGTCCAACCAGGCCTCGGACACTTCCAGGGATGAGGAGTCCACAACCTCCCTGGGCACCCTGTGCCAGGGCCTCCCCTCTGTCACGGGGAAGAATTTTGTTCCTAATATCTGAAACAAAAATAACAAACCTTCCAACCAAAGCAGCCATGATTAAATGGGACAAAACCCTCTGATCTGGAATTCTGTGTGGCTCCATTCACTAAGTTGAATAACTCACTGCATCGATGTACAAGTAAAGGATCTTTAGCACAGGAAATACTTAAATTTTTGCTGCTGGGATAGGTTTTAGGAAAAACTGTGCCTCCTTTCCTGGGAAAAGTTCCTCCTTTCCTTGAGCCACCAGAGCATTTCAGCAGGGAAATAAATAACTTTCCTCTTCAAGCCAGAGACAATTAAAAAGAAAAGTTGCAAGTCAAGGGCACTTCAGGCTTTGATCAGTCTGCAAACACAAGCAGATGTTCCAGTGCATGTGGACCTTTGGGAGGTTTCCAGGATCAGACAAATTCTTGTCTCTCCCTAAAGTTAAATCATGACCTTATCCCATGTAATTATTTTTAACTTGAGGTTCTTCCCTCCTGCTTGGAAAAGCGGCAGAAAGTGGAATAACCCTTCCTGGAATCAACCCAAACCAGGTCACTTAACCCTGAACACTCCTCAGCAGGAAGGGGAGGAGATAAAACCCATCACCCTTTAATAAGAGCAGCTGGCAGTAAATTTATTCGAGAAGAGAAGAGGTTGAGAGTTTATAACAACAGCAAACAGAAATGTCACCCCATCCTGGCAGACACACAGATGTCACTTAGAGCCACTTGGTTTCCTTCCTTCCCTCCCCCAGGATGGGCAGAGCTGCATTTTAATGGGTAATAAAAACCAGAATCCAAGAATATTGCACATATTTAACTAAACCAGGTTGTATTTGTGGAGTTACCCTTTTTATACCTTTCATATTTTGAGACATTTCCCCCTGTGTTACACAAGGAATATTATTTCAACATTAAAATCCTTAATACTTGTAAGAACTTTGAAGATTTCTGGAAAGATGGACTTTGAAACTTTCTATTTATATTGCTTGGCATGTATTTGCCCACACCCTCTCTGTATATTTATAGATATAAAAGGAGTTGATTAAAAAAAAAAATAGGCCAGTGGTAAATATTTTCCCTCTCAGTGTTCAGACTGAACAAATACCATCTTAATATTCCAACAGTTTGAATTGAAATATCAGCCAGGCAGAAAATGGAAACATTCACTGTTTATTACACAGAGAATCAGATCCACTACAGAAATAATGGCATCTCAGCAAATGGCTGGTTTGGCTCCAGCTTTCCTAAGGATTCGCAGAAAATAGGAACTCCTTCCCCCAAACTTCAGGGATAGATAAGCAGAATATTTATAATCACAGAATGGTTTGGAAGGGACATTAAAGATCAGCCAGGGATGGGAAAGGACACCTTCCACTGTCCCAGGCTGCTCCAAACCCCATCCAACCTGGCCTTGGGCACTGCCAGGGATCCAGGGGCAGCCACAGCTGCTCTGGGCACCCTGTGCCAGGGCCTGCCCACCCTCCCAGGGAACAATTCCTGCCCAATATCCCATCTTGTTAAAAATTCCCAGTTATCCCTGATCTCCCAGCAGATTCAGGGATTTTAAACCACACCAACATTTTAGAAGGCTGTGGTTGCCCCAAGAGCCCTCCCAGCAGCCCCTGGCTGCTGCTTTGCTGAAAGGTTCAGGTTCTTCCCAGCTTCCCCAGAATTGCAGAGATCCAAGGATTCTGAAAGGCTTGAAAGGCAAGAATTAGCAGAGGGATCTCAAAGTGTTCACTGAAATAAGAGTGACATGATAATAGACAGGTTTCTAAATGCTAATTAATCTCCTTGAGCTGACAGGCAAAGTTGTGAAGATGGATTTTTAAGTAACCTGAGCTTCCACAAGTGAAAAAAAGAACACAGAAGCAGGATCCAGGAATGCTGAAATGACAGCTTTGGCTGTGAGAGGTGAATAAACTTGAGATCCCATCCCACACCACTGTTTGCAACACTAACACATAAGGATGCTCAGAATTTCTGTGAAATTGGGCTATAAAAAGTACAGAATTGTCTATAAAGGGAAAACTTGCTATTTTTTGCACCTGTGCCTTAAAATTAAACCACACACACAGAGGAATATTTGCATTTCCTCAGTTCCTGGTTTAATTCCTTCTGCACTAGAAACCCATTTTAAAAAATGATAAAAACCCTCTGCAAATCAACCAAACATTTTTATTTCCATTACTAGAATTCCAGGAAAAGGCGGCATCAATTTCTAAGGTTACCTTCAATTAGGAGATACCGTAATTCTTGTTTAAACAACAGTGGTTGTGAGGAGAGGGGGAGAAGGAGAACCTGTGATTCCGTTTTCCACTGATTCATTTTCCAAGTGAAAAAAAAATTCCAAACAGAGCTCCAGCTTCCATAGAAATACCATGAATAGAATTAATTTTAAAGGTGGTTGGAGCTGGAGTTGTATTAAAAAAAGGGGAAAAGAGGTGTATAAAATATCCCTAATCCTGCACATTGCATTTGTCCATTGGGTTTGGGGAAAAAAATAAAGGAACTTCTCAAAAATGGAAATAAAGTTTGTCTTCGGCAGAAGTCTGAAGCTGAGCCAGCAGTTGGTTTAAAGCCCTCGATGTCTGAGTTTCCATATGAAGCAAGTGGTTAATTAATGGCTGCACTCATTAAATCCCTGCTTGAGAAGAATCCTCCTCTTCCTCAAGAACAGACAGATTGTGACATTGAGTGTTGCTGTTCCCACAATGAATGTGCAGCTGCAAGGAGTTTTGGGGCTTGTTTTGCCTTTCCATCCAACCAGAACAAGGATTTGGGTGAGATCAGGTTCACCTCAAAGTTTCTGAGGCAAGAAAAGCCTTCAGGACTAAAACGTCACAGATTTATTTTCTGTTGGAAGCTCAATTCTTTTTAAAAAGTAAAGATTAAAACTTGGATTTATAGAGTTGTGTTATGTCCAAGGATAAAAACCAGTTTGAAAGGTTTTTGTTTTTAGAGGAAATACTACTAAAATTCCAGATTGGATTGCGTTGGAAGGGACCTTAAAGATCATTTTGTTCCAACCTTTGCCATGGCAGGGACACCTTTCACTATTCCAGGTTGTTCCAAGCCCCGTCCAAGCTGCCCTTGGACATTTCCAGGGATCCAGGGGCAGCCACAGCTGCTCTGGGCACCCTGTGCCAGGGCCTCCCCACCACAAATTTCAGAGTTTTTAAAAATCCCTCCTTTCCTAATTTCTTTACAAAAACAGGATGCAGAATCCAGTATTTTCTACTCCTCAGTTCTTCATTTTGCAAATTGTGCCGCTTACCTACTACTTGCCTACACCCAGAGTTGAAATTTATGGAAAATATCTGTTTATAATCTGGATTAAAAACCCTAATGCAAACTGTGCATTTGGATTTTCCTAAATTCATCATATTTTTAGCCTCTTAATTGCCTGAAATTCCCACTACATGAACATGTTATATGTATTTGTTCTTTGTTCGTACTCTGAATACAGTGACAGGCACTTTGGATATAAAAACAATGTTAAAAGCACCTGTTTTGTTGTCAAACCCACCTATACTGAACCACCACCTATTTCTAAGTTTAAAAGGCCACATTTCTCCAGCCCAGCAGCTTTTTTATCAAAGTACGAAAGTGATTTCTCACTGAAAATGAAGCTGAATCCTTCCTTAAAACATTGGCACCCGTATTTACTGCCTGTTTCATCCACCTGTTTGCATCTGCTCATTTATATTCTTATCATAAATATTACTTTCCATTGTTTCTCATTTTCTATAATGATCTATTACACCCACGTTATTCAAAATAACCCCCCAAGATCTTTCCCTTGTAAACTTGGGGGTGTAAAATAAACGAGCAAATTCTGCCAATTTCCTCATGCTCACACCTGGTGCCTGCAGTTCTTTAACTCTGAAGGGGAAATTCACCTCTGACCTCTTTCTGACCTCCGAAACCCGAAAATCAGCCAAAACCATGGGTAGAACTGCAGTAACTCACCTCAGGCTCCCCATAAAACCCATGAGGAACACACACAATTTTAGGACAACATTCATCTGACCTACTTTAAGCAAGAGATGAGTCACAAAACAAAAAAATAAAACCTTTTATTCCTCTGCCTGTCTAAAAGCAATTCAAGGTGAAGCTGTCTGTGCTGAAGTCGTGTCAAGTCAGATAAAGCTCATCTCCCTTAAATGATGAAATAAAATCTCTCCAGATCTGCCAACTGACCCTTCTGGCTGAGCATTCAGATGTTGCTTCCCTGGTTCTACAAGTCCCCGTGAAATATTATTTAGAGCTGTGGAAGCAACAGAGAAGCTGAAAAACAATCTCCAGTTTATCCTGGGTAGAATCATCACGGCTGGAAGAGATTTTAAGATCATCAAGTAACAACAGAGAAGTAGCAGAGTTGTTTCTCTTTGCCAACCTCCATTTTTTTACCTCATTTTTAAGGAATAAGAGCCTGTCTTGCTTCCTCCAGACTTTGGATTACCTGGAGGGTGATGCCACTGAGCTTTGTGGAAATAAGAGAGTGTTTGTGTGTCTCAATAGTGCCTGCAGGAGAAAAAGCCTCAGAAAATGTTACACCCATAGAGGTGAGGACAGATTTCACACTGCTCTGAGAAAGAACTTGTGAACTTCTTGATTTCTTGTGTTTTGTCCTTCCCTTTCTCAGCAGTTTCAGGTGTGATTAATGTCAAGTTATCCCTGCACACAAGTGACCCCCAGGATCTTTAACACAACCATGTGCAGTGTGTAAAAACAATTTTATCACTGAGATCCTGCTGATATCCTCCCTCCTGCTCATCCACCTCCCCCACTGACTGCAGGAAAGACGAGAAACACCTCCCCCAAACCTGATCAAACCCAATAATAATATTTCTGTGTGAGGCTGTAGGAGACCAAGTAATCCCAGGAGTTCAGGGGATAGTTACTGACATCTTATTTCCCAGTCTTCCTTTTGGCAACACCTTCCCCTGCCACACCATCCTGATTTTCAGATAACAGACAGGGATGAACACTGGGGATGATTTGCTCCACCAATTCTTAAGCTCTTAAAAAGATTAAATCCATAAAATCCCACAGCAGATGGACTGCTGGATCAGCTGAAAGCTTTTCCCCTGGTTTCTCCTCTGCTGCCACATCTTCTGGCAATTCTGCACCTGAGTAAGAGTCTCAGGCAGGTGCTCATCAGTTCAGTGTGTTCATCTAGGTCAAGATAAAAGATCAAAGCCACCTCTCACTCGAATGATTTCCTATTTTCCCTTTTGAGAAAAGCATTTTGAAGGCCTCTGGCTCTTGGCTCAACAGCAATCAGGATGACACAGTGAAGGCAGCAACGTGGAACTGCTGTTCCAAACCAATATTTCTTTCTGTCTGTCTCTCTCTCCATGGTCATACAAAAGACACCACCAAATTTCCCCAAATGTAAGGGGAGGGCACAGTCAAGTAAATGTGACCTTTAAATACAAGCTTTGACTCAGAAAATATTCTAAAACTCGTCACCTCCCGTTTTCTAGAAAAGCTTTTTAGCTGCTCTAGACTGAGAGCAGCATCCTGAAGATTTCTTTGATGCAAAGATTAAATTAATTTAGCAGTAGAAAGGCAGCAAATAGCATTTGCAGGAAAGCTCTGCTGCTTTCACTAGAATTTCTCACATTTATATAAAAAAATACTGACTTAGCTCCTTCCATTATTTTTCTCGAGTGAATTTTCAATTTCTCCAAGTGCTGGAAGCGACACAGAAGTTCCTAACAATACAAATCTCACAAACAAATAACAAAATAGTCCTCTCACACTGTACCTTATTGAGTTTGCCAAGGGAAGAGATCAGATCTGCCCATTCACTGGATGATTCAAAGTTCCTCAAAGCTTTCTCAATCGCTGAAGAATAATTCCTGTATCTGTAATCCCCAAGTAAATCCTGCTCTTCTGGATCCATCTTGGGTTCTCATAGCAAGGTGGAACCTCCTGGTAAACTGAAACAGGCAAAGAGTTACAAAAACCACCCAAATTTCAGTTCTGGCACACCTGAGGTAACAATAAATACGCAGAAGCACTGACAGAGCACGATAAACAGGTCACCAGATCAAAATTTCAACACAGAGTTAAAAATAATTCCCTGGGCATGACTGTAACTCCCCACTGCCTCTTCCAAAAGCTTTGCAGTCACTTTTTCCTATTTCTGGAACGTGTTGTTCCCTCCCATGCACGTGGATGTCACACAATAACAAAGGGAAGGACTCCAAAGCCTCACTCCAAGCGCTGACAAGGAGCTGGGCAGCTGGAAATGGCTCTCGTAACTCATTACCCGTGCTTTGCAAGGTTACCTGGAGCATGGAATGGGAAATATTCCCTATCAAAATGCAGCTTTCCAGAGGAATGCTGCTAAAGGGCTCTCAGCCCACAGCAGAAGGAGCTCTCAGAGCTCTGATCTCAACTTGGCAGCAGCAGATGCTCAAGTACAAGCCCAAGGTGTTGTGCCAAAATGCCAAGCCATGCATTATAGTCTTCCTGCATTTCAACAAAAAGGATCTGTATATTTTTATATTTAAAAATAAGCTGTTCAGACCTGATTTTCCTGTGTTTTGCAAGGCATTTGGGTTAAAAATCCAACATACACCTGGTTTAGAACAATGGAAAACAAGCATGGTTGGATTTTCCCTGCTTAAAAATCCTTCCTTGTCTCCTTTGCTACCTCTGACACCACTTCTGTTAGAAAACATAAAAATATTTACCCAGGCTATTTTAAATATGCTTAGATTTAGGTTTAGGTCATTCCCTGCTGCATCACTGAGACAGAAAAGAAATCACAGCTCTGTAACAAAATATTTTACATTTTTGAAAGACATCTGCATTCAGTCTCCTGCTGTTAGGACACAAAAGTAAACCCAGACCACCCTCCATATCCTTTAAAACATTAAATATGTTGTAACAAACAACTATAACTACATCAGTAGAAGAGTTTTGGGATGAAACTCTCAAAACCAGAAAAATGCCGGGTGAATCCAAAAAAGAGAAAGGATTTTAAGTGCAGGTTTAAGCCACCTTTGCACTCCCCTGAGCAGGATTCAGGCATTGCCAATAAAACCACTCTGTGACAGCCAACCTGGATCCACCTCCATGGAAAAACAAAATTATCACACAATGTCATCAGGGCCAGATTGGGTTGGTTGGGTTGGTTTATTTGGCTACAGAGAGGATTTAATTTTGTTTTTATCAGGATGTTTGCAGTGCTTCTCACAGCAGAGACAGTGAAACCAGGGAATAACATTTATCTGGGATCCAGCTCTTCTTGTTCCAACAAGGATTTAAAAGAAAAGAAAGTCAATCCTCCCATAAAACCCAACAAAGTGGAAAAGCTGCAAGATACTGTCAGCAAAACTTAAGAGTAATCTGATACAAACACTGGGCAAGAAATGGAACCCTATTTCCCTCATCTCATCTAAGGATCTTAATCATGGGATTGTTTCATACTCCTGAGAACAAAGCAGGAGCTGGGAAGTTATTCCAGCAGCTGTCTGCCAAGCCAGGGCTGCTGCCAGTTCCACGAAGAAGAGATTTGTCTGGATCACTTAGAATCAGGGAGCTGGTTTGCTGACAGGACACATCAGTTCTTAAGATATTTCATTTGGATTTTTGCAGTGAAAAGACAGGTAAATAGTTGGTTTCCACCCAGAAAAGCAGGGATGGAAGTAATGATTTAGTGTGGATTGATATTCCTTCACCACAGCTGCCAGATGTCAGCAAGGTTTGATAAAATCCAATAATCTAAATGAGGCCAATAGATCGGGTTTGTGCTTGTACACAAAGGCAGGAAAAGAAATAATAATAAAAAGTCTTTAAAAGCCAAACAAAAGCCACTTGTCAGTGACCTTTAGGCACGTATCCCAAATCCCAGGTCACAAACTTCCTTAGTAAATCCCGATGTAAATAATTATTCATCACCTTCCAGCACTGATGGTGCCAGGCTCTTCTCAGTGGTCAGGACGAGGAGCAATCGCCATAAATTAAAACAAGAAATTCCACTTCAACATGACGAAGAGCTTCTTTCCATGGAGGTGGCGGAGCACTGGAACAGCTGCCCTGGGAGAACCATGGAATATGCTGACTTGGGCAACATCCATCAGGATCATCCAGTCCAACTCCTGTTCCTGCCCAGGACACCCCAACAATCCCACCCTGGGACTGCTGCATCCCTGGCAGCGGTGTCCAAGCGCTCCTGGAGCTCTGGCAGCCTCGGGGACGTGCCCATTCCCTGGGAATGCTGCGGATCTCCCTGTCTGGAGACATTCCAAACGCACCTGGACGCCCTCCTGGGTCACCTGCTCCAGGTGACCGCGCCTTGGCAGGGGGTGGAGTGGGCGATCTCCTTCCAACCCCAGCCACTCCGGGATCCTGGGACCCTGTCCTGGGGCAGCTGAACGGGGACAGCGCTGCCCCCTCAGCCGGGTCCCCCGCCGTGCCCTCCCCGCCACCCCGTACCTGCGCAAGGCCCCCGCAGCTCCCGGGGCGCCGGCGGCGACGTGTGGGAGCCCGGGCCGCGGCGGGGCGGGCGCGGCTCCCGCAGTCCCCGAGCAAAGCCGCCCCTACGGAGCACCGCCCGCGCCGCCAGGGCCGCCGCGGGGCCGCACCACCGAGCGCCGCGCGGGGAGCGCCGGGGCATCGCCCGCCGCAATGGGAGGGCTCCAGGCTTCCCTATGAGCCGAGGCCGCCGTCGTTGTCACCCCCCGTCGTCGTCACGCGCTGCCGCTGTCACCCTTCTCCCGGTGTCGCCCCGGAGCGCCACAGCTCGCAGCGCGTCACCTGGCTGGTCCCCCCCCCTCTGCGGAGAGATGGTACAGCCCGGCGGGCAGGCCGGGGCGCTGAGCGCCCCCTGGCGGCGCGGGCGGGGCGGGGGGTC
>VZTI01000535.1:4206-28474 GCA_013397865.1 Struthidea cinerea | reverse complement strand
GTTCAGAGCAGCTGTGGAAAAAAAAAATCAAGGGAAATGCATTTATTTAGTTATTCAAGGTGAGAGAAGAGAGACTGTTCAGATTTGGATGGATGCTGTTCCAGCAGTGAACCGCCATAAGTTACATTAAGTATTAAGTAACACATTAAATATTAAGTTACATTACATTAAGTACAATAAGTGTTACATTAATAAGCTGTTTTCTTTTCTTGATACCACCTGCCTTTCCCCTTCCTAACTAGATTTTAGGAAAATCTTTCTAAGCTGCACCAATTCAAGGTTCAATTCCTAAATTTTAGAATTATTCTTGGAAATGCAAGTCAGAGCTTCTGAGCATGTGCCTGACTGAGCAAAGAACTTGGGTTTTTGGTGATTTCCTTAAGACATGACATCAATGTCCTAAAATACAGCATGTTACTTAGGATGTTTTCCTGTTACTTTCTCAGGGGGTGGAATTGGATGATCTTTAAGGTCCCTTCCAACCCAAATAGTCTGTGATTCCACGATTTTCCTTCAATGGCAGTGACATGCCATGAAAAGAAGACCAGTAAATCACGTGTAAAAGCTTTGTACAGACCGTGATTATTTCATTATTATTTCATCCTTTCCTAACCCTTAAACTCGACACTCAGCAAGTTTGCCAGAATCTGCGAGCAACAAAACAATTCCCACACAACAGAGCGGGGAGAGAAGCGGGAAGGCAGTTAAAAAAAGAGAAAGGAAATAAATAATTGATAAATTTGGGTTGAACAACGCCAGCCCTGTGCAGAGCCCCAGCCTGGCACAGCCACTGCCCAGCCTGGCCTGAGCCTGGTGCCAGCAAACAGCCCTCCCCTGGCACTCTGCCCTGTCCCAGCTCTCTTCCCAGGGCACATTCCCTCTTCTAGGGGCAGCAGGGAATGGGTGCAGCTTCTCCTGGACACGCTCCTTCCTGACCAATGTTCTGCCTCTTGTTCCCACCTCCAACAGCTGCTTCTCCTTCCCCGAGTCCCACACCACAGCTGCAAAGGTGGGGAAAGCATTTGTCCCCTGTCCTTCCTTCTGTTCGCCCCACAGGAAGTTGTTTATAATCAACACCTCCATGAGAGATGACAGTGACTCTCCAGCCACCACCTCCCACTTTGCTTCCTCACCCTGACACAGAGGAATTTGGTTTAACAAAGAGCTTAATTGAAGAATTTGAAATGCACAGAACGGTCACAGAATGGTTTGGGATGGAAGGGACCTTAAAGCCCATCCAGTGCCACCCCTGCCATGGGCAGGGACACCTTCCACTGTCCCAGAGTGCCCCAAGCCCTGTCTATCCTGGCCTTGGACACTGCCAGGGATGGGGAGTCTGTAACCTCTCTAGGCAACCTGTGCCAGGGCCTCACCACCCTCACATAAAGAATTTCTTCCCAATATCCAATCAAAATCTGCTCTTTTTCCAGTTCAGGCCATTCCCCTTGTTCTGACTCCATGGCCCTATGGAAAGTCCCTCTCCAGCTCCCCTGTAGCCCCTTTAGGCACTGAAAAGCTGCTCTAAGGTCACCCCCCCTGAGCCTTCTCTTCTCCAGGCTGCATTCTAAAAGAAGATTTACAGCTCAACAAAACTCTTCAGGATCAATGTAACACCTTTAGTAAAACTTGCAAACCTAGAATTTGGCTCAAACTAAAACAAAACCCACACCAACAAAGCAGATCCTGAATGAGACTTAAGCAGGAACTTTACAGATCACAGGGGACAGTTAAAAACTAATTTGTATTTAGCACTGGATATTACCCGGCTGTGGTCAAGGGCTCTTCCAGTCTGGTCTTTGCACAAAACAAAGGCCAGGGTGTGTTTGGAATGTTTGGAGATGCCAAGCAGATGGACACACGGCTTCTGAAGCTCAATGACTCAGGCAGCATTTGAGGGATGAAGAATTAGGCAGGATTCCCCACTGCTGGATTAAGTCTCTTAAATCTCTGACTAAATCCAAGAGCCACGTTGTGTTTTGCTGAGATCCCAGAAGCACAACTGGGAGGGCACACACAGACTGGTTTTTTTTTTTTCTGTGGCACATGACAATGAGAGTTACTTTGTAGCAGCCAAAACTTTACACAGATTTTGTAATTTTCCCCCTAAACCCAAGGCCTCTGAGGTTTTTTCTTCCCATAGATTACCATGAGAACTTTTGGCCTTCCCTTAAAGGAGCTCTGGGGCATGACTGATGAGGTAATTCTTCACAAAAACAATGCTCCTGTATGCTTAAAAAACCAATTTATAACCACCCTTTGTTCTGTGCTGATAAGCAATTAATAACCCTACAGAAAATTAATTTCCAACATTTATTTCCACTCCAAGGCTTCCCAATCCAACCTCTTCTGGGGGAGGCCAATGTCAAAGCCAGTCAGGTGAGGTTCTCTGGCATCGCCTCCCTGACTCCTGATTAACAATTAACAAGCCCATTATTGATTTGTCATTACTAACAACAGCTTTATGGGCAATTGTTTCCAGCTCCTTCAGCCTCAGAAGAGGTAATTTTTCAACTCTGAGGATGTGAAAGGCAATAAGCAGCATTTAAAGCAAATGTAGAGCTCTCCACATCACTTACAGTTCTTATTCCTGCTATGCGGAGAGCACTTAATTCAGATTTTATTAAGGAAACTGGCTGTGCAATAAAGGAACTGAGGAACACTTTGTTGTGTCAGGTCTGTAGTTTATTCTCTCTGTATCCAGGGCAGACATCACAAATTCCAGCCACAATCTTAGCTGCAGAAAATGAAAACATATTCTCAAACTTTCTAAGTTTTTACTACCAGAATAAGCCAGTTGGATGAATATAAATCAGTAATTCTTTATTGATATATTAATAAAACCAACTGATTATGTTTGGCTATAAATGGTGGGTCAGTGCTATTTTTTATTTTCACCTAATTCCATTTAGTTCTGATAGTAAGGAGTGGCCGTACAACAGTGATTCTGGTCTTGGGTCTCCCCCCAAACAGTATCAGAGTAGCTCTAAAACAACCCCATCCTCTTCAGGAAACCCTGTGCAGCCTCAAGCAGCACCTCTGGATCCTGGAAAGATCTACTGTGATGAGAGATAAGGCACCTGCTTCCTCATCCCAGCTCCATGTCCGAGATCCATCCCAGGGGGAGTGGGAAAAGGGCTGGCAATGATGGAATTAGGAGTGAAATGGGGAAAACAAGGTCAGGTTTCCACCCCCACCTTCCTGAGCTCACCAGGGTCTGACAGTTTTGTTACTCACAAACTGGCCATGAGGAGCATCAGCATTGGAAGGCAAGAGGGCCAAATAAACGGGGGTCTCAGCCCCCTCATCTGGGGACTTGGTGGCTTTGGGACCTGCCATGTCTGTCCTCACCCAGCCAGGGCAGCAGGCATTGAGCAGGATGTGGTCACCTTTCCTTTCCTCATTTAACAGCCGGGCTTGGATCCTGGACAAGACTGTGACCCCAATTTTGGACACCCCATAGGCAGTGTTTGGCCAACCCTCTTTCTCATGGACGCTTTTCTTGGTGTCTTCCACAAACTTGGTCATGAGCTGCACCAGCTCCTCCTCAGTGATGGTGTCACTGCGGAATTTCTGCTGGAGCTCTTGGCTGCAGCCTCCCAGGGCTGAGCTGCTCACCATGCTAGAGACATTCACCACTCGACCTGAAAAGAGAATAAAAACTGATTATTTTCACACATTTTAAGCCCAGCACTGAAGTGGGGCTGCTCTACAGTTCTGATTAACTCCTCAGGTGAATACCTGTAAAATAATTTGGTGGGTTGTTTTGCAGAGCTCCTGTAAGATCAGAGTTAAGTCAATGTTCTTATTTCTAATAAACTCCATTACACAGGGTAATTTCAGGTGTGAATCTGCAAAAGTTTCAGATAAACCTCCAGGAAACAACCTCACAATCTGTAGGTACACCCACAGTAGTAAGAATACCTAGAGATTCACAAATCTAAGGATTTATCTCCCAGCACTTTAGTTAAAGAGGAACAAGTCAGCTGAATCAGTGAATCACTCATCATGTCCAAAATTATGTTGCACTGTTTCCCCTTTTTCCTGCTACTTCACAGCCATTCTGGAGGCGAATTTGGGGATTTAATCTTAAAAAACACAGAAATTAATTCTTTCTGTTAATGACTTTATTAACAGTTCATCCTTCACTTTAGGACAAGAGGACTAGACTGCAATGTTGGCACTGTTTCTTCTCTCCCCAAAATTCATTTACTTTGTTTTTTCCTGCTTCCCTGGGAACTAACAACTTGTTTTTCATCTACTTGACTTCTTTTTTTCTTGAAAACCTCGATATATTTAAATTTAGGAGAGATACATTTTATTTATAGCAGCAAACACATCACAGCATCACATCAAACTCTGAAACACTGGTGCAGTGCCTGAGACTGGACAGAATTTCCCATTTAAAAGGGCCGAAATTAATTCAAAACTATTCCTTTATTTGCTATATTTCACTTACCATAAGGCTTCATAAGAGGTAACAATTCTGTGCAAACATTCCTGGTTCCAAAAAAGTTTGTCTTCAGTGTAACCTCAGCTTGGACTGCAAATGGAGTTGTGTCATGAACTGGTCATAAGAGGTGGGAGGGATGGGAAAAAATAACAAAAATCAGAATTGTAATACTGTTTGAATAGAAGTTACCAAACCCCAAAAGTTTACCTTAGTTAGTGTTTTTGATAATTAGAAAACAGGCATATGATGAATTAAAATATGTAAGAAAAGCTTCTAGAAAGAAGGCAGAGGCAGGATTTGGTGCAGTCTGACCAAACTAACAAAAATCCCCAACCACCCCCAAACCTGAGCAACACTTGTGTCACAAATCACCCCTGAGGTGACAGATCTGTGCTAACACAAGCAAAATGTGGGAACTGGAGCCAGGAAAAGGAGCTGGCTGAGCTGAGTGTAAGGAAACCATGGAACTGCTCTGGAAGGGGATGGTTTTATCACACAGAAGTGGCAGCTTGGCACCACCACAAGTGGGGTGGGATTGCTGTGGGCTCAGCACCTGCACTTGGAAGAGGAACCAAGAGTTTAAGTCCCAGCATTGCTCCAGGCTCCATCTGGGCAGGGATGGAGCCACCTGCCCGGACTGGGGAGGTGTTCACTTGTCTCCAAATCCATGATAATTCACAAGAGAAATAGTAACAGGTTATTATTTGATGTGGTTTTTATTGCAAAGCACAGTTTAGTAACTCACGCTCACTTGCAAATCACTTACTTGCATTTAAATCTCACACCTGAAGCCAGATCATGACCCATGGCCAGGGTTATGGCAGTGGGAGAACTAAAAACCTACAGAAGTCCAAAGTCCTGCTTCCATACCCTCCCTTCCTTGCGGGAGAGAACTTCCTTACACTCCAAACCCCACTCAGGTGTCTAACGGGATATATTGTAACATCTGCACTTGATTTAAGAAGCTTTATCAGACAACTCTTCCCAGAGAGGCTCATTCAGAAGACAATCACAGCACCACCATTTCATACAGGTACAGTTTTTGCTGGATTAAGGTCTTTGCTGGTTAAGTGCAGCACAAAACCAAAATAACAAAACTTAATGGCAAATCTAATCTTGGGACAGACTGCAACAGCACATAATGCTACAACAAAGAAAGGAAAGCATAAATTCTGGGATGGCAGCAGAAATTTGAAGAGGCAAGAAGCAAGCTTGGGTAAAAACACCTACCTGGGAAGCAAGAATTAAAACAAAACTACAAGAGAAGCATCACAGCAAATTCTTACACAGATGTTACACCCTCTGACACAGCAACAGTTACGAGAGGGTCCTTTATCACATTCTAAATTGTGTGACCTGCTGCTGACTCAGTTGTTGTCAGCTTGAGGAAGGTCTAGGCCAAACATCTGGATACTTTAACTGCTCCTGGAATCTTTCCTGAGCACACCCTGCAGCTCAGACAATTCTATTAAGAGCTGCCCCCTAATAAAGCTGATCTTGAACACAAGCAATTTGCCTACAAAGTAGCAGGCAAAAAAGTGTCTGAGCTTCAGAATATCATCACTGCACTTCCACTCCATGCGAAGTTCCCTCCTTTTTTTCAGTGTGAAGCCATTCCCCCTTGGAAGGCCACACTGAGGTCACCCCAGAGCTTCTCCTCTCCAGGCTGAACAATCCCAGCTCTCCCAGCCTTTCCTCCCAGCAGAGCTGCTCCATCCCTCTGCTCATCCTGGTGCCTCCTCTGGCCTCTCTCCAGCAGCTCCACGTCCTCTCTGTGCTGGGCCCCAGCTCTGCAGGTGGGGTCTCACCTGAGGGGGGCACAATCCCCTCCACAGAAGCATCAGCCAGACTCTGTCTGGAGCTAACATGATTCTGCATTTCATACACATAACAAAAGTGCATCCTTCCACCTTGAAACTGCTGTGTCTTTCTCACTTTCCCAGCCTTTCTGCCCATTGGAAGGTGAAAAGGTTAAATTCTTACTCAGCACAGCAGCATTTGGGTGAACTGGTTTAGAGGTGACTGAACCGCCTGAGAAAGTTCCAGATGACAAAAGCCACCCTGGGACAAAGGTTCTTTTTTATCAGCTGGAGTCCCTGAGCAGATAATGCAAAGACCAAAGCATGGGGGTGGAGGAGAGAGAAAACACAGATCCCTGAGGCACAGGGATGATATTCCCGATGGTGATGGGCTCCCATGGCCCTGGTGAAACTCCTGGGCACTGAGGCAATTAATCCAACCCAGCTCACCTGCCCTGTGGGCCTCAATATTTCCATGTGGTGCAAACACAACCCTCCAGGGAAGCGTGTTTACAGAATCATGGAATTATTATGGCTGGGAAAGCCCTCCCAGCTCATCAGGTCCCAGCTGTGCATGATGCTCACCCTGTCCCCAGCCCAGAGCACTGAGTGCCACGTCCAGGTCTTCCTTGGACACCTCCAGGGATGGGGACTCCAAACCTCCCCGGGCAGCCCCTTCCAAGGCCTGACTTTCCTTTTTCCTTCTTTCCAGGAAGAGATTCCTCCTGATGTCCAACCTAAACCTCCCCTGGTACACTGTTCTCACATCACACTTAAGAGGGGAAGCTTGCCCAAGCAAAAATGCAGTATGGCACTGGCACAGAAGTGCTGGCTGCACCCACTGCCCCCTCCACACAGCTCGGCAGAACACAGGACTATCCCAACAGAGCACTGCCTACCTTTGAAAGCGATGCCTGCGTTGTTCACCAGCACATTGAGCCCTCCATATTTCTCCTTCAGGAAGTCCCGGAGCGCTCGGATGCTCTGCAGGTCATCGATATCCAGCTGGTGGAAGAGCGGCCGCAGCCCCTCCTGCTGGAGCTGTGCCACGGCGGCCTGGCCACGGCCGGGATCCCGGGATGTCAGGTACACATCTCCCGGGAATTGCTTGCACAGGGCCCGCACAATGGCCAAGCCAATGCCTTTGTTGGACCCCGTCACCACAGCCACCTGCACGCTGGACATTGTCCCCTCGGAACGCGAGCCAAGGTGACAGGAACTGCCAACAGCAAAGAAAAATTCAGCCAGCCAGCCAAAATGGCTGTTTGAAAAGGAATTAGGATCACGGGATCGTTTGGGTTGGAAGGGACCTTAAAGATCATCTCACTGCCATGGGCAGGGACACCTTCCACTACCCCAGGTTGCTCCAAGCCCCGTTCAACCTGGCCTTGAACACTTCCAGAGGTGTGGAGTCCACAGCGTCCCTGGGCAAGGGTTTTTTTCTTTAAAATACTGTTTAAAATTCCACCTTGGATTATGTGAAACTACATTCCTGTGCATGCCGTGTAAATTCCTAAGGTAGCACGAGGTATTCACAGAGAAATCTGCAGTTTAGTGATCTGAAGAAAGGCCAGCTGGTGATGGGTAAGAAAGAAGAAAGAAACATCCTGACTAAAAAACGTTAATGACTCATTTTTAGTACTAAATTAACTTTTTGTGGGAGTAAGCTCTTCTGCACTTACACCTCACAGAAACACTTTCCATCTTTTGGGAATATTCAGTTGGTTCAGCTCAAGTTTTGCTTAAAAACTCAGGCCCAAAACCCGAACAACCTGGTGTAGCGCAAGGTATCCCTGCCCATGGCAAGGGTTGGAACTGGATGATCTTTAAAGCCCCAAACCATGAAAAAAAAGATGGTGTAGCTTTATCTTCCAGTGCCAGGCAGTAGGGGCCTTTTCGGAGGGGGAAACAGCAGACCACAGGCTGACTACAATGGTTGGTTGTGTAACACACCGTCAGAAAACCTGCTTGCTGCTTTTCTAACAGATATAGTGCATTCAAAGAAGCTGCAATGCCCCCCATAAAAGCAAGCTTAAACGCTGGGTTTGCTCCCTTTTGGCATCACTGCCCTATCTCTTCCAAATTTACCTGTAACCCTAAGCAGGAACCCAGCGAGGATATAATGCTTCTAGTAGGTCCGGAGTGACTTCCCAGAGTCAGGAGCCCTCTTCCAACCTCACCGCAAGTCTCCCTCACTCCCCCCTTCTCCTGTCCCCCTCACGGGGAGGGAACCTGCGGGCCGCCATGAGCCCCAAGCCCCTCAGGGGGGACGCGGGGGTGAAGGGTCCGGGGGGACATCCAGCACCCCATCACCCACCTCTATCACCGCGGGGGCCTCACCCTCGTCCCCACACAACGAGGACAGAACACGTTATTCCCAAAGCACAGACACTTCCACACCGCAGGGAAGGGAAATGGAGACGCCCCTAAGATGGCGGGGCAGCCCCGCCTCAGGGGCGGGAGAGCGGGCGGGGACTCGCCGAAAGAGACAGCGAGGGAATGTCGGTCCTTGTGTCCCGTCCGGTAGGTGGGTTTGGGACGCCGGGCAGCAATTCCAGCCCGGGAGAGACGCGGGAATCACAATCTGGGCTGGCAGGGGAGGATGCGGTTGGGTGTCCCAGGGAGGGTGCGCGGGGCACGGGCAGTCCCTCAGGAAGGTCCCGCTCTCGCAGCGCTGCCGGGGCCGTTTCTCTCCCTCCAGTGCCAGGGGTTTGTGCTGAGTCGGGAATGGGGGTCTGGTTAGCACAGGATTCCCAGTTCTGAGGGTGGGATGGGATGGGATTTGGACTCGATGATCTCTGAGGTCTTTTCAGCCGAATGGAATGGGATGGAGTGGAGGGCCCACCGCTGGAGAAGCCCGAACGCTTGTGGGTGACCCCGGCTCCCTGAGACCCTCATGGCAGGGAAAAGCTGCGCTTTGAGGTTCAGTTCAGGGCAGTTTTGGCAAGAGGAAGGAGATCGGGGAAATGTTCTTCCCCCAGAGGGTGCTGGGCACTGCCCAGGCTCCCCAGGGAATGGGCACGGCCCCGAGGCTGCCAGAGCTCCAGGAGCGTTTGGACAGCGCTGCCAGGGATGCCCGGGGGGGATTGTTGGGGGGTCTGGGCAGGGCCAGGGGTAGGACTGGATCATCCTTGTGGATCCTTTCCAACCCACAGTATTCCATGATTCTATGAAATATCCCCCCATCCCATCCAGTTCCATGGGCAGGGACACCTTCCACTGTCCCAGGCTGCTCCAAGCCCCAATGTCCAACCTGGCCTTGGACACTGCCAGGGATCCAGGGGCAGCCACAGCTGCTCTGGGCACCCTGTGCCAGGGCCTCCCCACCCTCACAGTAAGAAATTTGAAAGTGACTTTAAATGTTTCCAAATCACTTATTTTTAAATTTTTTTTTAAATGTCAGGTTGTCTAAAAAAGGCAAAATCTGTTGCTTAATATGAAGAAAAACAGAGGTCGAACAGGTCGAAAGAGAAGAAGAAAACACTTGAAGAGTTTTATGGATGGAGGTATCATCATCCCTGGGAGTTAAATAAGAAAATAACCAATTGTTTCTCAAGGTGTCATTTTATTATTTGTATTTGTCAAAAGCCTTTGTGCTTGGAAAATTACATTCATAAATGTTACCTTTTTTAATATACAAATGTTCTGGCATTGGTTTGCAGTCCCAAGCAGAGCACAGTGAATTTTCTGAGCTCTCTTTTCTGCCTAATGGCGAATGTTACATTTTTCTAAAATCCCTTGGCTATGCTGAATAACTCACACAGTTCTGAGACCTCCCAGAGGCCCAGAATTTGTTTAGTTCAATGGGAGCCTTTCTTGCTATTGTTATGCTCTAAAATGTCCAAAATACAGTTTTTCTGACTATAGAGTAAAATGTTTGTATTTCTTTTATTTTCCAACAGAATGCTCTTTAATAGCATTAATTTTTTTTCCTGTTTTTAGTCAACTGCAGTCACAAGCTGGAATACATTAAACTTAAGAAGTGGCTAAAAGAGAGAGGATTTGAAGACAGTAATTTAAGGCCAGCAGAGTTCTGGGGTAATGCTTTAATTATTGATGGTACAAATTTCTGATTCTTCTAAGACTTTTAGATTCCTGCTTTCATTTTGAACTATGCACCTGGCTGGCATCTGGAAAAAAAGCCAGTTACTGTTACTCTTTTAAAGATATTTGGAATGTCAATTTAACATAAAAAAGTAGATATGGAGGCCTGAAAAGGCCAAAATTTGAAGTGTTAATAATACAGTTTTAAAGAAGAAAGTAGTGTCCAATATTGGAATTTAACTTTGTCATAATTTGTTCATCTTTTTATCCTGAAGCAAGTTCAGCAGAGAGCTGAGGTTCACTTAGTAATGTTTGCAGTAAAGATTTATACTTATATTTTTTCTCTTTATGTAGGTTATATTTAAAACATTTTGTAATGTTATAGACAGAGTATCAAGAATAGAATGGATCAGAGGAAAACATTGTGACCAGAAATCCTAAAGTTTAGTTAGAACTCTGACACCAAGAGCTGCAGCTAGTGATGAAAGATGTGTTTGAGGAAAAAAATGAGAAAAAGAAGTTGAATAATTGCTATAACTGGGAGAAAAAAAAGTCGAATAATTGCTAGAACTGGACAGCAAATGCTGCAGGAGATGCAGGGAAAAGATCCTGAAAAATTAAGAGAATTGGAGAAAAAAGAAATGAGATATATCTGGAACAGTCCATAGTCAGGTTTATGTTCTGTAAGACATAATGTCTGCTCTTTTGGAGCTTTTCCCTGCTGACCTGATCATAGATTGCTGATTTTCCATATCTACATTTATTTACTCCTGCTCTTTGTTCCTTCTTCAGAGACAGGAAGAGGATTGATGGCAACAAAAGCTCTTCAGGTGAGTGCTGTTGGTTGGGATGCAGGAGCTCTTCAGGTTTTTTTGACATTTAATGGTTTTTGCAGCAAGTAAAGCTCAGAATTCCGTTGTGAACGTAATTTCTGACTTTTAGATTGTTGCAGCCATAATGTGAAACCACCAGTCCCCAGAGCAATTAGATGAGTCCTTTACACTTGATTTTTACTATTCTTTGTGTGTGATTTTTTTCCTCCTCCCTCAAAGGCAGGAGATCTGGTTATTTCATTGCCTGAGAAGTGTTTGCTCACCACGGGCACTGTCCTCAGCAGCTGCTTGGGAGGATACATTGTGAAGTAAGTGGCAAGTGACACTTGATGGCCTTTGGTGGGGGTTGTTCAGTAGTAATGAATCATCTGAAGGGGTGGTGGAGCTTCAGACTGAATACCCTGAGCGGTGCCAGCATTTCATGGGTGTGGAATGCTCACACAGGAGAGGTTTGGATACTGAGCAGCCCCTTTTTGCTTGGCAGAGCTGGAGAGAGGGAGCACAGGCTGGAGCTTGAGCTGCCTCAGAGCCTGCTTGGACCTAAATGTCAATTAGGAATGGCTTTTTGGGAATTTGTGAGTAAGCTTCAATAGGAGAAGGAAGATAAAATGGGGCTGCAAAGCCAGGGCCTTTTAGAAAATTTGGAACAAAGCCCCATGCTGGGCATTGAATACTTGTGTGTCCTAAAAAAAACCAACCCAAGGGGTGAACCTGAAATCATTATTACAAACCAGCTTTTATTGCCCCTTTGAAATCAGCCAAAAGTCCTGGAGATGAACTACAAAGAAGTTTCAAATAGAAACTATTTATAACTTCCAAAGAACTCTGAGAGAGATGAAACACTGCTGTGTCCATTTCCCATCTCACCTCTGCCAATCTGCTGTGTTGGTATTTTTATTTTTATTTTCCAACAGATGGAAGCCCCCTGTGTCTCCTTTACTGGCACTGTGCACGTTTTTGATAGCAGAGAAACACGCTGGGGAGAAATCTCCATGGAAGCCCTACCTGGATGTTCTACCCAAAACTTACACTTGCCCTGCTTGTTTGGACCATGATGTAATCAATCTCCTCCCAAAACCCTTAAAAAAGAAGGCTCAGGAGCAAAAAATGATGATCCAAGAGTTGTTCAGATCTTCCAGAACTTTCTTCTCTTCCCTGCAGCCTTTATTTGCTGAGAACACAGGAACTATTTTTAACTACAGTGCTTTGGAGTGGGCTTGGTGCACTATAAATACCAGGACAATCTACATGAAACATCCACACAGGGAATGTTTTTCCCTGGAGCCAGATGTTTATGCGTTGGCACCATATTTAGATTTGCTAAACCACAGCCCAAATGTTCAGGTAAGAAACTCAAAACAGGTCCGTAAATTTCTTTGTCTGTAAATGCACTCTGTCGATGCCACCTGCGTTTCTGTGATGGATGAGGAGTGTGGGGAGGTCAGGGAGAGATCTCACAGGGGGAAGAGTGTCTCAGATCCTCAGGAACTGGAGTGCCAGGACGAGGGGGAATGGCTTCAAACTGCCAGAGGGTAGGGTTAGATGGGATTTTGGGAAGGAGTTGTTCCCTGTGAGAGTGGTGAGGAGCTGGGATGGAATTCCCAGAGCAGCTGTGGCTGCCCCTGGATCCCTGGCAGTGTCCAAGGCCAGGTTGGCTGGGGGCTTGGAGCGGCCTGGGATAGTGGAAGGTGTCCCTGCCCATGGCAGGGGGTGGGACAAGGTGTTTAAGGTCCCTTCCAACCCAAACATTCTGGGATTCTGTAATTCAAATCTTTCAGTTTATGCAGCAAAGCCAAGGTACAGGGAGAGCCTACAGTGGCTGGGGGAGATTTGCATCCAGAGCGGGTTTTGGGAAGAGCCACTTGTAAACACAGCCCTGATCTGCTCCTAAAAGCAAGCCAAATCCCTTGTCCTGAGACACATTCCAAGTTCCACAGTCCCTGTGTTACTTCACCTCTGGCTGAAGCCTCAGAGCAGCCTGAGGGAAGTGCAGAGAGCAGTTCCACCTTCTGTCAGGCTCTGTGTGCCAACAGAGAGCTGGGGCAGCTCAGGAGAGGACAGCTCTGCATGGAACCATCTGTGATTGCAGATTTGGGGCCTCTCCAAGAAGTCCCCACAGCTGAACAAGAAGTTCAATCCCTTGGGGTCTTAAAAATCAAGGTTTGTTTCCTTTTTCACCCTGCCAAGAGTAAAACCTTTTTATTTTTCACTCCCTGAAGGTCAAGGCTGCGTTTAACGAGCAGACAAGGAGCTATGAAATTCGGACAAATTCACAGTGCAAAAAATATCAGGAAGTTTGTATCTGCTATGGACCTCATGATAATCAGAGGCTGCTGCTGGAATATGGATTTGTTGCCATGGATAACCCTCACAGCAGTGTTTATGTCTCAGCAGGTTGGATTTAGGGACTGGCTGCACATTGAAAGGCACAATAGCAGAGAACTGAGCATGTAGATTCTCAAGGCGTGGAAAAGGGTTTGATACCTCTTTGCATAGAGTTTAATTATTTATTTTTTTTTAAATTAAAAATGTTCTTTGTTAACATTTTCTTTTATAAAATTGTGATTATTAACAGCATCTGTGTAGAGATTCCAGCTGGATGTCTTAGATTGCACCATTGACCTCAGGATTGAAGTCCTGATCTCCACCAACTGAAGTTGCTGAGGGTGGTTCCTAACTTCAGTTTGAATCAGGATTTCTGTTGCAAGGACACAATCCTGGAGATTGCTAATAGCTTTTGAGAATTCTGGAAAGATCGCCAGAATTTAACAGGTTTTGATCTTAGTCCTACATGAAAAATATGGTTGAAATGTAATTTCAGAATTGATAGTTGTGGTTTCTTTTACATACAATTCATTTAAATATTTAAACTGTATTTTTCTGCAGATACTCTCCTCAAATATTTCTCACCACTGGACAAGCAGAGAAAGGCCAAAGTTGCCATTCTAAAGAATCATGAATTCCTAGAGTAGGTATCTGGGGTTCTTTGTTTCCTGGTGAGATTTTTATTCAGATTTTCTGGGAGTCAACTTTTGCTTCTAGTACCAAAAATCCAGCCAAAAAAAAATTTACTTGGTTTTTAGCAAACTCACTGCTTGTGAGAGAGCGAGCAGTTGTAAACACCACTATCAAAGTTTGAGATCTTCCATGGTTGATATGTCTCAGGAAGAAAACTACCACTCTAAAGCTCACCTTCACTTCGTCTCATCACTTTGACTTTTTAGGAACCTGACCTTTGGATGGGATGGACCATCCTGGAGACTCCTCACAGCCCTCAAGGTGTTGAGTCTGGGAGCAGATGAATTGTAAGTTGTAGCACCCTGAATATTTGGTGGATGTGCAGGTGCCATTTGCTTTTATTTCATGGAATCACCAAGGTGGGAAGAGCCCTTCAGGAGCACCCAGTGCCACCCCAGCAGCACCAGCATCAGCCCAAACCCTGTCCCCAAGGGCCACATCCAGACTCCTCCTGAACACTCCCAGAGACAGTGACTCCACCACTCCCTGGGCAGCTCATTCCAAGGCCTCACCGCTCTTCCAGGGAAGTTTTCTTTCCCAATCTCCAACCTGAGCCTCCCCTGGTACAACTCAAGGCCATTTTCTCTTGTCCTTTCACTTGAGACATGGCCAAAGACCCCGACCCCCCCTCACTGCCCCTCCTGTCAGGGAGTTGTGGGGAGCAGTGAGGCCCCCCCTGAGCCTCCTCTTCTCCAGGCTGAGCCCCTTTCCCAGCTCCCCGAGCTGCTCCTCCCAGGATGTGTTTTCCAGCCCCTTCAATATTTTCTGTTTCCCATTGCTCTGTGCTCTTTGCTGGCTGTGTGGGACATACTGGGACAATTTTTGGATCTCCTGTGTCTGTTTTATGGACCCCAGGTGAGAAGTGAGAAGAAGAAAGGCAGAGAACACCATTCACTGTGAAGTCACTCCCCTATTGCTGCTTTGGTGTTTTTCTTTCTTGTATTAATAACCACACTCCCATTGTTTTCCCTTTCTAGTTCAAGCCTCAGATGTTCCTTCAAGGTTCAGACTCCAGACCTTTTTCCTGTTGGTTTGATGAAATTTTAAATGCTCTTAACCTGGCTTGATTTCCTTGAGTCATGTGTTCCACAGGCTGGAATTCCAGGGCCAAGGAAGTTGCTGAAATTCATCTCCAGGGACTGTCAGTGCAGTTGGAACATTCATTCCAAATGGCAAATCTGCCTCAAACATCAGAGATAGAAAATAGTAACCTGCACTTTGCTTGGAATAAATGAAATGAGGGAATAAATTAATGAAAAAAGGGTTGTTCAGAGTTGTTTGTGCTTTGAAGATTCATTGCTGAGTGGAATAAATGGATATAAGAACTAAAAATAAATCCCTGGGATAGGTTACAAGCCAGGTGAGGGGCAGTGCAGCAGAACCACGTTTGGCATCCAGCTGGGGAGTGCAGCAAATAATTCTGTGGTGTTTAAACATTTTGGTTCCAGTGCCTGCTGGAGGAGGACCCTGCTTGGTGATGTCACTTCAGCCAGGAATGAACAGCAGGCTCTGGATACAGCAGCAAAAATTTGTCATTTTTTAATAGAGGAGACCCAGCATGTCCTTCTCCAGGTAATTTGGAAAACAAGGGAGCTCAGATTCCTTTCTCCATCATAAAAATGTCATTATCTGGGTGAGAACTGTGATGATTTTTCCCTTTCCCCCCCTTTTTTCCCCCTTTTACTATTAAAATTTCTCTTGTGGAATTTAAAACCCCCACTATTTTAACATAATTAATGAAATCCTTACAGATTCCCACAAATCTGCTCTTCATATCCTATTAAATAATCTCAATTTTTAATCGTTTCATCCCATTTGTCTAAACCCCAGATTTCCCAATTGAAAAGGGACAAAGAGAACCTCAAACCCCACCTGGCTTTGGTGGAAATGCTGCGCTCAGAAGACCTCAAGATCCTTCAAAAATCAGCTGAGATTCTTTGCAACTTGAATTTGGCAACACCTTGAGCCCCCTGGAGTTGTGACAGCTGTAATTGGTCTGGGATTATTGCCACATTATTACTCTTTGAATGGACCTGAGCAGCAAAGAATAATTTAAAAATTCATCAGAATAATTTTGTTCTTTGCTGACCTTCACACAAGAGGTTCTGCTGAAGTGAAGAGCTCGAGCTCCTTGTGTGGTTTGGAGGAAAGAGAATTTTTTAAAGCATTTCGGGGCAGGACCCTTATTTAAGCTGCAGAAATGTCATTTGTAGTTGTGGTTGTGTTGTGATTATTTTCCATGATGTGGTTTTAAAAAGTGCTTATTTTACAAATATATTACTTCATTTTCTACAAGACTTCTCCATTTTATTTTTCTAAAATCCTTGCTGGAGCTGGAAACTCCATTTCTTACATCCTTGGGGCCAATTTACCTTCAGATTTGCCTAAATTATGTTTTTAAGTCACTTGCCACCATATTTTACACTCTAATCAGTCCCATTAAGTCCTGGTCAGTTCAGACTGGATATCAGGAACTGTTTCTTCATGGAAAGGCTTGTAAAACATTGGAATGGGATACCCAGGGAGGAGTCACCATCCCTGGAAGCGTTCAAAAATGTGGATGTGGCACTGAGGACTTGGTTTAATGGTGACCATGGTGGTGGTGCTGGGGTGATGGTTGAACTTTGAGCTTAAAGTCTTTTCCAGCCTTAACAATTCTGGGATTCTCTGGCTCTGAAGTGCCTCCTGATATTCCGTTGGATTTGGGAATGCTGTACTGTAGGGAATTCTAACCAGTTTGCCTCAAGGTCCTTCTGTGCCACTGACTGGCAACAGCAAAGAGAGGCTCAGCCCTGCCCCTGTGACCGTTTGACCTCCTGCCTTCCTTTAACGAACCCTTTCTCATTCTCTAACACCAGCTGTGTTTCTAATTTTGTAATTTTATAACGAAATGATGCCAGAGGTAAAGGAGATAAGGATGTTTGGTTGGTTTCTTTCTCTTTTTTTCCTGGAGCTGGTTATTTTAAGACCAGCTCCTGTACAGTGTGTCTGGCAAGGTGAATACGACTTTGACAGAAGTTGATTTGCTTTTGCTGGGGGCTCCACATTTATTCCAGGTGGTTTTGGATACGAGCTCTGCTCCTGGAACTCCTACACACCCTCCAGGGAGAGCAGGAAGGGGGTCTGGAAGTGCAGGAAAGAAGGCAGAACTCAGAAATTTATGTATATCTATAAAAAGATACCTTAAACTTAAATTTGAGCTTAAACTTTTTGGACTCAAACTGAAGTATGTGCAAGACAGGGCATCTGAAGCTGGGCTGAGAGCTGAGGTGCCTGAGGAAGCAGCAGCCCTGGGAGTGATCTCCACCTGTTTCACAGGACATTAAATTAAGTTTTCAGAGTGAAAATTCTCCCTCTCAGCCTCTACCGTGAGCTGCAAACAGATCTCCTCAGTGACGTGCTGTTAACGTTTGACTCTGGCTCTCTGTTCCCTGAGAAGGGATTTAGCTGGGATCTTACTGTGGAAAAAAATGCTCGATTTCCCTCTTTGTATAAATTGCCTTTCAGATTGAACCTGCAAATCTGAGCAAGAGTGGGAGTAAACTCAGCTTCTGCCCAGGAGTGATACAAACCTGGTCCAGACCAGGGCAGGGAGTTGGATTCTCTTCCAGCTTGTGCAATGTTGTACAAAAATGACATTGAGGAGTTAGAGCGTGGCCAGAGAGAGGCAACAAAGCTGGGAAGGGGCTGGAAAACACATCCTGGGAGGAGCAGCTGAACTGGGGGGGTTCAGTCTGGAGAAGGGGAGGCTCAGGGGGGACCTCATGGCTCCCCACAAGTCCCTGACAGGAGGGGCAGTGAGGGGGGGTCGGGCTCTGCTGCCGTGTCCCAAGGGAAAGGAGGAGAGGAAATGGCCTCAAATTTCATTCCTAATTGGATATTAGGACGGAAAGGAGGCTGGAAGAGTGGTGAGGCCTTGGAATGAGCTGCCCAGGGAGTGGTGGAGTCACTGTCTCTGGGAGTGTTCAGGAGGAGTCTGGATGTGGCCCTTGGGGACAGGGTTTGGGGTGATGCTGGTGCTGCTGGGGTGGCACTGGATGGTCCTGAAGGGCTCTTCCCACCCTGATGATTCTGGGATTCAAGGAGAGCTGAAGTGGGAATGCACTCAGTGGCTGCAGCAAAGACACTGAGTTTGATAATGGTAATAAGAGCCACCTGATTTCTTGTGATAAGAGCTCGAGGCAGAAATAGCACAGCTTGATTTTTTATTTTTTAAGAGAGGTGTTGATTTAGTGCAGTCACTGAAGTCAGGGAGAAATGAGAAACGTGAAACCTCCTGACAATATCTTTGCTGTGTCAATTTGTGTAAATACAACATGGATTTTCTTTGATCTTGTGCAGAAAGTGGCTCCCAGTTTAGAGTTTTCTTCTGTAATGTGTGGAGCTCATCCATCACTGCTGAGTGCCTCCAGGCCTGTCTGGTTTGGGACAAGGTAAGGGATTATCAACTTCATAGCCTGATACTTAAAGCTTTTAAATAAACTGTGAAAACATTGCCAAGATGACATTCCCAAAGGAAGAGCTTTTAAAAATGATGCTGCTCAAAAAGTGCCACACTTGGGCAGAATTTGAAGAGTTTGTTTGCATTCAGAGCATCTCTGACTCTTGTGATGGATTTAATGAACTCTGGGGCACAGGGAAATATCCCAACAAAACTTCATGGGTTTCTTTAAACACTAACAGGATCAGGTTTCTCAGAGAAGCTGTGGCTGCCCCTGGATCCCTGGAAGTGTCCAAGGCCAGGCTGGCTGGGGCTTGGAGCAGCCTGGGATGGTGGAAGGTGTCCCTGCCCATGGCAGGGGGTGGAATAATTTTTAATATCTCTTCCACCCCAAACCATTCCATAAATGGAAAGAAAAAATGACATTTGCAACTCATCCCACTGAAAGTTCTGGTGGATATCTATAATTCCAGAATTCAGGTTTAGAAAGCACTGCAGTGAGGTGTATTCAGGGGAAAACCAAAGCTAATTAATCCCAAATTAATTGTATAAAATGTAAAACCAGTGCAATCTCTGGGCTGTCCACTAGATGATGCAGCTGTACTGCAGAGAAATAAGGAAATACAGGATCTCCACATCCAATCATAATCCTATTTACTGTATTACATTTTTAACAGTAAAAAAGCATTGTCATCAGTGATAAACCACGACTGAATTGAGATAAACAGTTGAAAATGTCATTTTCTTTCTGCTGGTTCCAAGTGAAACGTGAAGCTTTGTAGTCTTTTATCTTCTCTCAGTTTTATTGGATTTTAGCTTTGTTGGAGTAGTTCCTCTCTCAGCTTTAATCATTCCCTTTGGAACTGTCACTCAAGACAGAGCTCAAATCATTGGCCTGGATGATCTCGAAGGTCTCTCCCAACCTTGATGATTCTGTGATTCCATGAACTCCACTCTGATGGTTTAATAGGTGGGATTGCAGTGGAGAAGTGTCTGCTCCTGTGCTTTATTCCTTCAGAATTCGGGGCTGGATGGCTCTTCGGTACAGATCCCTTTTAATACTGTCCTTTGATGGAGCACATTGAAACATTTCCCCCTGGCTGGGGTGATTTTGGAGAAGAGAAACTTTGGGGTGACCTCATTGTGGCCTTGCAGGACCTAAAGGAGCTGAAAGAAGGGTGGAGAGAAACAATTTCCAAGGGATGGAGTGACAGGATAAGGGGGAATGGCTTCAAACTGCCAGAGATCAGGGATAGATGGGATATTGGGAAGGAATTGTTCCCTGGGAGGGTGGGGAGGCCCTGGCACAGGGTGCCCAGAGCAGCTGTGGCTGCCCCTGGATCCCTGGCAGTGCCCAAGGCCAGGCTGGACATTGGGGCTTGGAGCAGCCTGGGACAGTGGGAGGTGTCCCCACAGCAGAGGGTGGCACTGGATGATCTTTAAGATCCCTTCCCACCCAAACATTCCATGATTCCATGATGCCAGAGCTGGGCTGGAGGAATCCTCAGCTGAGCTCTGCATCCCTTGCAGACACATTCCAGAGGCTCTGGATGTGCTATTTTAGAGCTCCCTCCTGCTGGGGCTGCTCTGGCAGGAGCTGGCAGGGGCAGCTTGGCCCTTGTGACCCTTGGCAGGCAGTGATGAGGGGACAAGGGACACTCCCAGCAGGAGGCTGGTGCCACTCCTGGCTGTACCAGCCTGCCTGGGCTGGCATCCAGAGCTTGTCCAGAAGAAGCCAGTAAGGAATTGCAGGGAATTTGTGTGTCCTTCCCACGAGATGAGCTCTGCATGGACAGGGTGGGAACTGCAGGGAATTTTGTGTGTCCTTCCCATGAGATGAGCTCTGCATGGACAGGGATGGAATTGCAGGGAATTCGTGTGTCCATCCCACGAGATGAGCTCTGCATGGACCAAGATGCTTGGAGGGGGTGGGCTGGCCTGGAGAGGATTTTGGGGAGGGATCAGGAGGGACTTGTTGGCATTTTTTTGGCAGTGATGGAACCTTTTTGTTGTACTGGTCCATCTGGGTGTGTCACTACTCCACGCACAGTGGAGATGGACACAGATCCCAGGTGGGAAATCTCTCATTTCCCATTCCAGTCTTCTGTTATATCAGTGTATCCCAGAATTTTTTGGGTTTGTAGGGACCTTAAAGACCAACCAGTTCCACCCCTTGCCACAGGCAGGGACACCTTCCACAAGAAAAATCAGTCAGGGAGTTGTGGAGAGCCAGAAGAACAAAGAAAAGAGAAGCAACAGTGAAAAAACAAATGGTTAAACATTCCTAATTTCCAAATAAAATGTTTTTGTCGGAGAAAATGAGCAGAGGATTGTGAAACAAAGAAACCCCAGACCCTTGCAAAATGAAACAGCGTGAAAAATGTTCTTAATGCACCCACATTCTCTGGAGCTTCCCCGCTGCTTTCCCCACTGGTTCAAGAGTTGGATCTAAGTCAAGAACAAGATGCAACTGTTGAATGTCAAGGAGGGGGGAATGGGAGTGTTCCTTGGATAATTCACAAAGCAGCTGCTGCTGGTGGGTTGTGTTAGAAAAAGATGCTGCTCCCCGTGGGAGGAAGAGACAAATTTCTGCTCATTTGGTGTTCTAGGGGCAGCAGGCAGCAGGGCTGTGACGCTCTGTGAGCCCAGGCAGACAGCAAAGAGGACACAAGGACTGAGACAAACACTCCTGACAGTTTGGATATAAATGTGCAGCTAAATGGACCCCAGTCCTCTGTCTAAAGGGAGAAAAGTCAGAAGAGAGCTAACAGTGAGTTATTTAAAACATTCTTTAAACACAGTTATAGGGCCTGAGCTATTTTTACCTGTCTTGAGGCTCTCCATGATTAATAAATGATTAAAAAACATGGAATATTCTGGTTATTACTGGTTGCAGCTGATTTGTAAATCAAGTGCTGGTGGCAGAAAGCTCCAGCCTCTTTTGCCCTCTGACCACTTTGATATTGGGGAATCATTCCCTCCATTAATGCACTTCAATTTCTGAGGGATGATGTGGAACAGAGGTCCCAGCAACTCCCCCTTTGTTTATAGCCAGAAACTCTCTGGCTGCTTAAAAGAACATGAAAACCAGTTCCTTTCCTATTACTGTCAAACAAACTTCACCTCCCCGCTCGCCTCCCGTGGGATTTGTCACCGGCAGGAAGCGCGAACCCAGCCCCGTGGATACAGAACTTCCAGTCACTTCAGAGGGAGGAAAAGAACCCTTTCATCATGTTCAGTTTTCTCCACTGCTTTATTTCACTTAAACCATCACTCACTACCAAATGGTCTTTGTCAGGAGTAATTGGCAAATGCTGGAGGCGCTTTTCGAGGCTGTCTGGATGGAAAATCTCAAAGCTGTTGTCTGCTCTGAAAGAAAATATTGCATTTGATCTTTTTATGATTCCTGCAGACATGATGTATGTCTGCATTCCTCAGCCTGAGGAATTCTCGCTGTTTGGGTTTCTCTGCCTTTCAGGGACAGGAAGTAGCACTTCACCCTCGTTCTGCAGTATTGTCTGGGAATTAACCACAACATAACATTGGTGTACATTTTTTTTGTGCTTCACAGAGGTCGGTTTTTATTAGCCATTTATTGTGGTTTGCTCACTGGCAAGTGGCAGATTGTCTCAGTGATAGCTGTGGCTATTGCATTTCAGCTGGGTTTGTATTGAAATGTGGATTTCTTCTGGTGGCTCCCTCCTAAGCCATGTCTTGCTCCAAGATTCCCGTGCCAAAAATCAGCTTTTCCCTACTGCAGGGGTACAAACGTGGCACTGCTCTGCTCACCTCTGCCCCTGAGAGTTTTGGTCACCCAGAGAAAGGACAGACAGAATGTTACATGAACCCTGTGGATCATGACTGCACAGCTGGCATGGAATTGTGGCATCATGGAACGGTTCGGGTTGGAAGGAGCCTTGAAGATCAGCCAGTTCCATGGGCAGGGACACCTCCCACTGTCCCAGGCTGCTCCAAGCCCCAATGTCCAACCTGGCCTTGGGCACTGCCAGGGATCCAGGGGCATCCACAGCTTCTCTGGGAATTCCATCCCAGCTCCTCACCACTCTCACAGGGAACAACTCCTTCCCAAAATCCCATCTAACCCTACCCTCTGGCAGTTTGAAGCCATTCCCCCTTGTCCTGGCACTCCATCCCTTCTCCAAATCCCCTCTCCAGCTCTCTTGGAGCCCCTTTACACACTGGAAGTGGCTCTAATTCTCCCCAGAGCCTTCTCTTCTCCAGACTGCTGGGGATGGCACAGAATCATCAAGGTGGAAGAGCCCTTCAAGCTCATCCAGTGCCACCAGCATCACCCCAAATCTTGTCCCCAAGGACTGATGCCTTAGGTTTTAACTTTTATGTTTTTTAAATCTTGTGCCGCCTAGTGTGTAACTCTGAAGTTTCGTGTGGCCTGTTAGCTGCTGTTCTCTCATGTTGGTTAGACATAACAAAGCCTCTCCAAGCTTGCTCTCCAAGGACACCCAGATTGTCCTAGGCCCAAACTGTGTAAACTGACATCTTAAGAAGGAGGGTCAGCTTGGGGAAATTGCATCATTAACTGAAGTTTTAATTGGAGAATTAACCCTGATATGCAAATGAACCAGACTTATAAAAGTGTGAAGACCCTGTGACCCAGGGTCCATCTTGGGTGTAGCCTTTTAACTCCCCAGGGTGTAACTTGAAGGCCCTTCAAATAAAAACCTACTTTTATTCCCTTATTCTTGTCTAGTCTCTGTTTTTAGGTGGCCATCTCAGGCATCAGGGCCCCATCCAGGTTCCTCCTGAACACTCCCAGAGACAGTGACTCCACCACTCCCTGGGCAGCTCATTCCAAGGCCTCACCGCTCTTCCAGGGAAATTTTCTTTCCCAATCTCCAACCTGAGCCTCCCCTGGTGCAATTTGAGGCCGTTCCCTCTCCTCCTTTCCCTTGGGACACAGCAGAAGACCCCAATCCCCACCTCAGTAGATCTGGCAGATTCAGACCCCTGGAAATGAGGGATTGTTAACTTTTGCTGCCTGTGGAATAACTTGGTGCCTCAACACACTTAGTGCAGCATTCAACAATACAATTTTTTTGTGGTTTTTTGTGGCTGTTGGGCCACATCTGCCATGACTCTGTTGATTGTCACTTTTTCACAGTTCCCAAATTAATGCCACATCAGACATTCCTAAGCCAACAGCACAATTAGTGACAAAACCGTGTGAGATTATGAGGAAAATTAAAGACAAGCTCTGACAGTCGTCTATCCCCAAAAGTTTTATGGGCCTGTTTAGTGATTATCCTCCAGCAGTTCCTGTTGTCTTCTTGTAAATTTTATTAAGAGTATTCAGGGATGTCTTGTTTTATTTTTGTCACCCATCAGCAGATCATTAAATGCACAAAGAACCCTCCGTTCTTCTCCCCTCTGCTGACATGAGGAGCCGAGGACTCAGTGGTGTGGGTGAGAAATGATCAGGATTTTATTAAAAAAGGGTTTCCAGAAGGAGAGAGTGGAATGCCAGACCCCACGGAATGTCACTTAATTCTGACTTTGTGCAGGGCTGCATGGTCAGGGAAAAGGCAAGGGAAGCACAGGCACCCATGGAGGTGTTGGAGCATCCAGCAGATCATGGAATCCCAGAATTACTGAGGTTGGAAAAGATTTCCAAGGTGTCCAAGCTGTGCCCGATGCCCACCTTGTC
>VZTI01000534.1:13078-25834 GCA_013397865.1 Struthidea cinerea | reverse complement strand
TTGCCAGGACACCCCAACAATGCCTAAGAAATTTTATTTAAGATTTTTTGTTAACAAAAGTTCATCTGAACATACATTTCAATTAAATTCTATGTCTATTTATTTAAAAGGCTAATGACATTTTTGAAAAAAACCTATAGAGTCTATAAGGTGATGAAGAAGCCACTGCTTTTCATTTGAATTATTTTGTCATTGATTAAAAGAGAATGCTAACATCAATCTTAGTTTGGTTCAATGAAGAAGAGAAACCATGAAGGTCACTTGCATTTGACATTCCAGAAACTGTTTCATCTGCCTGCAAAAAAAAAATATTTCTGGCACAGTACTGTGTAATCTCCTGGCCTTTGACAAAATGTTAGCACTAGGAGGTGCTGAAATTCTTTGAGTTTTTCAGCTGTGGCAGGAATTTTTGTTTCTTTTGACTTTTATTTTTTAAAGGAAGAACATTCAAGGACTATTGAGAACAGCTGGATTTGGGGTGGGTTATAGTTATTTTGTTCACAGTCTTGTTTGCTTTGTCACTTCTGCACAATGCAATTTTGCCTTGAGCAGATGATCATGTGAAACTACAAGGAACTTTTTTATTCAGCCACTAAAAGGAGTGGACAGAGACTTCACACTTTTGTGAGTTAAGAACTAGATGAAAGACCTGGCAGCTTTTTTAAAGCTCTGTTTTGATCATGCTATGCTTCTAAGAGTAGATGTATAACAGACTCAAATGTATTGGATTGGAGTAGCTGAGAAATTTGGGAAAAGGACTATTGCAAAGATGTACTAGAAAGTAAAAACAGTAGCTGAGGACAGGATAGCCTCCTATAAAGGACATCATGTTATACTGGAACTGATGTTTTTCAGAGCTGATAAATGGGAGGAGATAAGTCCACTAAAATCCACTAAGAGCTATGCTGGATATGTCTCAAATACAGACAGAAGAAGTATCAAAAAAAGAGAGGAATGTCTGTGAGGACAAAGTATCAAAAGAGAAGTTGTGATTAATCAAGCCATGAATCTGTGTGTGAACATGAAATTGAATCAAAAGACCTATCTAGGAAGGAATCATTATACCTACACTCTACTAAGACACCTAAATATAATAAAGGAGACAAAAACTAGAAACTTCAAATAAATGCAAAGGTAAATATATGTATAATAAGTATTTTTGAGATTTTTAACACTGAGATTTTTTTTATTTAATCAGTTAAGCTTTTAACTTTTAAACTGGAGGAATAGGCTAATTTCTGCTTCCACCTCTTAGGATAAATTCACCATCACTAAAAATCTTATTTATATTGCATAAAATGAGCAAAGAGGAGAGACTAAACTGATTGAATTTTTTAAAGAAAGTTTTTCATTAAAGATAATATTTTTCTTGACTATAATAATTTTATGTAGCCTCTTTTCTACTTTATTTCTGAGCAGTTTTAATAAAAGCAAATGAATATATTAATAATGTGAGTATATAGTAGAGCAAATTTTTAAAAAGAGAGACAATAACTTTGCAACTTGGTGACCAGAGCACTGAAATTATATCTGCTACGATACTATTTTATACCAAATGGAGAAAATTAAACAGCAGAAACAGAGTACTCCAGAGTCCAGTACTTCAGAGGCTGCAGATAATATCTTGACTTTTACAATTTTTGTGATCTCTTTGTTCATACGCAAAAAGATATGCATGTGACTCTCCATATATGTGATATAATAGCTCTCGCAGGCTATAGAACTAGTTAAGAAGCAGGCTCTCCCTCAATGACTTCACAATGAATTACAAAATCCTCTTGTGAAACCACAAAAAAAGCAATCCACTAGTTTACCTATTTATCATTTATCACCTGCTTCATGAGGTGTTGGCTACAAAGTACCACACCTGAAATGTTTCTAACATCAAGGCATGCAGCATGAGGAACAAACAAGAGGAGCTCAAAGCTTTGGCCCAGTCCCAGAGATTTGATATCACTGGCAAAAGTGAAACCTGGTGGGATGAGTCCTGTGTCTGCAGTGCCCTGATGGATGGTTACAGTTGATCACTGTGTCTTCTTTGTTCCCATCATCCTGAGCTTTTAGTTTGTCTACTCCACCTAAAACTTCCACGCTTGATTTTTGAGGAGGCTGTCTTACCCAGTTTGTTCAGTCTGTTGGGAAGGATGCCCACTTGACTGCATCAAGATGGATCCAGTCTCTTGCAAGAAGGTGTTGATCCTTTAAGGGAGCCCCATGGTTGTAGAACCTGAAGCCCTACTCTAACACCAGCTTTGCAATCTGTTGTTGAGCCATAAAGTCTGCTGAGTCCTCCTAACACCGTTTCTCCTCACTAGCAGGAGTCAAACACTATGTGTATGCTGCTGAACTCTGTCCACAGAGACTTTTACACACATTTGGCAATTCCCAGGTCACCCCTGTCTATATTATTGGTGCCTACGTGGAAGAACTGTAGAACCACTAAGCTGGATGAGGCATTGGTCACCTCTCAAGAAAGTCATGAATGCATGCCCCCAGCCAGAAGCAAACATGTGGTCAGCAGGTGAGGACCTCTGTCTCCTGCACAGTGACTTTCCTACCACCACCACCACACGCTACTTTCTTTTTGTGGTTCTGAGTGGCTCAGACTCAGCCACCAGAGATGCTGTTTGACAGCATTCCCAGTTCCTCATCAGCTACAAGGGTGATGAGATGATTCTACAACTGCAAGTAATCAGGATGAAAAAATGATGGAACAATCCTGCCAAAATTCAGCTGTTAATCAAACTCACATGCAATTGTTCTGTGGAGAATAATAGGGGTCGTTTTGTAACTTAGAGGAGGGAAAGAGAATGAGAGGCATTAGCAGCTGATCTGGCTTGGGTTTTGAGCATTTTTTTCTAAGGCAGATTGAAACTAAAGTATACAGACAAATCTGTCAGTGCATCAAATGGAGGAAAAGGCTACTGGCTATTACCTTCCAGCCAGCTAAAGACAATACATACAGATTTAGATAGATAAAGATACATAGAGATTTATTTCATGTTAATGTTCCGTTTGCAGATCATGCCACTGCTTGATACATAATAAACTGAGAAAAAATTACTACAATGAATCCTACCTTGTTGGTTACAGCCAGAACAAAGCACGGATGTTTTTTTCTCTGTGATACTGAATTCTGTGTACTCCATGTACTATACTCCCATAGTGCTTATATCGTGTCTGTCTTATATCTCTTACAGACAGAGGTCATGGAAAATTCTAAAATCCACATGAGTAGCAGAAGCTTCAGCTATCTAAATACTTGAGATGCACTTCAGAAACTGAAAAGGAGGAAAAATATCTGTGAAAAGAGGAGGATTTCATTACCTTCATCACAATAGAGAGAACCACTTGTTTTGTCTTATATTTTGTCAGGTTTTTTTTTTATCTATACTGGTGGTAACCTTAAAAGCATCTTTAAGCACTGCCAAACAAGGCAATAAAAGTCACACAATGACCAGGGTATTCTGGTTTACCATTTGTTTAGATGATGGCAATCCTAACGTTAGTGAATTAATACAAAGGTATGCGGAATTTTATTGAGTAGGGTATTGCAATCTGTTTCTTTTGCCCCACACCTTTTCATCTGGTGTCAAAAATAAAGTGTAAAGAATCTCATACTTCTTTCTGCAACAGGGGGTTAACTACTATGTTTGGTGAGACACTTGTAATTCTGAAAGGGGTAAGAAAGAGCAAAATCACACGTTGCTGTGTGTTTACCATTGCTCTAAACAGGATTGTTTAATATAAATATTGTAGCCATTCATACGTGAGGGTTTCAAATTCACTGCAGTTGGGACCTCAACACTGAAGGCTTGTGTGTCAGTTACCAGTAATTTAATATAGACCTGCAAACTTAGAGGTACTATTGACTGTATTAATCTTCATATTTGATATATGATTTCAAATTTCAATATGATGAAATTCTAGCAGTAGCTAGAAATGTAGGGGGTTATTTAATATACTTGAGAGCTTTGCACATTTTCATTCAGAAGTGAAACAACATTTCTACTTCTCTATTTAACTCCTGTGTTTTAAGCTCAACTTCTTATTTAATCTATTTCTGTCTTTGTTTTTTGCTTGTAATTACACAGCCTCAAGTACGTTGCTAATATTATTGCTTGCCATCGAAACATGATTTTTAAGAATATAGTATGTTCATAGCTGTTTAGCCTAATGGTTAGGATCTCAATTTACCAGCGGGAAGAGGTCAGGATAAATTATAGTCTTTCCTGAATTTTGGACCTTAGAAAGTATTTGAAAGATTTTATGTGACATCTTTGCCTCACGGGGAGATAAATAGAATGATCTAGTTAGAGCTATGCATTCTGGTTTTCTGTATTTATTTTCTAATATGGAACAAGATTTTCTTATTTACTAATGCCTTAAGACATATTTGTTTGCTTATACCTCTAATTGTATAGAGGCATAAGCAAATAAATTGCTTAAATTTTTGTCTAGAAATATTAAACTATTTAAACAATAAATTGTTTAAATTTATGTCTAGAAATAAAGGGAAACAAAAATATTCCAATTTTTCAAGGTCTTTAAAAAATGTACATAAGGTTTCCTAAGCTTCCTATCAAGGTTAATGCCAACTGCATGTATATTTCCTGAGTAAAACGCTTGACTTTCTAAGGGTTTTGATGGTACATTTGTTTACTTGGGAGATGCTGGCCAGTAGAACTCAACCATGTGAAGTACCAAAAGACCCCATTAAAATTCCCCGCCAATTATTTTAAAAAAATTAAAATAAATTATTTATCCTCTTCCTCTGGAAAGTAATCCTATTTTGCTACCAAGACTAACCCCAAGGTCGTTATCACTTGAACATTACTATGGTTCTTCTTTGTATTGCATCTCTGATTGGAGCACTCACTTAACTGTTATAACAGGGACTGGTACTGGTTCCATATTTGACCAAACAGGCACCTGGCTGCAGAAGTATTTGACTCATAAGTGGTCTCAAATAAGGCTGAGAAAACAACAAGAAAAGGCAGGATATCTGGGACATGGCCACAATTGATATTGTGTAACTGAGCAGTTGTACAAGAGGTACTGCTGCTGCAGTCTTTAGTACTATTTCTCTTTTCTCTCTGATATATCCTACAATTCACCAGAGATACGTGAGCAATGCAGACACCTATGAAACCATATAAGTGGTTTACAGAACCAGCTTTTGTGGAATATCTAGGAGAATTGTGTTTTTAAGCTTCTAGGAACTGCAAATCAATATAGAATAAACCAAAGTAAATGAAATAAATTCTTACCAAATCAGACCAAAACAAGCTATGTTTTACATCAATTAGCTCATGCTCACTCCAAAACTGAATTCTGCTAGACACCACAACGCTGGTAAGACGCATTCATGTTATTTACTTTGTTCTGAGGAAGCTTTACCTGACCCAGTCCCCGCTGGCATCACAGCAATAATATCAGCCACTTTCACTACTGTCTTTCATTCACTTCTCCATCTCTCATGCACGGTTTATTTCTGTGTCTCAGTCCTTTGTTGTCTACTTGCTCTGTCAGCTAATTTAGTGAAATCAGGAATATTTCTTCATTTCTTAAAATTTTGTTGTTTAGAAGCCTCCATTCATTATTTTTGTTTTGTTTTCTTTAACATGATTAAACAAAACTGGACTATACCTTTCAATACAAAGGGGTTGATTAGAACTCGTGCAATACAGCTAAGACAAATATTAAGCTGCACCTGCTGAAAAAACATGTAGAGAATTTTGTCCTACAGGTAAAAAAAAAAAAAATCACAATGCATGTGTCTAATACCTTGAGTATCAAAAGATCTTATTCTGCTAACAAGCACTTTTACATTAAAACATATAAGGCGAACATTACCATGGAAGATATAATGGCACAACTAAGAGCTACGTCTACTCATTTTATTAACGATTGGATTATTTTTGTACTAATGATTTACATACCACCACTCCTAAAGGAATACATTCTTAAACACTACATTCAAATTAATAAAACTTTGGAGAACTGTTGATGTCTCTAATGAAACATTTGAGATTACACAAAAAATATATTTTGCCTAAAAATTTAAGGTGATCTTTGCCCTGTGACATCTCTTCTTGTGGAAGGAGCATTCTGTTATACTGGATGTGGGTTTAAGGCCACGTTATGACTCAACATGTGGAACCAGATCAGATTAGAGAACTCAGATAATTCAGTTAATGGAAATGTAGCGATTTTGTGAGATTCAGTAGGTCATAAATAAAACATTTTAGTAATAGTTGTCATTTTCTCTTTAGCTAAGTACTTACACTCAAAAAGAAATTGAAGTATTAAATAGAAAATAATTGTAGAATTCTTTGTATTTAAAATTCCTTTCACCAAGAGGTCAGTATTTTAAAACTTTTATATCAGCAGTAACACCTATATTAAGGATACCTTACTTTTAAAAGAATGATAATAAAAGGATTGTTGGAGAATAACAGCAGGTTTGCTGAAAGTTTAGGGAAATTATGACAGAGTTTTTTTACTGTTAAAATACTTTTCCCCATTTTTATTAACAGAATGGCAATGGGGATTTATCATCTGTAGGAAATGGTGTTGAATGAAAAAAAAAACCAACCCAAAAACCCCAAAACAGCTCATAGAAAATCTAGAATTATCTGATGGGTGTCCCGTGAGTGCCCAGTGCTTGGCAATTACAGACCTTCTGAGCCAAAGATTATATTTAGACTATTAACAGATAACTAATTGTTCTTCAAACCTATTCATATTTTTACTTTCTAGACCATCCTCTGACAAGGAGCTCCTCTGTTTCATTTCTACTTTATTTCATCCTGGTGCCTATATTAAACCCATCAAAATGAAACATGAGTTCTCATTTTATGTAAGGTTATTAAAAAATATTAAAAACTTTTTCATACAGCTCAGGAAGAGCCAAATCGGACAAAAAATTTTTAGATGCCTACCTTTTAACCCACTGGAAAAAAATGTTCTAAATAATGAGGTAAAACAATCGAGTTACATTTTCTCATTTTTCTCTCCCCCACAAAACTTTTAAAATTATTATCGATAACAGCATTATTTAAGAAATAGCATGCTAGATATTATTCTTGATAAGTTTTCAACTGAAACAAACTACAGAAAAGAGGAAAGAGGTGTAGATTTAGGCCTTTTAAGCTCAAAAGATACCTAGAATTAAAAGAAATTCCCTCGTAAAAACACCCTAGTACATGATAAGGAAAATTTAGAACTGATAATTAAATGTCACATAGACTTTTCTCATCCATTCTTATCTTTTAAAAAAGCATAACCAAGAATTTTAAATTTCATGATTATTCACATCTATATTATTCTAATCCTTTTTAGGTCTTTTGTATATGTCATCATAATAAAGGTTTCCCTATAAAAGTGTGTATTAACACTCATGCTATGCAAAGGATGGTGATTTTTCCTCATCATTTAAGGAGACTAAGTTAAATATTTATTTGAAATTCACAGCATAAATGTTGTTATAAATACAATTCAGGGGATTCTTTCTATTAGAAGGTTTGTTTGTGTTTTTCTTCTGTATGAAACCTTGATGATAATAAATATATATAAAAAATTAAAACATAATTGGTATAGGATATCATAGTTCATCTGAACTGGAATTTCACTTTTGGTGAGAATAGCTACTGGGTAGTACAGATACAGTGTAAGGATGGGTACACACTGTGCACCTGTATAGAAGAACAGGTAGATAGCACAATTTGAATCTTGGAAATTTTATTTCGTACAAGTTTCTCAATGAGGTGGTGTTGAGCATTTTAATTAATATTGTAGGTACGCCTTTAGATCTAATAATTTTCCTAGTTTGGACAATTTCAAAAGTATCTTGCACAGTAGCATGGTGGCACACAAAGTAAATTGACTTTTGCGAATGCAGTGGTGATCTATAGGGACAGGTGGACAAAAGTTGAGGTATGGAGGCAGAAAAATACTAATAAATGAAGATATGTACCTTCTAAAATTAGGGTATTGCAGTCAGTCTGGACCTTGTCTTATAGGTTGTGATTTAGCTTTCCTGAGTTTTCTCTGATGTAGTGTTAGTTCCAAATACTGTAAGTAGCATCGTGCTCCTGTTTAGAAAAATGTATTTGAGAGAAGCTTATTTTTCCTTTAGATAAAGGTTTGATTCATATCACATTGCAACCATTAGAGGTTTTTTCATACATTATTTTTAGATTCTGTTATAGAGAAAAAAATACTATATAGGAAGCTTTGTTGCTTGCAGTGATCAAATACCATCTATATTTCAATTTTGCTGCATATATTCAATGAAGACAGAAGCAAACACAAGTCTACAGAGTACTTTACAGTGGTTATCTTCTAGAATTTTCTTATGCTGCAGTACCTTATTTTTCTCATTTGAATTTATAAGTGTTCAGTATGAGGCCAGAACAACAATATAATTATTTATTAAATAATGCAGAACCCTACAAGAGAAGATACTTTGTACAGGTTCACTATTAAATTAGCCCATTCTAATTGACCTTTTATTTGGCAGGCAATGCCTCCCAGACAAATTAGGAAAAAGAGAAACCAGAAACAGCACAGTTTCTAGAGCCAATAATGTGGCTTGGGAATAATAATAGTAAAACTAGATATAACAACTGCTTAATTCAGTACATCTGACCTTACTCCATTGCACAGTATATTTGTGCTGATATCTGTACTAAAGTTACTTGGAGTGAGAAAAAATGTATAATGTTATGTAGATGCTGAAAAGCTTTGGTAGAGAAATTTTTCAGCTTTCTGCAGCGTTCTGTGAGAACTCTGTGGTTCTCATGAAAGCTGTGATAAACACTGCTATGGGTTTTTTGTAAACTGGGTCTTTATCTGTGCAGCTGGGATCTATTTTTCAGAGTTGTTGTGGTACACAGTGAAATAATATTTTGAAGTAGGTGTTGTGAGCTTTACCAATGGGACAGGGGTTGGCTGGTCCAAGATCCAATGACCTCCTGTCATCTTTGGGAACCAAGTTATATAAACCAAATTATAATTAATTAAATAACTACTTTCTTCCTGAACTTGGATTGTGTCGTTACTCGCCTTTCTTGGTACGTCACAGTGTTATTGCTTAATCCTTTCTGATCTACCAAAAAAATATCAATTTAATCCTAAGGCTACACCTCATATATACTCTGCCATTCCTGTGGCAACAAGCAGGGGTAAATCCTCAGCCATTTTCAGTCATTGCAGCTCCACTTAAGATATTTAATGAAACTGATGTGGCAGGATGTTTATATTGATGGTAAGAGCATTTAAATCGCTGTAGAAATAGACATGTATCTTGCTTGTAGACCCTTGAAGTAATGCAGTCTGATGTCATCACTATTGCATCGGAAAGGTGTGGGGCTATACTCTTGCTGGAACTTCACCAGTCACATCAATGGATAGTAAATTCTTTCCTGTGGCCATTGCATCAAAGTGTTACAAGTTTGCCAGATTATGACTGCTACAGTGCCAAGAACATTCTTTCAGTACAAAAACATGCACAATATCATGATTATGTATTGTCTCTCCTTGGCATATTCTTTAATGTCTCATCCTGCACAATGTCCTCGTAATAACATAATTTTATCAGTTCTAACCAAATAGCTTTTTTCCTAGGAATAAAAAAAATTGGTTATTCAAAGGAAAAGGCTTTGTCTTATTATTCTGGGAGAAAGACGACTGCTAGTGACTTGGGATTTTGCTGATATCCTTGATATGATTTGAAGACTTCCACCAAGAGTATGCTCTGACTTTGAAGACTCTGTCAAGATTCAAACATGGGATTAATTTCTGACCTAACAGCAACTCTTTATTAATGTGCAGTTTGATGCATTTCTGAAAAACACATTAATATCCAAGGCAAAAAATATTGATAATACTGATATAATCTCATTACTACAGAACATTTCATGTTAAAAAAAAAAATTAAAATAATATTTCTTTTGTGTAATTATTATTATTGATGTTCTTTTTTTTTTTAAGAAAACAGTCAATCCGAGGAAACTGCTTCTAGAAATTGCTCAGTTTCAAATATTTTTCGATCACATATTTGCAATTATGTGTAACTAATATCTTTGATTAAGTATAGGAATATCTTTGCAGAAGTATTTGGTGTTGAGAGTGAAATAAAGCTCTACTCAGTCTTCCAAAATTAGAAGTCTGTATTTCTACAAAACAGTTTATTTTAGATACTTGAGGCAAGTTTCCTATCAGGTTTCCTAAAATGATCTTGAATATTTCTATTAAAAAAGAGATTAAATAGATTTATGTTCAGCAAAAACACATTTTTGAATAAACCCCACAACCTGTACTCCATAATGGTATTGGCAAAAGTAGTTGACTTTTCTTTCAGAATTTGAAAATCCTTCACTAACATGTGAAAGATTTAAAAGCCATTATAACACAGCTTAGCTGTATTGTAGGTGACAAAATTTATGCCATCTCCACTATTAATTAGCAGTCCACCTTGAGTTCATCTGCTTTGCTCAGGTGATATAAAGGAAACCACTTGTCTGACTCACTGAATGCCTGAAGCTCATTGAGAGAGCTACACACCCTGCTCTGACATGAGCACGGGAGATAGGCCTGATCTCTTGGACACTGGAATCATTAAGCTGCCAACTGCTGACAAATCAGTCAGAATTCACCTGACAAAAAGAAATGACACTCAGGTTTCCACCATCTCTTAAATAAAGCAATTACAACTGCTCTGTACTAATAATTAATTTCTTCCCAACTTAAAATATTTAATATTTCCATCCTAGTGTCACTCTCTCCTGGCAGATATTTCCTCAGCAGAAGGCACACATTACCTGTGTTGTGCTGATGTTCATGTTGTTCAGTATATATTGATTGCAGGCTAATATGTACCCAGTGTTATTTGTCACACGGTGTCACAAAACGCACAGATAGCTTATGAGACAAAAACCCCAGATCTACTAATACTGAATCCTTGACAGAAAATTAATATTTCAGCAACTAAAAATGCAAATACAGTTAAGAAATCAGCATTTAATATTTCAAGAGTGGTTTGTGCTAATTGTGGATTATACTTGAATAAACTACAGCCTCAAACAATTTCATTCAATAGGATTGTTCAAATTATATTTTGGGGAACAAAAAACCCAAATTAAATACTAAAAAAAAAAAAAAATAGCCACGTTGAATGTCTTTTTCCCATCAAGAGAAAAACTAAACTTGCACTTGCAAAATCCACAGGATAGACTGGACTGCAAGATAGCACACAAAAGGTCAAACCAGTTTAAATTACTAGTTTGGGTACTGGAAGCAGTATTTCTGTACAATAGTCTCAGCTGGGCAAATAATAGCAGATGGCAGAGGAGTGGGGTGAATCAGGCAAGGTACCCTATCCTGTGCTCCAAGTTTCTCAAAGGTCTGTGGTTCTGGTCCAGATAGAGTCAACTCAGGGGTGGCCAGCCTCCAGACAAATTGCAAGACACCCAACATGTATGGTTTCCTTAGCTACTATTCACACGTCTGCCTCAGTGTAATCACTAGCTCCCCAGGGCTCCAGGATGTGGAACGATAAATCAGTAACCATGGATAGGCTGTGACAAAAAGCCCCAATTTTATAATACTGTCAGGGCACCCCGCTCCTTGTATCTTGGCTCTGCAGTTTCTTTCTGAGACTACCAGCATTTATATAAAATTAAGAATAATAGAGAATGAGGACTGGAAAACATTTTTGCTGCAACTGTTTATTTAGCATGTGTTGATTTGTCTCGCTGGTATCTGTGTGTATTAAAAATTAGAAATTGTAGAGATTTTGAGGAGAAAAGGTTATGTGCAACTTAGTGTTGATGTGCAGTAACTAAACTATCCTTGTGGTCTGCTTTGAATATAATGCAACCATAGGTTTAGTAATTCTGAACATGAACAGCTATTTCATTCGCAGTATGAACATCTGAGTCACTCCCTCATGATCACATGCATCATTGCAAATGAGCTGGCATTGACAAACACAATATTCATACAAATGCAGCAACTCAAATTCCGATTATATTTATGAAGGCTTTATTGTATCAATTAGCAAAGTTATGTTAAGCAAACTAAATCCACTATTTAACAACTGTGGTGAGTTGACCTTGGCTGGATGCCAGGTGCTCACCAAGCCACTCTATCACTCCCTTCCTTAGCAGGATAGAACAGCTAGAAAGTAAGGTCGAAGAAAATTCATGGGTGAAGATAAAATCAGTTCAATAAAACAGAAGCAGAAATAAAAGTCACATGTGAAAGCAAAGAATAAAAAAAGAATTATTCTCTACTTCCCATAAGCAGGGGATGCCCAGGCACATTTTGGGAAGTAAGACTTCAATATGCATAATGGTGGCTCTGGAAGAAAAACATAACAGTAAAGCCCATCCTGCTTTCTTCTCCTTTCTCTTAGGTTGTATTGCTGAGCAAATGTCATATGGTATGGAATAATCCCTTGGTCAGTTTTGGTCATGTGTCCTGGCTGTGACCCCTTCCAAGATGTAGCCCACCCCCAGCCTAGTGACAAGGGGGGAATGTTGGAAAACATTCACAGACCTTTATGCTGTGTGAGCACTCCTCAGCAGTACCCAAAACACTGCTGTGTCATCAGCACCTTTCTAGCTACCAAAGCACAGCTCCAAGGGCACTGCTGTGGTGAAAATCAACTTCATCTCAGTCAGACCCACTTCACAACTTATTATGGAAAAATTATAATAGTATGTTTCAGTCCTCACATGGTAAAAAAAA
>VZTI01000534.1:0-13051 GCA_013397865.1 Struthidea cinerea | reverse complement strand
AAAAAAAGAAAAAAAATCTCTTTTTAAATAGACCAGAAGATATTTTAGTTAAAGCAGAAATGTTTTCACTTCCCCCTGTTGCCCTCATTAGCTATGAATATAGAAAAACAATAATCTGTATTATTGTTNCACAACTTCAGGCTGTTCCCCAGGTTCAGTTGCTGGTCACCACAGAGAACAGACCAGTGTCTCCCCCTCCTCTTCCCCTTATGAGGAACCTGCAGACCACAACGAGGTCTTCCCTCAGTCTCCTCCTTTCTAGGCTGAACAGACCAAGTTACCTCAGCCACTCCTTGTATGGCTTCCCTTGCAGACATTTCACTGTCTTCACGGCCCTCCTTTGGGTGGTCCCTAATAGCTTTATATTGCAGTGACCAAAACTGCACACAATATTCAAGGTGAGGCCGCCCCAGTGCAGAGCAGAGCAGGACAATCCCTCCCTTGCCCAGCTGGCAATGCTGTGCCTGATGCCCCCCAGGACACGGTTGGCCCCCCTGGCTACCAGGGCACTGCTGACTTATGTTCAACTTGACATCAACCAGGACCCCCAGGTCCCTATCCATGGTACTGCTCTCCAGCCTCTCCAGTCCATACGTGCAGGGTTGCCCCATCCCAGGTGCAGAATTGGTCACTTGCGCTTGTTGAACTTCCTATGTTTGGTGTAAATGGCATTGATAGTACATTTGCAACACAGCAATCAAGACAAGTGCCAAGGCCAAAGTTTGAATTCCCATATCCAAGGAATATCAGCATAGTTTTGCAAACAAATAATACTATTTTACTTGCAATTGTAAAAATGATTTAAAAAATGGCATTCTAGTTTGCCTAGGAATGAGGTCAGTCTTACATCTCTAATAGCACAGTGTTGTCCCAGACCTTACCCTGCTGGATTTAGGGCCAGAATAATAATACTGGCAGCAATAAGCCAGTATTTGCTAGCTCTAAACCAGGATATCTTGGTGGGGGCAGGGGAGGCAGGGAATATGCTATGGCATAAAATGGGTGTTGGTAGGTCTGGGATCTCAGAGTACTTGAAAAGGTAACTTTTATGTTTAGATTTCCTGGAGCCATGAGCAGGATTAGCCACACAGTTACAGACACCATGGTTGCTAAACACAGACTCTTCTTTTCCTGAAACAGTAAGCATTATCATTTTGTAGCATTTTTTGCAACCTTCAGTGTCCTCATGAAATACAGAAATAAAATATTATCATAGGTATCAATGTCTCTCAACATTCTATAAATGTTTACTCTAAAAAGGAACAATTCAACTGAGTGAATGGAACTATTCCTGAATAAATCCCGTAGCATCAGAATTACACTAAGTATTACGCATCAGTGTAAAAGATATTAGTACAAAAGGACCAAAATAATATTCAACTGGAATTATTTAGTTTAAAAATGTGAAGTATAAACTAAATTAAATTAAGTACACTCAGAAAAATCTTGAAATCAAGATTTCTCAAAGCTGACTTATTAAAAGCCAGTCTTAACAGTTAGAAGTAATACATTTAATGGGTAATTTAATTAGGAACCTCTACAGATCGCATTTCAATTTAAGCTCTTAATGCTGAAAAAGTAGGAAGGAGTGTATTTTAATGTTTATTCAGTGCTAGTTTCCTCCTCTGTCTCAGCAGAAGCAACATCAGAAAGGAAAGTATGCAGGTGAATTTCTTAAAGGTTCTATTAATTCACACTTTCTTTTGTTCATTTCATCATTTGAAGCTGTGGTATGGAAAATTTATCTATTTCTCTAGAACTTCTCTAGATATTGCCATTTTGGTCTTCTAGCAAGTTATCTTCTCTTATCAATGTCCTTTTCTTCACCACTTTTCAGTCTGAGTTACCAGAAAGGCATATATGTCTCTTGTCCCTCTAATGACCAAACCTAAAATGAAATGCAGTTTGGATTTTTAAAATGCAGCACTGGACTTTTTTCCCCTGACTAAGGTGCAAAAATTTATAAAAGCAAAACCAATAAAAGCAAATGGTAATATTTTTGCTATATATTCAACCACTGAAATGGAAACATTATTACAGAGTGTATTTTTTAATTCACCTGTTAATGAAGTGAAGAACAAGTGTAAAAAATGGGACAGAGCTCTCTTGCTCTAAGACCCAGTGCTATACTACTTAAAGGCCAGATGTTCCATGTATTACTCAATTGCTTTACCTTGAGCAGCTTTCCCACAAAAGGCAGGCTCTACAGGTATACTTGGGGGAATTGATTCACTGGGATGAGAGCAAGGGACAAGTTAGCTTTTAAATAAAGAGAGGAAGCAGAAAAAAAAAACCCAGAAAACCACTGTGTGTAAACATAGTAATAAAACTGAATGTCTTATTAATGTGATTGTGGAACCTGACAGAAGTCTGGTACTAAAGAGATACATATCAATCAGCATGGTTATTACCAATGTCTAACATTTTAAATTGACCTATGAATGCTCATGAAGACATACATTTAAGGTAAAAAGGACTTCTAGCAGTAGATTAACTTTGAGCCTGCAAAATCTGTGAAAATAATTTTTTCTCCTATAAATTGGGTGACCTGTGAAGTTCTTCCCCAATAATGTGCTAGGTGCATATGATGTGCAGAATGAAGTGGTTTTTTGGGTTCTAACCAGGTTTAAAACAAAGCATGAAATAACTAAAGGGAACATATTTTATGTATGAAGCTAAGAATTTATTGTTTATTGTAAAATCTTAATCTGATCAAAATCTAGCAAACATCTATCTTTAGTCCTGTTAGAATGATATACGTAGTTCAAATATAGAAAAGCTTCATTGGTAATAATATGCCTGCAAACTGTTACTCATGAGAGCATACTCCAAGCTGCCCTGTTACTGTGGTGTTGTTCGTGCACTCCCAATATCCCTCTGCTCAACGGCACCAGACTTCTTCACGCAGAGAGACAATGAGGTGTCAAAGTGAGTTAGCATCCCAAGCTCTGTGCTGGGTGAGGAGTGATGCTCCAGGTGGGAATGGGGACATTTCTTTCTCTTTATGATCAGTGCTGTTTTTCCGGTGTTCTCGTTCCTGATTGCCTCTGACTGGCCCCCAGCCCCATCGGGATGCTGCATCACAACGTCCCCCAGCCCTGGGAGACACCACAGGCAACTGCGGGTCCCACAGTGAATGTCTGGTTTGTCCAGCTTCATCCATCTCTGGTTGTCGCCAAGATTTAACTCAGGTCAAGCAATGCTCTTGTGGCCACCAGATAATTGTCAGAGCAATCTGGCACCAGCTCAGGCTCAGGCAAGCCCTCCCAAGCACCAAGCACAGCCCAGCTAGACACCTGCTGACATTTAATTACAATGTGGCAGAAATCCTCTTAGTAGGGCTACATTTGACTAAAGTAAAATGAAATGGATTGCATTAGTAGAATCTAAGCAGATCATTAAAACTTAGACTTTTTACAGTTCATGTCTGGCAAATACCTCCCAGAACAAGAGTAAGAGTCCTACTGTTCAATGGGATTTCTGTTTGTAGGAGGTTTGTACTAATGTAATCTATTCACATCATCTGCACAGTCGATATTCTCCTTCTTCAATTATTTTTAGTTGAACATTAATGCAACTCTCATTATATAAAAGCAAAGAAGTATCACAGGCACAAATATCATCTTGGCAGAGGTATCTGGAATTCTAATTATGCAAGGGAGGCTGCACTTACTGATGAATATTGAGAGTAGAAATTAAGATTTCTGCCATTAAAAAAAGATGTCATAAATTTTGAACTTTACATCCTTTCTTAAACATTCATATGACAAATTCTTCGGAAGGAAAGACACCAGAGGAAAGTGAATCTATTATTTGTAAATTATTCGCAGTATTTCGTATTAATTCTATCATCTCTATGTTCTTGTCTTTTTTAAAATTTACCTCTTGGGAGTTTTTTATTTCTCTGTGCTATTGTGGACTGGCTATATTTCCAAAAAAAAAAAAAAAAGGCAAAAAATTTTCCTTCTTGTTTTTAATATACAAAGATGCCTTCTTTTCCATTTTTCTGTATGATTTACCATTTTAATTCTACCTTTTTATTTTTAAAGCATAAATAAGTATAAAATGGCAACAACCACCAAAAACTAAGGGCTTTGTCATCTTTCTAAAAAAGAAAATCATTATAAAAATCTGTTTCAAAATTTATTTGTGGATCCCAAAATCTAAGAGTGGGCAATATATGAGTTTACTGTCTTTTATAAATTAAATTCTAAGGCATATCTAATGGAAATATAAGTAGAAATTAAAATTCAGTGTAGTATTAAGCACTATTAGGTGTTATTTATACCTAGCTATTGTCTCTATCATGTTCACTTTAAAATGTACAAAGCCCAAAACAAGAGAGGGAACAGAGAAATTTACACTTAATGTGACCTTCCACAAAAAAAAAAAAAATTGTAACAGTGAATTGCTTAACTGATTTTACTGTATAAATCCCTGTAAATACTCACCTTTTGCATGAAAGAAAAAAAGTCACATAATTCAATGATTTGCAGTGCTTCCTACAGCTACACCAAAGCCAACAGATTTTCAAAGGGAGAACAGAGAAGCGAGAATCACTCCCCTGAGTAATGGACAGCTAAAGGGAAGGACTGTAAACACTTTCTGGCTGCCACTGTGTTCAGATCTTGAAAGAAATAATCGAGCCTCAGACTATCTTTCAGATGTCTTCAAAGTCTGCCTTGCAGCCAATTCCATTTTTCCCAAGAGCAAAAATCTTTCTTTAGAAGTGAAATGTCTACACTGCCACAAGCAGACTGAGCAAGCAGTAAATTATTTTAGAAGTGAAGCTGAATAACATAGGCATTTATGTATTATGCCTCTTAAGAACCTTATCTCTCATCACAGGAGTGCTGCAGACCTATGTGGTGTTGTAGACCTGCTGTTTGACAGGCACAAAACATCAGACACAGTTCCTTGGCACTTCATGGCCACAGCTGTACAAATGGTCTGTGTGACAGCATACACAGATGTGATATTTATTGATAGCTTAAAGCCTAATACGCATTTGAAAGAGATTTGTTTTACCATGTGTGGTTCCATCAGACTGTTAGATCTACAGTGTAGCACCTAGAATATTTGGTGAAAGTAATCCCTAGAATAGCAAGGTTGTATTAAGGGCTAAAGGTGTCTTTAGGAACAGCATTCCTTGTAGCAGATCAGTGTGATTCTCCCCAGTTTCTGAAGACCAGAGAATCAGTCCACTCAGAACTGCAGTGGAGGCGTATAGTCCAAATAAAAATCTTCTGCAAACTCCTAATGATTTTGGTGAACTCGATCACCATCATGGACCTTCTGTGGGTGTGTCGTGGTTTGACGCTGGTTTAAACACCAAGTACACGAAATCTTAATTGCCTTCGCTGTAATTGAGCAGAGAAGGGGAAAATTAAAACTTTTTCATAAAGTGAGATAAGGATTATTGAGGAAAACGGAAAACTTCGAGGCAAAACAGGTTCACACTTAAACAGTTACAGTATAAAGAGGATTTATTAATAACAAAATTAAAAGAAAAGGGAAATAATAAGAAATTAAAGCACACTCCCAGAACAACCCCTCTCTTCCAGTACCCCCTCTTTCTAACCAACCCACACAAGGGATAACAAAACATGGGATTTGGTCAGTACTGCGTTTCTTAAGAGTCTTTTTTATGCTTAAGGAAAAGAGTTTCTTCTGCTGTGCCATGGGATTCTTCACAACGCAGCAGTCTGTCCAGAAAAACAATCTGCTGAAATCTTACACTCTTCTCACACTGACATGGGCCATAACATAGGGTTTAGTCTTTTAAGGATGAGTTATTGTAGCCTGAACACAAAGGCTCTCTTCTTCAAAATCTCTAGAAGCCTCTCACAGCTTCTATATAATCTGGCATAGGCATTTTCTTATCTTCACAGGCCGTGCACGGATTTTCCATCCCTCCATGTACTTTAATGAATTATAGAGAAAATAGTCTGTAATATTACAGTCCTCACCACCGCTTGCAAGGAGAATTTTAAGATCCAGCACTGGAAGCACCTCCGCCCTCTTTTCCTGATGCCATTTTAGCTTTGTCCCATGTGACTTTACCTTTCATTTCTTTCTGACCTTGGAGTTGCCATGTTCTTCTCACTCATGTGACTTACTTTTCTTTTCTTTCTCTCTGACTTGGAAGAAAAGGTGGCCTCGTTGCCTGTGCATGGTGTTTTTTTTGGTTTGGCACGAGCTGTGCTGGCTGCAGAGAGGCTCTGATGGCCCCCGCCAGCTCCGTACGGGGCCGCAGCAGCTTCAGATGAAATATTGGCCAGCTGCGCGCCAGCTCATAGCTGTTTTCTCAGCTGCTTTTGGCTCCAGGATGGCTTTTCCCCAGTGGCTTTTGCCCAGGCCGCCACACTGGGGAAGGAAGCCCGGGCCAGCTCTGGGCCAGAGCCCGAGCCTGTTCCCCCTCCCTCTCAGTGGGAAGCTGGAACAAAAGGCCAATTTCTGTGCCTGCGTGTCCTTTAAACATGCAAATTGCAGAAGCGCTACAAGCTTTCTCATTGGTTTAGCAACTTGTCCATTAACTAAGTTTCAACCTACTACTGGGTGTAAATGCTTTTCTTTTAATGTTCCTATAATTTATTTAAAGACAAGTGTCGATGAGGGAGAAAAGATACACATTTGTTTAGGACCATGAGGACACTTAAGTCACAATCACAGACTTAACAAAGCTTTATGGATATACTTAGTGGTAAAAGCTCTTATGAGAAACCGTGTTACTTCATAGGCTGGAAACATTTTGAAGATATGATAGTCATGCTCTCAAAGGCTAGTGATCAATTACAATTTAAGAGTTTTTAAACCCACTGATGTTTTAGGTCTTGTATGGTTAACCATATGTTTGCAAGAGAAATTTTTATGAAAGCTTACTGGGGAGAAGTTATCAATTACTATATCTATATACCTGTATTAAATGCTTCTTTTATGTTTATGTAATATTCACACTTGAGCAAAATACTTTTTAAATTTAATACATAATAAAAATGCCAGATTGAGGATTCTGTAGACTGAAGAGTTTTGTATATGAGCCATTGGGAAAAAAATGAAGCTTGTTCCATAAAATCTCTGATTTTTAAGTTCTGTTTAGAGGAAAGATCTCCTCTGGTAGAGTAGATCAACTTTTTCCAATGACATGGTTTGAAACTTTGCTAGCAGAAGGAAACATAAATTAATAGGATTATTTTAATTTTCTGAGAGTATCACTTCCATCTTGGATTTCTTTTTGTTGAAAGAGGATGAATGGAAGCCAAAATAATAGACCCTTTAAAAGTCTTTGATGTATTGTATACACTGGTAGCACTATTGATTACACACTTTTTCTCTTTGGTATTTTCTGGAACATACCTACTAAAATCAGGAAATTGATGTAAAGGGGTCATTCCATCAGACTGAATTATTTGGTGACATGATTAATGCTCGGCATTGATATATATTGCTACGTGAGAAACTATCTTCTATGATATACCTCATAGTAAACAGGACAAAAGCTGCTGGACAAATATATCTACTGTATTTAATTTACAGCCTCATTTGCAAGGGTAAGAAAGGGTAAATTTTGGCAGTGACAAGTACACAAGTATTGGATGGGGAAGGAGCTCCAAGAGGTCCAAATACACTTTCACGTCTTACTTTCTTGATTTAATATATTTTTCTCAGTATCCCTAAATAAGTTTGATTTATATTTTACTGCAATCTCTACAGAGACCCAAATAGATATATTTAATTATTGCATATTTTGCTGTTATAATGCTTATACCAGATATAGAGATTAATTTCGTACATTCTAACCAAAGCGTCTTGCTTGTCTCACTCAATAAAAACATGATGAGGTTTTTAGGAAGCAACATCAGGTAGTATAAAATGTCCTGAATTACCGTTATACTTCTCTTAAAGTAATCTTTCCAGGTCCTTGTTTTTCCTGCTATTTTTCTCATGAAACTAAAAATCTGTTTATGAAAAATAGTACTAGGTGCATGTTCTAGCTCTGTGCACATCCAGAATTTGTGGATTCTTCTATTTTTCTGTCTATATACAATAACCCAGAAGTAGTTCTAACTCAGAGTATTCTGTTTCTGAGAACCCAGCAGTCTCTAATGGCTACTGCATAGTTCTATCTAAATACTACACATTATTTTCTCAGTGTCTAGGAAGCAAAATCTCTTTAGCCTACAACGTTTTTTGTTATATAGAGCTGAATTGTTCTGGCCAACATACAAACAAATACTCTGCAGTGTTTCTTCTCTGCTAGTGTGAAGAACACACTCCCTTTTTGACATTACTTCTAGAAACTAGTAATGAAAATGTTTGGCAGAAAACAAAGCTTCATTTAGCTGTAAGAAATGCAGAAAACAATGCTTCATTTAAAAGGTTAGCAAATGTCTTTCTCCAAATCCAAACTGTTGTGTTTTTAAAAATATTTTTAATGAAATCACACCCATCATAAGAGAATACACTTGAAAACTGATTTCAGTAAGCCAGAAGATTAATATGATGATCTAAATCTACAGTTACTTTACCCTTAAGTCTTTCATTAATATATTTTTACAATCTTCCATATAAGTGCATCATGGAAAGACAAGTAAGGAAATCAGAGCTACAGTTCATGGGACCTGAAAGGCTCTCAAAATCAGCCACTTCAGTTTATAATGTAATGTTTTCTGGATCTTTAGAAGCAGTCTATTTATTCTCAAATGTCCAATCATATAATAAATAATAATAATGGGGGAATAATGTGTAATGTTTGACGTAAGCAGTACAGACTATATACTGTAATTATAGCAGAGAATTATTTGCTCAAGTGAATCATACTGATGAATAAATTAACATTGCCAGGAAGTGATCACCTTTTATAGAGAAAAAGACAAAATTATGAACAAACTCTGACATACCAATGAAAGTCTTCAGCCTCATAGTAAAATCTGAACACCTGAATACCTGTACACAGACTAAATTTTTATGATCCTGAGTTTTATAAAAGATACATTGTATTTTACATAGACCTGACATCTGTAAGAAGAAATAGGTTATTTTGTCATATTGTAAAACTTCAGATATTTCTGCAGACAAGAGAATATAAACTAAAGAAAACATTGAGCTTGGTGTTATTCTTGGAACAAAGGGTAAAATGCTGAACTGAAATATACAGTATGCGTAAATACAAAAAGTGCCATAATTCTTCAAGAAAATACATGGGAAATCTGCCCTTTAACTCAACAAAAAATGCCATGATATTTGCAGGTTGGAGAAAATAACTGCTTTGACAAGAGCTGTTTGACATATTGTTAAAATATATAGTTTTAATGTTTCTTGCAGTGCCATTTCAGTTTCAAGCCACTATTCAGCTATGGACTGTGCAAGCTAAGATCACTGACTTTCTGTGAACAATGATTCCATGATGACAGTGATGGCAAAAACACCAAAGTCTCCATTACCTTCAGTCCTGCAGTCACCTGGTACTAGCCTTTAAAGGACTTGTCCATCTTCCCAAATCTTCAGTGCAGATCTTTTATCCTTACGCGACACAAAATAAATCCTTCGGAAAAATTTCTTTGGCCTGAAATAAGAAACTTTCATGAGGAAACTGTCAAAGTTTGGAGAAGGTTACCATTATAAAAACAGACAGTCTGTAACTCCTCTGACAGTTAAAACCAAAGATGGAATATACCTACCAATAGCTCTTCTTTACCAATGTCAAATTTTTCTCTTCCCTTCTATTTTGATCCAAAGTTATTTACATGGGGGCAGATACCATTCTCTCACACACTGCTCTTATATGATGCAAGGTTCACCAGATTTTACTTGTCTAAAAAGGTTGTTTTCAAGACTTGCAAAATACTTGGGCCATTCATGCATAGAAGTAAAGAAGTATTAGAGTTTATGAAACAACAAGAAGAAAAAAAATATAATGTCTTCCTCTCAGGACAGAATTGCATTTGTACCACTACTGAAAGATATTTAGCCAATCTGTTTTCAAAGAATGTCTCCTCTGGAGGCTCCACAACCTCTTCGCATTTGTTCACTCCCCTCACTGTCAAAAGTTCTCCTATCTCGACAATATTTTTCCATTGCATCCTATTGTGGTCATGAGGAATATGCAGAGTATTTCCTGTTATAAGAAACTTTTTATGGACTTGAAGACCATATTATCTCCTTTTCTCTCTCTCACACACATATACGTATATATATATATCTATGTACGATTCATGCTACCTTTCATTTTTGCTACTTTTGGGCATTCTTGTTAATGTCCCTTAGGCTTTTCCTAACTGGTTTATATCATTCTTTAACTAGAATGCCCAGAATTACACAGATTGCTCTTGATGGAATCTTACAGTTCCCTAGCATCACTGAAGCATTATTTACATATTTTTTGGGCATTTACTGCTGCTTACACAATGTGTACAACAGTGGAGACACAACACTGATTTCTGCTTCATTTCGTCATCCATTCCAACACTTTTCTGCAGACTTACTTATATGGTAAATTATTTCTCTTCATTGGTGTAGCTAAATATTCTAAATATGTTACATGTGCTGTTATGTTTGTTGACCAAGATCTTTTTCATCCTTGGGGCATTTATTCAGGACTGTTTAAAATCTTGGGCTTTTTCAGTTTTCTTCCTGTAACTGTAGATCTTCCCATTTTTTTCTCCGAAATAAACTTTAATTGGCATACTTATGTGGTGTCCTGTTGTGTAACTGAATACTGAATAGGACTAGACCCAAGACAGTCACTTACAGAACTCTGTCAACATATCCTTCTCTTCTGAAGCTGTGAAGATATAAATCTTTGGTCCCATGAATGTAAACAGAAAGAGAGATTTTAAATAGAGAATATATACTTATCATCTGAGTTATCTTCCTCACAGCATCTAGAATCTGACATATTGAAAGAGTGAGGGTAATTTGAATTAGGACATGCTTTGTTCCCAAAGAGACATTGCAAATTGCAGGATTTAGAAAGGCTACATCATATCTACCTACAGGCTTTACTGAAATGCCAGATATGGTTAATACAGTGTGTCATAAACATAGTGAATTCTATTCTCCTTCAAACAAATAAATCATAAATCATTCTTCTGTCATTGCACATTCTTACTGCCTATAAGCTGCAAAACCAAAACTCTGTACATGTCAAATCTGTTTTTTGGATGGCAGTCAGGGGACAAGAACTGCAGTGCATGAGTCTGGCTGAAGTCAGATTAGATCATGGTGTCATACCCGCAGGAGTAGTAGAGACATGGTCTGACCACTTGAAAAGGAAAGAGTGTTACTCAGATTTAGTGGCCTGGAATAAGGTGTCAGAGAAACTTCCATTCCAGACAAAGTATTGCTTGAGTGTGCAGCAGGTGTAAAATGATTTTGAATCAGAATGACAGTGTTCTCCTTTTACTGATTCCTTTGTATGACAGTTCTGCTCTGGTAACATGCTAAGAATAATATAATAATATAAAGACAAGTAGGAACTACTGTGGAGCAGAACAGAAAAAGACACATTCATTTAGCAGCAATGGAAAAGATGGAGATGAAAGGAGAAGATGTGGGTGGCTCTTAGAAGAAGCATGCCAGGTGCAAGAAGTGCATCTTAGGGTCAAATGTTTCTATGAAGGATAGAAAAGTGAAAGCAACAAGGGTGAGTATTATATATACCTTAGTCCTATCACAGTATTCATACTGAAAGTTTCAGAGAATCAGTCATACTACTGCAGTTTTTCTGTGATAACCACCACTAGACTGACATTAGTAAAAGCCAAAACATTTTATTTTTCAGATTAATCTTCACTGCAGATATTTATTATAGACAAGAAACCAAGATTCAGGAGCACCCTGGCAGTTCCAGGTACAGAGCAAGATAATGAACATAGCAACTCCTGAATATGTCAGAAGAAATCACACAGTGTTTTGCTATCTGAATATTGCTTCTTATTGACACATGTCTTGACTGGATCAAAGCAATATACGCAGCAATTTTCATGGGAGAGGAGAAGCAATTGCAAACCATCAATTTCATCATCTGGAGTTTATCAGTAGACGAAAGCATCTAGATATATTGCAACTGCCTAGAAATTCTAGGGTTTAAAAACAACTCCTAACTGACAATTTAGCAGTAACTTATATTATGAGAATGAAAAAACAGCATGCTACCTTTGTTGGTCACAAGGGTTCATCAACTCAGACCTCATGTGAAGTCCCAGCATGAGTCTAAGACAGGTCTGATACAGCCTCACAGAAAACAGTGCTAAAGTTCTGCTTAAGTAATATCAACATTTTATGAATTCTGCTTTGGTCCCCTGGAGGTGATACTGTACCTTCATATATTCTGTAAAGAATATTCAAACTTATGAGCTTAGTGGATTTAATATCTACTATGCTAATTTAAAAATTATCAGGTTGAAAGAAACTTCTTGAAGTGTTTTGCTGTTCTCTCCACCAACTGCTCAAAAAGCATGTTGTGGTTTAGGAATGGTACTCCCCAGTTTAGTGCTCCCACTGGGACTCCCCAAGCCATGCTGCCACTCACTTTCTCCCCCTCTCCCTCCCCACTGCGGCAGGCTGGATAGGAGAGCTGGAGACACCAAAAGTAAAGATCAAGGGCTGAGAAAAGAACAAGTTACTGGAAACAGCAATTAAATAAGAAAACTATCAGTAACGCCTACAATATTAATAACAAAATATACAAGAGAGAGACAGGTGATTCACATGCAAAATGCTCAGCGCTGGTGTTACACTACCACCCCCTCTGTTATACTTTCTTGAATGGAAGGGACCCCTTCTGCCCAGAAGTGACTCCCTTCCCTCTGCCCTTGGCAATGACACCAGGTGGTACAGAATAACCTCCAGGGTCTGGTCAAGCCCCCTCCTGGCTGCTGCAAAAATTAGTGCTGCCCTGGCTGGAACCAGGACAAGGCAAACTCAAAATTGACATAGATCATGATATAATATTGCATGCCTGCTATACCAACTTGATTAAAAATGAGTAGCAGACTATCTTCCCTGAAAAGCTCTAGAAGCATTTTATTATCAAATTTTCTCAACTGAG
>VZTI01000533.1:147187-186901 GCA_013397865.1 Struthidea cinerea | reverse complement strand
AGAGAGAAATCTGCCTGTAGCAGTTCAGGTCCAATTCACCTGTGCTGTGTAACGCCAGGAAAACACCATGTGTGTGCTGGCCTCTTTCAGTCCAGGATCCAGGGGCATAATCCTGCCAGGCAGGACACAAACAAATAAAGTATTCCTGGGGACAACTCAAGTACTTGAGCAGGATGCTCCACTTCTTACCTGAGTCCATAAAAAAATTCATATTTTTCAGTGGAAGCAACATTGAATCTGACCAGCTAAGTTTAGAGAAATACTTATTGCTCCAGAGAAATTAGCCAAATGCAAGTTTTAGTCCTGATACAAGCACATGCATACCTCTGCTCACTGCATTAATAGAGATCAACCTTTGTCTCAGTGACCCACAGCTTTGCAAGTTGACTGACAGTGGGTAATTACTGAGGTGATCACTTGCCATCTCACAGGGACAAGATTATTAAAAGGTTTTGAAAATGTATGAAAATATGTGGAAGAGCAGGAATGGTATTCACAGCAAAAGGAAGAAATTAAATAACACGGGCCCCATGAAACCCAAAATATGGATGGAGGATGTGGGAAAGGAACACGTGTGGCTTCACCACACTCTTGGCCTTACGGAATCATACCAGGGACAAGTTTGGCTCTGTATGTTAGAGGGAAATAATAGTATTAAAGTGGTGGAGGAGTATATTTTGACTAGTGCAAAAAGCAGAATTGGAAACATAGGTGGGAAGCTTCTGGATCATAACCATTATTACACAGAAAAAAAGGTTTTGTTTCATGTAGCACATTTCACATTTGGGTTAAATCTTGGATCAGACATTCGCAAGGAATATCTGAAAAAACTTGGTCTAAAATCACTTCCCAGGAAGGATAAAACACATTCAAATAGTTGGCTTAAAATGGATTTAATGTTGACCAGGACATCAAGAACATCAAAGGATACCTTCCAAACCATTACAATCTTATCTTTTCTCATTTGTGGCTGGAAGATAAACATCTACAGACTAACAGATAATCTTTCTCAATCCTTTTGGCAATAATTATTCACAATTATAATTAATTATACTTATTCATAATTGAAATATCATTATTTGTAATACTGAGGGGCAGCATAAAACCAACAACAGAATGAAACATAGTGAGGCATGTGATTTTCAAGAACAGAAAAAAACCCAAGTCCTGAGCACGGAGACTCACACGAAATCCCAAATGTTTTAAGATTCCAGCAAGTTCTGACATTTGAGATGGTAGATGCCTGATGCAGCATGGGTACCAAATCTCACCACACCACAGGAGATCTGACTGAAATAATTGCATTGCTTCTCAAGTTTCCAGTACTAATATATCCAGCATCAGGTCAAGTGTCCCTACGCCGCCCTGAGGGCTCATGTTGAAGACAATGAGAAAAATGCATTCACTGTCAATGAGTGTGTAGCCAGTGCCAGGCACAGGAGCAGGCAAAATTCCCTCTCTCCATGCACAGAAGTGGATGGCATAACCTTCTTTTCCCACTTATGCAACCCCTCCAAAATATTTACGGCCTAAGATGTTCGGTAAGGACTGTGAAAAGCCCAGCTTTGGCTGTATTTGTTCCAATGGAAAATGCCCAACCAGAGGCTGCTTTCAAGGCTTTGACCCTGAGAAGTAAAGCATAAACCCAGCTAAATAAAAAAGGACGTGGAAGGACAGTGACTATCTGCAGGGCTGATGGAAAAGCAAAATGGATACAAGCAACAGAGGGCAAGCATGCCTCAAAGAAATGAGAGGGTAAGTCCATGACTTGCCTGAGGGAGACACAGACTGCTGAGCAATGAATACACTTGAATTAAAAATTGAGAAATGAAATGAAAAAGCAATCAAGGGTAAGAATGAAGCACAGTGGAAGTAAGAAAATACAAAGCTTTGCACAATGATTGTGCCCAAACCAAATCCAGCAAGTGTAAGAAAGATCAGGAAACTCCAACTAGGTCAAAAATAAAAGGCCAAGTTACCAGGTCATCAGCAGTGGCCATGGAGGTCAGTGGTCAAGGGTGTGATCCACCACAGCTGGGGCTGTGGGGAACATGGGTGCAGCACAACCCAAAATGGGACCACTGAGCTCTGGATTTGGCTTTTTACAAACTGAACTTTGTACCTGCCGACACACATGAAGGCCAAGCAGGTGATTCTTTCCAAAACGTCATAAAACAAGTTGATGGCATTTCTTCCCTAAAAGAAATGTCACAGCAGTTAAACCACTTCGGACGAAAAGGTGTTGAATGCTGGGCGTTGGCAAAACTCAACCATTACTTTGTCATACGGAGGCAACAGATCTCTGTAAAATGAGGATTTAACCCAGATATTCAGCCAAATACACAAGAAGAGTTTTTTGCCCAGACAGAAGTAAGCCTAGATCTTCACACAACGAAGTTAGACTGGAGGAAGCTGCTACTGGGTACTATGTGAATCAGAATCAGGATTCAATTGTCTCTAAATTTAATTTAATCAGTGAGGACGATGGCCACTTTTTGGCTGGTAAGCAGGACACCTATGATTTGCTGCTCCAGGGCAAAAGGTTTCTGGAGAGCTCCTACAGCCCAACATGATTCAAACCAACCACAGGGTGGGCTTGTGGACACTGTCCTGGGGGGTGCTGGGTGGCCACAGCCACAATAAAAGGGGCAAGTGTCTGAAGGCCACTCTGTAGTGACACATCCCTCATGATCTGAGGTTAGGAAGGACCGTGGTGTAACGTACCAGGGAGGGACACGTGTGGGACAATGCAATCTACACACGTAAAACACTGAAATAATGGATGCTCATTACCTTAATTTACTGTCATCTGAAGAGTGGAGAAGAACTGGCAATGCACAGACCAGACCAGCAGGTGGTTTTGTCATCTCAAAAGCAGAGGTGAGGCCAAACAGTGCTAGAAATACAGCACGGAGGGAGCAGGGATACAAATACTGCTGGTTTTCTGCATCAGGGCCATGGGGAGCACTGGCAGGGAGCACAAGAGAGGAAATAACATATCCTCACACTCTGGTACTAAAACTTCAGCCACGTGATGCTCTCCTTTAAAAGCAAATTAAAACTATGGTTTAAAAAAACCTCAAACTTTTAAGTAGAGGAAGGAAAAATTTTTGGATTTGGGAGCATTGCCTAAAGCAACCAACAGCAGCAGTGAAAAATGGAATGGGATGACCAGTGGGATGGGGTGACTGCATCCAGCCTCTGGATGGAGGAACATCAACGTGTTGGAGCCAGTCCAGAGGAAGCCACCAGGATGATCAGAGGGATGAAGCAGCTCTGCTTCAGGGAAAAGCTTCAGCTCTGCTCAGGGAAAAGCTGAGAGAATTAGGCTTGTTCAGCCTGGAGAAGAGAAGCTTCAGGGTGACATAACTGTGGCCTTTCAGCACGAGAAGGGAGCCAACAAGAAAGATGGAGAGAGACTATTTGCAAGGGCCTGGAGGTACAGGACAATGGGCAATGGTCTCAAATTGACAGAGGGTAAGTTTAGTGTAGAAGTTAGGAAGAAATTTTTCCGTATGAGAGTGGTGGCACAGGGTGCCCAGAGCAGCTGTGGCTGCCCCATCCCTGGCAGTGTCCAAGGCCAGGTTGGATGGGGCTTGGAGCAACCTGGGATAGTGGAATGTGCCCCTGCCCCTTGCAGGGGGCGGAATGGGATGAGCTTTAAGGTCCCTTCCAACCCAAACCATTCTGGGATTCTGTGATTCCATGACTTTGGAGGCAGCTGAATTAAACTATCGGAATGGAGGTTCTGCCCCCTCCATTCCATTCCCAACAGGGATGCCTGCACCCCTTGAAGTACTCTTGGGAATACCCTGTAGCAGGAACAGCATGGCTGGAGTCTCATCTTCTCCTGCTGTGCTCGACTGGATCCGGCCCCTTTAAGCTGACGGCCATATCCTGTAAACACACTTTTTGTGATGTTCTATATAGTTTGGAGACTTTGCTTTGTTCTGAAGTTTCCAGCACTATTCTCTGAAGAAAACCTCAAGACACAAACCCCAGACCTGCCCAGCTCCTTGTCAGGGATTCATCGAGATGACTCACAGGAATACATGTAATTTCTGTGGGGTAGTAATTCCCTCTGGTTAGGACTGGAGGCACAGAGCTGTGTGACCAGAGAGAGATGACTCACTAGGTGACCTTCAGATTATGCCTCTTGGGGAAGATATTTAAATGGAAAGAGACTTTTAACACAGGAATAGATGGTCTTAGGTTATGGTTAACACTTTCACAGGGTGTTACAAGCAGACGAGAGGAGGGCATGCCAGGGATGGAGCAGGAGCTCTCAGCTGACCAGAGCTGGCTGTAGTTAGGACAAAAAACCCAGTTTAGGACAAAATACAGCTTAGGCCACGTGTAGCCTCCATGTCCCCACTGCAATTCCTGCTGCCTCTGCTGTAAGTACGACATGATGTAAGGGTACAGACTAAATCCTCTCTCAAACGTGTAGTTCAGGTTTATTTTCTCTGGGTTTATTCCTTATTTGTCCATGCAGTGCAGAAAGTGATCACAAATTAACTTATATGGTAAGGAAAGAGGTAAGGATGCCTGGGAATTGATTTGCAACTGTTGAATGAAAGCTGCCTCAGATATCCAAAAATGGTGGGTTTACCTCAAGTCATGAGATTCTGATATTAGTAAGAGTGCACACATACATAAGAGTGATGTTTTATTCTCATTTAGAAGGTGTAAAGCTCTCAAATAATGCAGGCTGCCTGCATGGGAAGGTTTGCTGACTCTTGCTGTGTGATTCTTTGAAATCTTTTATTTGCCCTCTGGCAGGCCCTGGGGTAATATTTGTTTAGAGTCTTTAATGGATTAGGATTTGTGCTCTCCTCACTCAGCTGAAAAAAAAAAGGAGTTTTAAAGGTGCAGATTCCCTTCTTCAGCTGACACTCTCCCTGTGCAGAAATCAGTCTGTTAAACACCCAGAATTTAGTGAATTTCCTGCCAGAATATTGGTATATAGCAAAGTGTTGCCCTGATATTTTTCCCTTGCCAAAGGGAAGGACTGTCCTATTGATCTCTCCCCTGCTACAGGTTGGGAGATGAAGACAGATTTCAACATATTTTTACCGTAGTGGCAGTTTCCTGATGTAATCCAGGATTATTCCCTGCTGGCCAAACAAGAGCCGACAAAAAAAGGCCAGCCCTCATCTGAGCATCTGATTCAAAAGAAAATTCAGCTGAAAGGCGAGCATTGGAAAGATGAGTCAATACAAAAGCAACCAGCAGCTCTGGATTTAAGCAGAAGTCCACAGCATTTAACCTACTTTAGCAGATCAATGCAGTGGATTTTTATCATCACATTAATCCTAAAATAAAAATAATTACCCCAGAGATCCGTATTAAAGTCGCTTAATTATATCTCATTTCATCATCCTTTTTACTTGGGATCAGAAGCTACAGAGACCAGAGCTTCCCGATGTCATTTCTCCAGCTCGCAGTTTAACTCTCCTCTTAGGACTTCAGCTCCAACTACAGGGAAGAGGCATTGGCCTGGGTGAGAGCACCCACATCCATCCCACTTGGGAGAAAACTGAAAAAGGGCAAAAAAAAAGGTGGGCAGGATTCTGCTTTCCAATGACACGGTATAAAACTGCAAAGGAAGGCGTGGAGAACATTACACGGTGGGTGAAAAATGTGTGAACGCCTAGAAATTCAATCTCTGCACTGTGTCCCCTTCTTCCAGCAATGCCAGGAGCCCATTAATATCCCATAACGGGAAAGAGAGGGCTTTGACCAGAGACTGGGCCCCTTGTCAAATTTCACTGAGCAGAGTTTATTTCTGGGAGCATCCTTTCCTGTCCACAGCCTGCCACCCCCACAGATGCTCTGGGAACACAGCTGTGGGCAAGTGCAGGACCCCGAGCCTCCATGGCACCGTCCATGGGCAGCCTCAGGTGGGATTTTATGGCCATCAAACCAGCCCATTCCCTGCTTGTAAGGGCAAGTGGCATGGCACAGCTTACAGCCATGCAGCAAACTTTTCCATCTTTCTCCCAGAAAAGGGTGACTTTCTCCACTCTGCTTTTTGGGACCAGTCCTGAGTCTATGCTGTCGCTGGCATCATGCCCAAACTGCTTGTTTTAGGTCACATTTCCCTGCCTTGCTGGTCTTTACCCATATCCACCATCTTCTCGCAGAGAAAAGAGCTACCCCAGTGTTATATTTAGACTTAAAAGCACCGTACATTTACTGAAATAGTGCTTTAGGGCAATTTTCAGGTTTCTCCAAACACGCAAGGGAATTTCTTCCTGCTGCCTTGGGAAGAGGCCATGGGGCCTGCTATTGTTGCAGGTGCTGGGATGCAGGCAAAGGCTGTCATCAAACAAGCAGCACGTGGAATCCGAGCGAGTAAATGGCTGCGGGTTCAGGCAGCGTCCCCAAAGCTCCAGCTTGGCAAGTGGCACCAGGGCTATAAATATCCCACTTCCCCTCTCTAAGGAGCCTCTCCAAAGCCACCAGGTACAAGCTGTAACATGTCCAAGGAGCCTCACAGCCGGAATCAGCTTCTAGCAGGGGGCTTAACACCGGAGGTTTGTGAAATCCAAGAGTAATTAAAGGTTACAGCTGCCCCTGCACGGAGCTCACTGGCAATCAGACTGACCTGGAATGCTCACCACAAGGTACTGCAGGGCATTAAGAGTGAGGGAGGGAAAGAAAAGCTGAAAAAAAACTACCTTCGTAATAATATTACGGTAACAATGCAGGCTGCTGCTTAAGTCACCTTTCTGTCACCAAAAACTTACAGCCCGAGACTGCCACATCCTGTATTTTTATTTCCATGGGAGATGGTAACTGCCAATTCCCAGCAGAAAGGAGCTGAGGTGCTTTTTTTTTCCTGCACCGAGTTGGGAGAGCCCTCTATGAGAGTCTTTTCACAGAAATAAATAAAAAAAAAAAAAAAAAGAAAAGGAAAAGAAAAAAAACATTGCAAGCTGGAATTTAAAAAAAAAAAAAAAAAGTGTTTTCCAGTCCAAGTGACAAAATATATGCTTATGTCCCTACTTGAGACTCTCTGATGGCAGAGGGCTCAGAACAGACTTTTTCCTTGCAGTCCTGGGAATTGGACATCAGCCTTTTTTCATTCCCTGATGATGACAGGAGAGGCTCCCAGGGCATGAGGCAGGACAGAGGCAGGCCACAGAGATCACTCAGTGGAAGAGTTTTTGGTTGCATCTTCTCATCATTTTATCTTTACTCTGCCGTTTTTCATTTCAGTTTGTACTTGGGATTTATTTTTCCTCTCTCTAATCGTGTTGCAGTCATTTTGAGTTGGAAAGGCAAGAATTGGTAGGGCTGCCAGGCCTCCAGGACAAATGGGAAAAACTGAGAAAATAAGGCAATATGAGACCTCAACCTGGCCATAAATTCATATTCTTAACAGCGAGGAAGCTTAGTACTACCCTTGTCTACCCACCGGGTTCCTGAAGCCCCCCAAATATGGAGATTTTATACCTCCTCAGGGAACCATTTTCTTTAGAAGTTACTCACTGTGGTTAAATTCAAATCTTTCCTGCTACAACATTTTAACACCTTGTGAGTGTTTACAGAGATGTATTTATTGCTTTCTTCTTGTAAGATTTAATTTGGGTATTTCAAGTCAGTTATCCTTTCTTCCCTCAATTTTCTCCAAGCCAAAATACCCCATGTTTTCTACACCTCTGTTCATTCCTACTCCTTCCAGATGAGGAAGTCACATCTTTCTGAAGCTGAGGTGCCCAAAAGTCAGAGACCCCCAGATAAGGCCTTGTGCTATGCAAGGCACACAAATTGCTCTGTGGATAAACAACACCCCTGTCTATACATATTAACATCATGCTTGCTTTTCCCTCCCAGAGAGAAGCGTTTGCTGATTTGCCAGCATTTTGCTTGCTCTTGGCACAAGGCAAACAACTACATGAGTTGCAAGCAAGGCAAGAACCAAACCATTGATCTCTCCTGGCAGAATGCAGCTTAATTCCAGTAAAAAATTCCACAGCAGCTGCCTACACAGCTGAAACACTTACCTCAAAGCCTGCAAGGGAAACATTCCTCTTCGTAAAACCATGCAAGCTGTAACTTCTCAAACTAGGTTTAAGTAAAATAAACTCCGCATGGGTCAAGGTTAAACACATAGATCCCCACCGGTGAAAACAGCATTTTCAGATCAAAGACTGATGTGCTCTACAGTGAAGCAGTCTCAGCAGCAATTCATAAGAACACAGCAGTGAAAACATGAAGTGCTCTCTCGGTTATTCGGAACACCAATATTGATTTTAGAAACTGCGTTTGCATGTTTGTTTCTAAAGACACTGAAGTTTCAGTAATGAACGTGCTACCTTAATTCAACCTCTTGAACCATTTCAGCCTGAACTTACACAGAGTGGGAAGCCTGTAAGCCAGGGTTTGATCAGGGGCAAATAGTCAGGTGGTACGAATCTGTTTAAGTTGAACACAAACCTGTATTTTTGCGACAGCTGAGGATTAAAACATAATCCAGGAAACTCACAAAACACTATATTCTGCCTAACCTTCTCCTACATTCATAATCCAACAGACATTACAGATGCCGGATGCACCTTCCCAGACTGACAAGATATTATTTTCATCAGCAGAACACTGAAAAGTGGTCTGAACTGTTATAATTGTTTGCCTGGAGCTCCATCTCCCCTCAGCCCGATCAGACAACTTTTCCTATTCCCTCCAATCCCCCCTTACCTCTTGAGATAGTTTCTCCCGTAGAGGATCTGCTGCAGCAAGGTGACCACGGCAAAGGCGCAGATGAAGATGAAGAACAAAGTTCTGTTTCCCAGCAAATCCCGGCTTGATGAAGGGTCAGTGTATCCCATCCTGCTTAAAAGCCTCTGAAGCTTCACTGGGTAAAATTCAGTTCATTGCCACCTTCATGCCCTTTTTGCTGGGGAGCAGAGGGGAATGCCTGCTGGCTTTTCTGTGAGCAATCCAAGGACAAGGTATCCCATTGTTTGGCCCTGCTGCCCCTTCCTTGCCCCTTTTGGGTGTTAGCTCCAGGACTGTGCGCAACGGCTTGCTTCCATGGTAAAGTTTCCAGGAGATTCAGACGTGGGTAACATCTAAAATCATCTCTCAGAGCTCTCTCAGCGCAGGCAGCCTGTGCTGTGTGAGAGGCATTCTGCTCCCCCTAAGCCTCTCTTGAAAACCCGCTGCTAGCAATTATCTACTTCAATCCCATTTTCGTATTCCAGATGGGGGAAGCTGCACACAAACCAGAAAACTGCAGCCAATGGCAAACACGGGGCTCCGGCAACCTGCGTTGGAAGCACATAGTCGTCAGCTCTTCTCTGCTTCTGCTCAGTGATTCCAGCGAAATGTTCTCGCAAGGAGACGTGACTGGGGCATGCTATTATTGAACAAGCATGTAACAATCATGAGGATTTCATTCAGAACCCTGCAGGAAAAAAAAAAAAAAAAGAAAAAAAAAAGAAAGAAACACAGCAGCAGCAGCAGCAGTCTGGTCAGGCTAGCAGGAAAGCTGCATTCTGTGCAGCAGCGCGCCGTCCGTGCCGTGGCTCCGGTGCTGTGACATTTGCATGCAGAATGCAGAGCCTTCAGTCACACACCGCTCACTATTTGGGCTCCTCTGTTCCCCCTACTCCTCCAGAGTAAGCATAAGCAAGGTCACTGTGCATCCCTTCAAGGACAGAGCTCTCAATGCCTGCATGCTGATTTATTGGAGGCTCTGAGTAGCCTCACAGCCGCAGAGAGGGAGCCTGCCTCTCAGTGCAGGCTCTAAGAACCATTCATTTAAAGAGACAAATATTCTGATTGTTCCTCCACTAGACACAGTTCTCTTTTGAGAGGGCAGAGTAACAAGACCTTGTTCACAGCCATCGTAACTCCTCTAAAAATCCCCCATTGTCAGGAGAGGCTCAGTTCAGCTCATGGGGAGTTTTGTCGCTGATCTCACTGCGACCAAAATCTGCCCCGACCGTAAGACAAGTTCCAATGAAAGCTTTATCCATGAATGAAACATCCATACTAGGAGGTTGTCTTGCCCCAGTAACAGATGGGAAAAGGATCTTGAAAACAAAATGAGGGAAAAAAAAAAATCCTTTGTCTAAAAGAACAGGAAGATTTTTGTGTGAATAGATTTTCCAACAGTTAAATCAGCGTATGCAAAATGCTCTAGTGTGCCAGCAGCCCAGCTGTGTGGAGCAGCAAACGGGGAGTGTTCATGGACTTTGTTTCAGCTGTAGCTAGTGCTTCACGTGAAGAATGGCCAAAGGTAACCTTGTGCAACCCTTTCAACACAGTGCTTGAAGACAGGGCTAGTCCTCAGCATGACCGACACCAATTTAGGCAAGAAAGACAACGGCTAAAGCAGGCTTTGCCTTACCTAATTTTAAGCAACAAAAGTCACACAAGTGTTTAAGGTAGGAAGCTGGTCGCCCTGAACTCCTGCAGGCTGGAGACCAGCACTTTAGACACACCAGACTTTGCAGAGAAGGTGTAGGGATCCAGCCCCTGATATGCCCTGCCCCAGTGCCTCTCACAGCTCCCACACCTCTATTTCTGAACCCTGATGAATGCTTCCATTATCACCTTGCATATAAATAGAGTGGGGACCCCCCGTCAGATCAAAGATTATCCAAGGAAAAGCAGAAGCAGAGGGCAAGGACATACTGATAATTCCTTGGAAACACTCTTCCACCATTTTCTGGCTCAGGGTCTTCCAGAGCCAAGGAAAGAAAACCAATATTTAAGTTAGAAAAATAACTCTGTGGGATGCATTTGTACTGTACTGGGAATAATACACACACCAGGGGATTGCAAGTTAAACACTAAAAGTAGTTTGATTCCCTTTTGTCAAAGTCATCAGCTCTAGGGCCAAATATGTTTATTTTAATGATCAGTTCATGTAAGCTCACAGCATATGAGACTGCTTCCCTATAGGAACTGTACCATTTAGATGAATCTAATCATAACCCTCTCAGGAAAAGGAAAAGCTGTATGGCCATCAATATTCCCAAGCTGAGACCCCACAAGATACCACACAGGCAGATTTGTATGCAAGACATGAGTCAAGGCTAACAAGTTCAGAAAAATGAAGGAAAATTTACTTGATGCTTTGAATTGTTTGATTTCTACTGATAGCTTTGAAAACTCTGAGAAATTTGCCTCAGCTGCTCTGGGAGTTATTTTACAATAACAGCAAAGTATCAGAGAATCATAGAATTTGGCATCCTATGACTTTCTATAGGTGTGACACTGATTTTTCAGATTCTTGTATCACCTAGGTTTTGGTGAAAACACTTTCAGCTTTTCTGCTTTTACTCCCCTCCATTCAAAGGGATTTTTTTCCTTGAGATCTCTTCTGTAATGCACCAAATTCCTGAGCCTAGCAGATGCTCTTTCTCCTGGAGTGATGGTCAGCCTGAGCGGCAGCAAACAGCCCATGTATTCTGTCAGGCTTTGATTTTCTGTGTCCTCTCATCACTCTCTGCTATATCAGGACTGGCCAGAAGATACAGCACCCGGGAGACCTACGAGTGGAAGAGCTGCAGACCCGAAAAGCAAAGTACAAAAGTATCTATAGAAAATAGGAGAGGTTTTCTGTGCCAGATCTTGCACAGGCATCATTCCTGACGTCACATGCAAAAGAAATCTGTTTGCTGCCCTCAGCCCAGTACAACAACACTGCAGAACTGGAAGCAGACCAGCTCTGTGCAGGCACAGAGAAATAGGATGTCTATTGACAAATTTTCACGGGATGCTCAAGGTTACCTGCAATATTTATTGTGAGTGAAGCTGCCTTAGACTACAGCAGAAGGGCTGAATGAGCAGTGTCAGCACTCATTCCCAGGGCCCTCTGAGAGGGCTGTAGTTGTAAACTACAGGCCTCCTTGAAAGCATCAGGCCTCTGCAGAGAAAAAAAAAAATATTTTTTTATGATTTTACACCCTGCACTTAAGCAAGCAACAGACAACAACAGATCTCCTCCAGAGCCTGAGAAGGATTGTAAAAGCCCTCTAAGACCATTGAGCCCAACCATTCCCCCAGCACTGACAGGTCCACCACTAACCCATAATGCCCAAGTGCCACATCCACCTGCTTTAATAACGCTTCCAGCAGGATAGACACGAGTTCAGAACGGATATTCCTGCATCAGTTCGTGGAGCACAGACTTCAAAGCCTAAAGTAAATGTGGCAAAATGGATCTTAATATGAAGCTGCCAGAAGCAGTCAGTCTTACACGTGTCTGGCCTTTATTTGTTGCATGTGAGCTGCTTGCTAAATATCACCAGAGATAATCGTCACAAGAAACTCCTCCAGCCTGAGCAGCGAGACTCTGAGTGCTCTAACACAAACACAAACATGTTCCTTACAGTGACACCCTCCAATGGGAGCTCATCATCCACTCTTAAGGCCCAATGAATCAGTTTTGAATTTATTTATTTTTCAAAAGAAATTAATATTAAATATCAAAGACAAAGAAGCCAAGACCATGTTCCTGAAGCTCTGCAGGAGGAAAGATGCATTGGCAAGAGGAGAAAACCTGGTAGGAGTCAGACTCTTCTTGTGGAGGGAATAAGCTCATCTCTCTCTCTGTGTTGAAAAGACAATACACAGCCCTTACTACTGAGCTGCAGTTTATTTTTTAATGCAAATGAAGTAGAAAAATTAATTTTTGATAGGCAGGTCTGATTGGGAATTTTTTAAAGTATCTTTCACTGAACCTGTCATTCGAATCAGTGTTTGACTGATCATGCATTCTAATTCCAGCTGAAAGCAAGGGCATTTGGTGTCTGGGAAAGCAGATCTGTCTCTTGGTTGTTTAAATCACAGAACATATAACTGAACATGTTAAACCCGCAGTATCATACAGATTCAGGGTAAAACAAGACATGCTTCACATTCCCCTTCAGGATTTTTTCTCTTCTTGCCTGCTCAGCCACTCTCATGTTCATGGCTGTGGTTCAGACCAAAGAACTTCACAGCCAGCACTGCAGAATACTATGGGCTGTAAACAGTTTGAGTAGAACATGTTTTACACCTCATTTTCCCCCCTAAATTAAAATTAAATCATGTCTATTTACAGTTTCTACAATGCTTGTGTAAACTGCTAGATCCCTGATTTTGCAAAGAGCTGGCACATAGGTATATGGCTGGAAGGTTCTGCTGAATATGAAACTCATAAACATATGCTTATCAATATTAATTCTTTTGCAGATATAAAACATGAATTTATTAGCATAATCTGATGCTTAACACAATATCTAGTCCCCCATCACTGCCACAAATCCATATGTCTTAAACTGAGACAGTGAAGGAAGCTGAAAGGATTCATCTAAGATGTAAACATTTATTTTCTTCTGAGTTGGGTTCAGCCACGTGGAGATGACAGTGGCTAATTTGGCACCAGGCTCCTACCTGTGGAGACACCTGAATAAGAGGACACGTCCTGAACAGAACATATGGTCTGTACACTGGATATACATTACATCATCTATTGAATCATGACCAGTTTACTTCTAATTATGGGTCACATAGGGCCCCATATGGGAAAAAAATATCCCAGTGCATAAAATACCCCTTTTTTACACTGCTGACACCATCTCTGTTGGAAAAGGAATGCTGTCTTCCTCAAAGGAATAAGGTCTTCTGGCAGGAAGCTCTGATGCAGAGGCTGCAGTGCTGTACATTTACTGTTGACAGTTCCTTATAGCAGAGCCTGCTAAAATGAATAGCAAAATGCAAACCTCAGTGCTAAGGACATCCCTGCTTTACCAGTGACATTCCCAGATGCTTAGAAAATACAGGAAGTTAAGTGTGATTGTTATGGTCCTGTTCAGGCTCACAGCCCTGGAAGACACTGAGAACAGTGGAAGCCCAGACTCTGCAGGGAAAAGGAAAAAGGACCAAAATTCATTTGCAGGAATTATCAGTAAAAAACATTAGTTTGATTTTGGAGCACTGCATGGAGCTCTGGGTTTCGCACTAAATTAAGGGGACAGAAATGTTGGCAGAACCACAGAGGGGTCGAAGGGTTTCCATAGACAACTGTTTCTTCTTCTTTCAAAGAAGAACATGATCCTGCCTCTATCCCAAGCAAGTCAGAATTCCCACCTAGTTCACCAAATCCACGTTTAAAACCTTCCAGTGAAAGTCTGGAAAGTGCTGGAATTGGTGGCACTCACTTTAATGAGTGTTGAAAGACTGATACTTCTCTTTGATGAAAATGCTCCAATATTAACACCACAATGAACAAATATTTCCCATGACCAGGATAAGGATCACACATTATCTAACACTGAAAACCACAATCAATAATTATTTCACTATTTTAACAATACATTTTTACAGCAAAAGTGAAAAAGTTAATAGATATTTTTAAAATACATAATATGGCATATAGAGTCAGATTAATTCACAGAGACAGTGTATCAGATTTTGGAATACATTTTGCTCTGTCAGTGAGAGGCATTAATCAAAATGGATGTAAATGCGAAAATGAAACTTTTCCTCTGAATTATCAGCTAATTAAAACTTTCAAATTTTTTCATTACTCTTGTAATCAAGGTGTAAAAGAGACCTATTATAGAAAACTATTCAGGAAAAGCTACAAGGGTAACTTTTTATCTCGGTTCTGCAGTGATTTTGTATTCAAAGGAATGAAGTATATTCCTCTTGAATTAACCATCAGCTTCAGTTCACACGACCTTTCAAGCAGATCAGACATTGAGCCATTCCTCACTATGCCCTCCAACAGCACTGATTACAAAGCTGGCTACGCACATTGCTAACTGCTGGTTTACCTGTTCACATGGGTTACTCTTCTAGCCAAAGCCAATACATATTCAGACACATCATGACTTTTTTAAATAATCCAGGCTAGTCCACTGTTAGTTCAGTCCATGACAAAAATTATTAATTAAAAAAAAAAAAATCCCTCTGGCTTCTGTGATTTTCAAAAATCCCTGTTCTTCACGAGGCATATTTAAATTTGCTCTTCTGGCACTGTGGAAATGCCCACTGGAACCTGGACAACGAACCTAGAAGACAGACACCTCTATCCCTGTGGCGCTGTGACCAGGCACAACTTTCTACCCCTCCTGGGGAAGTGTGGATTTGGCTTTTAAGCCCTGCACAGTCTCTGGCCCGACCTGCAAGTGGCCACAGAGGTGGCCATTAATAAAACTGGTGGCCTTTTCAAATTCCTTCCTTTGGATCTGTGATCTGCCATGAATCCCTGGGTCATGCTTTCCTGTGTTAGGGTAACAAATAAAGACCATTCCTGGAACAGTCAGACACTGCAGCCAGGCATCAGCTGAATCAGCTCCTGCCATGGGCATTTATAATTTATGCAGGCAAGAAGGAAAGGTGAGAGGGGGATTTATTACCCTCTTTGGCAGACAGCAGGAATCGCGATTTGGAAGTTGTGTTTGGTAGCACGCAAACGGCTCAGCTTGCAAATAAGTGCTAAACCAAGACAAGAGTGGTCCATTTTGCTGCCAAAAAAGTTTGAGAGTCTCAAGGGCAGTGCCAGCCACCCAGATGGAGAAACTCCATCCATAGGCAGGGCCTGGGTCACCCCTGACCTCTGCCAGCAGCTTGGGCTTTTACAGCACAGTTACAGGCAGTGCTGGCATGGGCAGGGAGATGGAGGGACACAGCCAAAAAGGTGTTTAAGCATCTTCCTCATCTCAGAATGCTGGGAGTTAAATGGAAATCCTTGTTTGGCTCTTGACTGCAAGTGACTTGTCCAGGGCTATGATTCAAGTAAGGATTTACAGTGAGATCTTAAACTCAGCCTGGTCTAGCAGAAGGTGTCTCTGCCCATGGCAGGGGTTGGAACAAGATGGTCTTTAAGGTCCTTTCCAACCCAAATTGTGATTCTATGATTTAATATGACCCCACTGATGTCAGCTATATTCCAACTACTTCCAGTGCTGTGTTCCACCTATTTCTCTCTAGAACAGGACCACCAGTACATCCATCAGTCAGAAAATTTTCCATTTTTATGCACGGTCTTTGGTGGTGGTGTTGACCTGTTGCTGGAGACCCTGCAACGTGTATTCATCTAAATAGCTGAGTACAGTCAGTTAGAGGTGGTTTTTTTCCTCTAAGAACCTAAAATGGGGAAGACAGAGTGGTAGTTTATCCACAGCCAATATTAACATCCAACACCATATGGCCTGCGGGATCCAGTGCTCTGCAAGCAGATATTAAGGAAATGCCTTTGACAGGGAGAGACATCCCCAGGAGAGTGGGGATGAGGAGCAGGAAGCACAGCATGGCATTCAGCCAGAATAGGGTTTGTTTGGTTTTTTTCCAAACATTCCCATCAGCATCACCTTTATTTAAACTTCACTTTCAATCAGCTTTTTTATTTTCTTCCAGGTGTATCCAGCAGCTCCTCTGGAGGTAAGAAATTTGTGTGTGGGTTTTCTTTCACGCACTGTGGGTAGGAAGGTATGTGGGAATTATAACTCAGTCACTCTAAATCACATGCAGCTGAAGCTTGAAAGAAAAATAATAATAAATGTTTCAGATTGTCAGGCTCAGTGCAATTCTCAATCAATTAAATCTTATTTTAGCACCAGGGCAGCTTATTTTTATAATGTTCTCCTGGCATTTTGATGCTTTCATGTTACCATGTAGCTAAAAGGTCTTGCTGGGAACAAATTACTCTTGGTAAAGCATTCTCTGAACTGCAATTTTAGTTTCTGTCAAATGATAATAAATAATATCCACAAGAGCAAACAGCAGCAGGAAAAGGGCTACTGGCAGTGAGAGAGAAAGGCATCGGACCTGGGTGAAGAAGGAAGATAAACCTAGGGCTCAAGCACAGTAAAACCACGGTTGTTTGGGCTCAGAGTCTGCCAAAGTATTCTTCAATGCATATGACTTCGAAACGTAATTCAGTGTGTTGAGACATTAAACAGTGAAAAGTCACCCTTGAAGATATTCCTGCATCAGCCTGCTGCTTCTTTTCATGAACAGTTAAAATTAAATACTGTGTCTGCATTTTAGATCTGCATTTTGTGTTGTTACCATGGTTGCCCTTTCACAGATATGGGTCACCCAAATCAGAATTTCTCTTTTGCTGCACTTAAGAATTTGAACCACAGTGTCAGATTCACACTGAAGGTTGCAGAGGTTCAAAAGTTGCTTAATTGATGAGGACAGCTCTTCCCTGATGCGATAACAAAAACCATAACTAGTAGTGTTTGTAGGTCCTTGCAGTGCATGGGAGCAGCTGCAAACTAGAACAATGCTGCGAGTTCACCTCCGCTGGAATCACAGACAAAATATTTGTTTAATAAGAGGGGCAATAATCACAATAAGTTTTTCTTATTTTTTTTTCCACTGTGGCAAAGATATTAGGGAGGATATATCCTAAACTGTTGCACACTGTCATTATAAACTGATTCAACTTTTGCTCTAAGCTTTACCAGGCAAGGGAATTAAAGCAAAGTGGAAAGGGTGTACGAAGAATGTCCCTTACTCCTTTTTAATTTACAGATTTCCAGCCTCCTAGTTGCTCTTGCTTTTCCTCCTTGGAGCCGTCCCTCACAATACACTCCTCCAGGTAGAGGTTTTCTATTTTCCTTTCCCAAGGGGAAAAATACACCATATCAAACACAGAATAATAGGAAAATTAAGTCCTTCCAGCACACAAGGGAGCTATAGCAGGGTCATCAGCTCCCCGCTGGCAGTTCATGCTCAGGTGCTATCCCTTCACCTTGGATACCACTACAGATTTGGCTCAGAAATCCAAGGAAGCTGGAGTTCAGATCTGTATATTCAGCATCCTTCTGCTCCGGGCAAAGGAAAGACAAACCTTTTTCCTCAGCCCTTCTCCTTCCAGCTGATGAAGCAGAACCAGCTGGCACTGCAAAAATCAGTGTTTTCACAACAAACACTGTGCTGTGACACATCACCTTAGCTAAGACAGCCACCACAGGAATACACACCTTGCTCTGGGCCACACACCCGGCAAATCCCTGCAAGCTCTGACCAGCCCTGCACAGAGCACAGCTCCAGACTTGAGTTCACCAGCTGCTGCCTGGAACCAGCACATCACCTCCCCTAAAATATGCAGAAAAGCCATTAACTCTACATTCCGTATCCAGTGCCTGTCCTGGCAATCTCCACTCTCCCATCACAACACGTCTGTGCTGCAGAACTTAACACGTTCCTGTTAACAGTTTTATCTTCCCAGCAACAAGAGAAGAGTTACACAGCTGCAAAAAGTTACAGCTCAATAACCATCCAAGGTGATTTCAAAATACAGCTCCAAGTGTTTCATACCTCATTGGCTTTAATAGGTTAATATTATTAAGTGTAAAAGCTTCAATTAAAAAATCATTAATTTTTTTGTACTTTTGTGGAACTATGTGGTCTTTTTTTCCATGTAAAACCGTAAACTTCCTCCCAGCAGGCCAAAAACCAAGTTCATCTTTATCCTCATTGGAGTGGGGACAACAGCCTTAACTATCATTTGCTAATTAGCTGTAGGTTTGGGCTCAGCTCCATGTTCTACCAGGCTTTCTTCCTGACTTCAGGCAGAGCTGCACCACAGTACTGAGATCTCCAGGCTGTGTTGGCAAGGCAGGACGGGATTTCTGTGACAGCATGGCTGCTTCCAGCACTTGAATTGTGACTTCTGCATGCTGAGGGGGAGTCATCTGCCACTTAGTCAGCTCACCCCATGCTCCACACACAGCACAGGTGGACATTTTGCCCTCCTCAGCACCTCTTCCCTCATTTCTGAGCCAGCAATCGTAACATTTCTTGGCCTGGCAGGTGTACTGCAGAAGGAACAAGGACAAATTTCCACTTACTGCTTAAAGGCAAAAAAAATAACCCCACTGCCTTTTAATATATGATTTTGCCAGTTTAAGATCCTAAGATCTTGCTCTTGCAAGAGTAGGAACAACCTGACTGAGCACAGGATCCACTTCCCTATGCAATCCCATCCTGAACTCCTTGACGTGCCTGCTGAAGACAGGCAAGTATCATACACAGCCCATGGAAACCAGGAAATCTTGGTGTTAATAGCACTGAAGAGAGATGCACCTGACTCCCACCAACAATGAATGTGCCTACACTCACCAAAACCCTCCAGGCACCCAGCTGAGACTGAGTTAACACGCTCCGTGGAGAAGAACAGCTCTTTTAATCCCAAAGTATCCCGAACGTACGTCAAATGTGTCACATCCCAAAACCACCTTTTTCTTTCCTGAGTGTAACAGGAGCTTTGGATGACCATTTCAGCTGCAGGTGGGATGGCAAGAGGGCCAAGTGTGAAAAAGCAAGGAAACGAGCTGATGTCAGGTAAATAACATTAGGAAGTGAGCTATGATTGTTTTCCCCTTGATATTTACTCCACTGAAAGTGCCACTCTTAAATCCAGCAGAAATGTCTCTGAAAATCACATTTCCTGCAGCCACCTACCACTGAAGGGGGACGAAGCTACAGAATTCTACTCAGACTTCCACTTTTACTCTGGTTCTCTTGTTTCTCTCCCATAGCGACTGCAGATGATCATCAGCAAATGAATAAAACATACTTCATGCGAATGGAACAACATGTGTCAGCTTTGCTGCTGGCATTCTGTCCACATGACTAGCACTCCCCTTTGCTAACCCTTCTTCCCACTTCTGCTGTTAACCCTCCACTCACAGACAAAAGGAAAACAAAGCAAACCTTGGGTACTTCTTCCCCCTCAGAGTCATCAAAAAATGATCTGGGATGAGGAGACGGGGGGAGTTACATTTCCAGACAACATAAGAGAATCAGATACTTTAAAGTAACAGGTCTCCTAGAACTGGAAGAGTTTTAAAAGCAAGAAAAATGAAATAATTTGAAACTATAAAAAAGAAATGTCCAGTTATACTGAAAGTAGCTTTTGGGACTCCCTGTCACAAGGCAAAGCACTTAGTGAGCTTCAAAAACTCCTCTGATGATCCACGTGAGGGGTAAGATCATTGACAGCTTCACAGACTGCATACAAACACCTCAGAATCACTGTGTGAGCCACTCAGACTTCCCTCAGCTCAACTATTCTGTATTCATCTGCCAGAAGGTGAGAGACAGGGACAGCTTGCATGACCTGAAGCATTTATTATTCAATATTATTACGTATTTTCATGTTTTTCAGTAAGATGCCTGACCTCCAGGTTACCCCACAGGGATGGTAGGGAATGACGACAGGAATACAGAATGCAAAAATACTAATGTTTGCATATTTTGGCCCCTGGATGAAATCTCAGAATGGAATCAGAAGATCTAAAGATTATGAAGAGAGTCTGCCCTGTTTTTTAGGTTATATTTCACCCTTTGGCCATCTCACTTGGCTGCAGAATAAATACCACCTGCTGTGGCAATAACAAATACAGTTTGCTGGGACTAAAGTTCCTGGTACACTGCTTCATTTGCCTTGAACGCTTCCGGAAAAGGAGTTAGAATGGTGCAAAAGAAATCTTCATTTATTGCACCATTTGAAGGCTAGCAGAGAAACCCTCAAACAACAAGCAGCTAACGACTGGGTAAATGCCAGATTTCACTGAGTTGTGCCAGGGATGTATTTGGCCATGTATTTTTGTTTGTGCATCCCCCATAAAGTTGAATCATCAGGCAAATTCTGCTTAATCAGAGCCTGAGCCAGTACATGCTTAAATCAATGAGAGGCAATCTTGATTTCCAGGGGAGGAACGGGAATCTAAATCACTTTATTATCAACTCTGACTCACTTTTTTTTTTTGTTCTCACAGCGAAATCTGCTGCTCAAGTGGCTTTAACCTACCCCTGTTACCATCAGTAACAGAGATCCTTAATCCAGCAAGTGGCCAAGCACCACCCATAAGCTTTCAAAGCCCCAGGGAAAGCTTAGAGCAACCCTGGGAAGCATCCAATACCATACTGGATTGATAAGTAGAATAGCTATTTCAATCTCTTTTCCCTATTTGTTACCATCCCGGATAAAAAGGCATTAACTAATTATTTTAATTGCACTTTTTGTAGTATTTCTCGTGGGACCTGGACTGCAGCTGCCTCAGCTTGATCCCATCTGGCTGGGGGATGGGATGCTATTATAGAATGTGTTTTCTCCGGAGTGAATGGGGCTTTTTTGCTGCAGCTGTCTGTATCGAGGTGGGGGAGCTATTGGAACAGGTGTGTGGCACAGAAATGCTCCCTGGTTTGGAATTATCTAATAGGCTCCAGCAGGAAAACTTCAGCTCCACAGGAGCAGACCCAGCTGAACTCCAACGCCCCGTTTTGCTGGGGAGGAAAGCACACAGCAATTACTTTTAAAAGAACAAACACCTTTGTGGGACTGATGCCTTGAAAAGGTATTATGTGATTTTTTACAACCAGACTTTTCTTAGTTTCTGAGGGCAGAATGTTGCAACGGTTTGGAAGAGTCATGATCTCGCAGGCGATGAATTATCTGCAACAAGTTTCGGATCACTTATGGAAAAAGATGCTGTTAGGAATGGAGCGAAGGAAAACACTGCCACAGAAACCCGATTAATCCAGTACAATTGGCAGCAAGCACAAGAGACTATGCTCTTTAGGAGATATTTTTTAGTGCAGATGAGTTTCTGCTCCCCTCCAAGTGACGTTGTCCTGTGTTCCCTGCTCCTATTCCTGTTCCAGGCCTGGTGGAACTGTTGGTATCTCAAACCCCACAGTCATTTCGCTTGGGCTCCAGACTTTTACAGATGCTTGGTGAGAGGTAAGAGAGGAAGGTAATTGGAATTTCCATTGGTTCCAATCAAGTTATCACTGCTAAAAAGCTGGGTTTCCTTCTGAAAATCCTGTTCAGGTTAAAGATGAGTTACATCAGTATCAGAGGCACTGAGGTGGGTGTAAGACATTCCTAGGAGCTGGTCAGATCCTGTTTTGCAAAGGTTCCATGGTATCATCCTCTTCTAAACTTGCTACTGGGAACCTCTTTGCTCAGGGTGGGCTGGGGGGTGGCATTTCCCCCCATCACAGTCAGAATGTGATAACCGGAAATGGACATCACTCCTTCTCTGTGTCTGATGTTAGGGAGTTAACTTTCCCACTTTGTTATTTCAGTTCATTTTCTGAAAATAACAGATGTGCCCAGAGACCAGAAGAGGAGCTTTGGGAAATATTCCCGTTTCTTTCACTAAACAAATCCTGACAAGTCGAACATCCAAAGTACAGCAGCTCCCTTCCCCTCTCTGACCTTTGCCTCCCAGCTTGGGGAGGTTGTCAAAGACCTCTCCTCCTCCCCTCACAATTTCTGCGTCTGCAGCCTGGTCTGTGCATTTGCTTGCAAGTCACCCTGGGGTAAAACAGCATCTCCTGACTCTGGAAGAGACTAAATTATATTGTTATATTATATTTTAGGTGCAGATAGGGTTTTCTTTGATTCTTCTACGTCTGCACAGTTGCTTAATAAAACTGCAGCATCTGGTCTAATGGGCCCTGATCAAAAAAAATAATAAAAAAAAATATACCACTTTCTCAAACAGTTCCAACTAGCTGTTCCAGACTACATTATTTTATGGAAAAGTTCATGGTGTGCCAGGGGAGAATGGCTTTTTAATGAAGGAAACATGAAGCTGCATCTTTACAAGCACTACATACTGGCTTAAACTGGAATGTCAATGGAAAAATCAAACCTGTCCTGCTCTCAGCCACCTGTGTTTGTTGTCGCACTGCTCCTCATCTTGCACAGCATTAGTGTTTGCATGGGGTTTCCATGATTAACAGAGAAGGTAATCCAGTTTAGAATAAACCTAGCAGGAAAAAAATTTTAAAGGTTAGTTTTCAAAGGGATCAGTTTCCCAACATAAAAACAGACCCAAAAAACAGGAGAGTGGATGTTACACTGGAATTTGGAAATGAAGGGGTGAGAAGGCTGGACGCTTTTGGCAGTGGTGCTGCTTCCTGTCAGCTGAAAGTGTTTCCAAAGTGATGGCCTGAAAAAGTGACTTGTGGCATTCTCAAGCAGGCCCCACTGAAAACTTCGGACAGCATCGCATCACATCTCTCTATTTTTGCACACCACAGGCTGGCTCTCCAACAAAGCCAGTCCAGTTCAAGTAGGCAGGAGGATAAAGAAATGTCACACAAGTGTCCAGGACAGAAAGCCCAAGAGCCACGTAGAGATGGAAGATTTTAAGCACAGGAGAGCTGCTGCCGCGCCGTGTCCCCTCGGGAGAGGCGTGTGGGGAGGGAGGTGCGGGGGCTGTGCTGGGCTGGATGTTGTGTAACAGAGCTGGATGTTGTGTAGCTGCTCGTGGGCAATTACGTACAAAGTCACAACAGTGATGCTAGAAAGCTCCAGGCATCTTCACCAGATTTTGCTGGCCATTAATCCAGCAGAAGGCTGCTAATGGCATCTGATCGCTTTCTTTGTGCGACTGCTATTTAAGGCCAGTCTGAAGGGCACAAACTCTTCCCTATTATACAATGTGAGATTCAGGCAAAATGATGACTCTGGGTTTCAGAGGAGGAGTTCTCAAAATGACAATAAGCTAACGAGATGTGAACTTTATTTTTTAAGTCTTCAACCGTGAATTGGAAAGGAATGAACTCTTGAAAAGCAAGGATCTCTGATCATAAATGAAACATCATCTAGTTAGAGGGGGTGAAAAATTCATCCATGACATTCCATTACTGAAAACCTTTAGAACAACACTGTGGTTATGAACCTTACCCACTGCACAGCTCTATTGCACTGCAGCTCCTGCGTGTCCACCCAGCATCCCTGCACATGGAAAAGTGTACAGCATCCCCTGGGAAGCCCAGGGCATGCCAGTGCGCAGCAGAGATTTTTGATATGGGTCAGAAAGAGATGTGCCAGCAAAGGGAAACGGGCAGGCAGAGGTGTCCTTCACTTCTTCCATGCAAAGAGAGCTCCTGGCCCAGGGGAGGGTGACACAGGTGATGAAGAGCCTGGAGCACCTCCTGTGAGCAAAGCCTGAGGGAGCTGGGGCTGTTCAGCCTCGAGAGGAGCCCCAGCTGAGAGGGGCCCTCAGCCCTGGCTGTCCCTGGCTGCAGGGAGGGCTCAGGGCAGGGCCCGGGCGCTGCTCCAGGGGCCCAGCAATGGCACCAGAGGAATGGGAAGGGACTGATCCCAGCAATTCCCCCAACACAGGAATTCCTTGGGCATTGACAGAGGCCTGAACAGAGAGGGTGTGGAACCTCCCATCCTGGGGATATTTCAGTCCCTTCTGGACACAATCCTGTGCCCTGTGCTCTGGGATGGCCCTAGTGGAGCAGGGAGGTGGCACCAGATGTGATCCCCTCTGGTCCCTCCCAACCTTATCAGGTCTGGGATTCTGGGATCCTGTGAAAGAGAGAACCAGATCCAGCAGGTCCAGCTGGGCAAACTTTCAACATCCAGAACTGGTATCAAGCTCACGGGCCTTTCAGCCCCTCTGTGGGGTGAAGGACCTTTAGTGGGGCTATGCAATGGCCAATCCTGGCTATGACAAGTTGTTATGATTTGATCTCTCCCAGCAAAAATAAGACACATAATTCATTGTCTGACTTGGAAAGGGCTCCCACAACAATACCCACAGCCACTGACTGTGAGTGTTGCCCAAGAGGTGGCCTCACATCAGGGGGCAATAGATCTTTCTGAGAGTCTGGACAGTCATCTATTATGAGCAAAAGCAGAGCCCACCTACTGATAGAGGCAAGGACTCTGCTTATCTTGACACTCAGGCAGCTCCTTCCTGCCTCAAGGAAAGAGATCGCCTGACTCAGGAAGGATGGTGAGCATCATTTCAGTTAGCAAAGAGATGTAGCTTTCCTGTACCTAAGGACAGTGATGTCAAAATTGTGTCACTCAGCAAGTGTCCCACTGCCTGCCTTCCTGCCTGTCCCCAGGAGGGACTGAGCCAGAAGCCCAGCATGCTCCGTCCTGCCCTGCATAAGGAAAACTCAGGGGGAGAAGCTGGAAGAGCACAGGAAGGTACCTGGGAGTCAGAGGCACAACCATGAACCAGGCCAGACTGAAAAATTCCCCATCCTCTGGAACTGCTCCAATGCACAACAAGGCTAGGAATAGTGACTCAGCCCTGTCCAGATCTCTTAGAAACACATGGAAAACACATTCTAAATCACCTATAGAATGGTGGGGTTTATGCAGGGAAGTAAATATCTAGAGGGAAATCTAACCAGCTTGTACAGCAAGTGAGTCAAATGCAGTTTTTCATTTGGCCTGTAGTCAAAAGAAGATCAAATGATGTACCAAATCCTACCTTCACAAGTACACAGGACAGCAGTGTGGTTGAGAGCAGAATTTGATTGGAAAAAAAGGAGTGAACTGGCAATTTCAATCCCTGCTGTGAGCATTCCTGATTAACGCCAGCTGACAGTTTTAGAATAGTAGGTCTGAGGATTAAAGTATTATGTAGGCTGAAAACATTACGTCACATCCCTAAAATTACTTCTCTGTGTATCATTTAATACTGTGCATTCTCTCAGCTTCAGTTCTCAGGTCCTCATTCACTATGAGAATCTCCACCTCAAATCCAGTTAGTGTTTAGGGTTACTCACTCACTCTCTGAGGCTTCTATAAGAGATTTTGCCTGCAACTCTGTTTCATCACATTTTTTCATTTGTGCTCTTCAAATCCTACCTTAATGGTTTCCCTGGGAACCAATGGAACATCCCATATGTAGATTAAGGAAAACTACAAGCCTTATTTTGTTTTACACTGCTAGTTCTTCATGCAAAATAGTAATGGAATATCCATTCACTCAAATAATACATTAAACTATCAGACTACCTTCTGACAAAAAAAAATATTGCATTGAAAAAAAAAATTACTCAGATCCTAAAGTTCACAGTCCCAATATCCCCTCTTCACAGGTTCATCTTCCAGAGTTCAGGCACCAGACTGCTTTACCTGTCTCTGCTTTCTTTACTGCAAATAAAAGGAACTAAATTATCTGGATGTCACATTATACAGAAAGATTAAAAAAAAAAAGCATATTATACTAAAAGTGGCAAATAAAAAAATCTGATTAACGCTCTATCTTCGTATCATTATTACATATACATCTAATCTAGGATATATTCTGTGCTTTTTCTGAACCAAAATTTATAAAAAATTAAGTCCAGCTTGAAATGTGCCCTGGGCCCCTTCAGAACATGATTGTGGTACGTAAAAGCCAGAGTTCTTGTGATGGAATGTTAGCTCTCTCAGTGATAGATCTATAGAAAAGCTGTTCAGAAGACACATGCTGTAAACAGCACAGGAGAACAGGCATCTCTGGAAAAGTTTGTTGCTTTTTAAGGCATCTAGTCAGGCAAATCAGCCCTTGGGTGTGCTCCTCTCTCCTCACTGACTACAGAAAGTGCTTAAATGACCAGTTTGGATGTGGACAACAGGTCGAGGGAGAGGATTCTGCCCCTCTACCCTGCTCAACTGGGACCCCACCTGCAGAGCTGCCCCAGCCCTGGGCTCCAACAGCACAAGGAGCTGGAGCTGCTGCAGTCAGTCGAGAGGAGGCCACGGAGATGCTCCCAGGGCTGGAGCCCCTCTGCTCTGCAGCCAGCCTGGGACAGCTGGGGCTGTTCACTTGCACAAGAGAAGGCTCCAGGGAGAGCTCAGAGCCCCTGGCAGGGCCTAAAGGGGACTGATAAAAAAGATGGAGGGCAACAAGGGCAGATAGTGACAGGACAAGGGGAATGGTTTTAAACTAAAAGAAGAGTGATTTAGACGAGCTGTTAGGAGGATATTCTATTTTACTTTTAATCTCACTTAGTTGTTGTAAAGAAGCTAGGGCTCTCCACTCATCACAAAATCCCAGAATGGTTTGGGTCTGAACGCACCTTAAAGCTCATCCAGTCCCACCCCCTGCCATGGGCAGGGACACCTTCCACTGTCCCAGGTTGCTCCAAACCACCCCTGCCACAGGCAGGGACAATTTATTTAAGGCAGGAACGTCTGGTGATCCTCTGTTCCTGCTCTGTGCCATTCGGAGAAGGCCCATCCTGGAACTGTGGCAGTTTGCTCAGAGCCTTCTCCAGTGAAGGTCCGAGTATCTCCAAGGAAATTCCACAGTTCCTCCCAGCAGCCTCTTGTAATGTTGAATGAATGCTCCCAGGAGTCCACTTAATAAATTTGCCTTGAAATTCCACAAAACTTCAGTAATTTGTTTCAGGATGGATTTTCTTTCCTTTCTATCCATGTAGTGCTGCCAAAACTTAAATCAACAGTGAAAAAAATCATATCAAAAACAATGAGATTTGTGGCCCAGAAAATCTGGTGAGTTTCGTGGTCTGTGACCACGAGCAATTTGCTTTCAGCCCTAAGTAAACCCTTTTTTTTTTTTCAGTCAGATAATGAAAAGTGCTGCAGATGAGATTAATTTACTTAACTTATAATACCTCTCATTCTGTTCCAGGCCTTAAGAGATATGAAAAGCTTAGATGAAAAGCAGTAGCGGCCATGTCACTTGTGCTGAACTCAATCTTTTTTTGCAAATAACAACAATCCTGGGGTTTTTTTGGTAATTTTAATTCCAGAGCATAGGCCACCAGAAGCTGTGAATTACTCCAACATATGACACAGCTGTATTTTTGGTTTCATCATTAATAAAACCTTCCTGCCAAACAGATCTACTGAGGTGTGAACTGGACAGGCATCTACACTGCTTTGAATCTGCTCTTTGAAACTGATATTTTCCTTACTAGCTGCCTGACTGGGAAGTGTATCACTTTCAGCTGCAGGTCTAGGAAGCTGCCCATGCTAAGAAAATTCCACCAGCTGTTACCTTATTTCCAAAATTGAGTTATCATTGAACTTGAAGTTCTTAGTCCATATGTGGTTACCTTTACACCAGTAAGTACAAACATATACATCCACTAAAACTGAATAATACTTACTTTTCTGTTCAGAACAGAAAGTTGCATGTTTGAAATGTCATAAATTACATGACTTTAGCAAGGATGGATTATTGATAGATAAAATTACTAGGGCACTGAAAAATATATCAGAATTTAAATCTTAAAAGTATTAGAATTTTGGAATTAACTGTAAAATGAGTATTGATGAAAAATAAGAAATCTCTTTAAAAGACAGCAGTTGATAGTTTGGGAGCTACAAAATATTGACAGCTTGCCAGGATCACATGGAACATAAAGCCCCTCCAACAAAGTTGATCACACATAATTTTTACTTGCAAAATCACTTACAAGATATTGACAAGAGCAGCAGCAAAACAGAACTGATAACTGAGCACACAGTTCTCACATTGCCAGGAAAAACAGGCCAACAGCTATTTCCTTCTGAGATCTCAAGCTGGGATATATATAACTGAGTTCACAAACCAGAAATGCTCATCTGCCCAGTCTTAGAGGTCCAAAAAGTGGCATTTTGCTGAAACCACACGAGTTGCTAAGAATACCAAAAACATTATCAGAGTTTAAACTTGTCACACCAGAACTTCAGACTTTAAAGGCCAAAGACATTAGTGTGAGATTTCACTTCAGAAGTTGTACTTCTCTTCCTGTTCTTGGAAAAGGGAGCTGGAAGCTCCTTGGTGGCTCCATATCCTTGCTGGTAAGACCCAGAGAGTCTCAGTGAGATTATTAGTGAGGTGGGGATTTTGTACTAATTAAAGATAATTTTCCTAACAGACACTGCATTGACAGTCATAACCAACAAATTTATATATTTTACAGCAAGAATCACGTTCTTGAGAGTTTCGTGAGGCAAATGCATCCAATTTCTTTGGGAAATAATTGGAAATTTAATAAATGAACACTAAGGGTTAGAACTGATGATGATGTGCAAATGCAATAAAAAGTCATTTTCTTGTTCTGTGACTCTGAATCCCATAAGAGCAATTCACCTGTCCTGCATCACCTCCTCTGGCTCACTCTTTCCCAGAAATGAACTATTGATTACACCTCTAGTCTGTCACTTTCAGTGACCTAGCAAGCCTCCCACGCACCAATTTAAAAAATAGTTTCCAAGTAAAAGCTGTTCTGATGAGGAGATAGAGGTAAATTCATCAAACTCAACAAAAAAGGGGTTATTCTAATTCAACCCTATAACAATATTGTCTATAGAACCCAAGCTTTAGGCGGTTAGACTCGAGCTATCTGGGAACTTTGCAACAACTTGAGCATGTCCCTCTCTTCATGCATGCCTCCCCAGAGTGTCCTACCAAGGGTCACAGAATGAAGAGTTGATTTATTTAATGAGACAGGCTGTTTTCCACTTTTCCAAGTTTTTTTCCCATGTAAATCCTGGAGTTCTGAGGATCCTTGGTGCATTTACTTCAATGTATTCACTGTAGGCAGCGATAGGTCTGTAGCTATCACACAACCTTTTAATGAAAATTCCCTGGATATTGGGAAACTTGGTATTTTCAAAGCACCTCCATATCCTGTGAGGGAAGATGCTATAAAAAATGCAAATAGTGACTATTCCCATTTTATCACTTTTCCTGACAAGAAAGCACCGCTGGTTTTCAATACTTTATAAAAACACCTATGCCTGAAATACGAAGTGGACTCCTAAAAAGAAGTTAATATTAAAGTAAACATAATAACAGCCAAGAATAAAATCACTCTGCAAAAGCAGAGATTTAGATTTGGGGGAAACCAAAACAGGTGGTCAGAAATCCCTGTAGTCCTTAAACAGCTTAATCCAAAATAGTTGCAGTTTTTCAAACCCACAAGTCATACACATCTTGATATGCTCTAGAAATATTAGAATTATTTTAGAAACGGGTTTAAGTGCTTCTGTATGTTGATTCTAAACCAAGCTTATTTCGGCTCTGTCTAAAATTTGGATCATTTTTGAGCAAAAATCTACTTGTTTGGTTACTGTTAATTTAAAATACTACATGTAATTAGCCCATCAAATCTTTCAATCTGATTTACGTGTTGAAAAGTCTTTTCCAAAGGGAGCTACATGCATAACCCTCCTGGCCAAAGAGTGCTGAGCACAGGGCCAGTGGGTGGCTGGGGAGTCATTTTGTTCTTCAAAACAAAGCTGTAATAGGCCGTGGGTGCTGCATCATCCCTCTGGAGTGTAATTAATTGCAATTACTGCAGCCTGTGTTTGTGGCGTCTGACTCCTGCAGGAATAGCTGAGTATTCTCTTTTTGCCCATGAAACAAGCTGCATTTTCTCTGTTGTGTTTTATCTGATCTGCTCCTTGCCCATCTGTTTTTTTTGGAATCTTGGCTTTTATGTTTTTCTCTCTTCCATGATGCCTGTGTACTCTTGAAAACCTGGCCTGCAATTAGAGCGTGTAATGCCAGAGAGGTGCAGTGCTGCTGTCAGCCTCCCCTGCACGTGATGGAAAGATCCATTACTGCAATCCCTCAGCAAACTGGTGGAAAGTGGATAATAGATCCTAGATAAGAGATTTACTTGAAACCAGAGAACAATATCTTAAATCTCTTTCTCCAAGGACAGAGCCAGTTTCACATTCGTGGGGTCAAGTGCCAAGACACAGGTTCCTTTTCCTCCCCTGCCCAGCACACAGGATCAACTGCCCTGCTATTTGGTTCGATGGGGTCCTGTGTAACCTGCAGCCTCAGCAAACACCCTGAGCACTCATCCCCGAAAACTCATGCTCATGCTCAAACGAACTTTCCTTTGATTAACTTGGCAGCATCTGCACAGTGCTCAAATTCTATTTAGGTAGCACAGGAGAAAACACCCCGCAACCCCATAGAAGTCACGTTGAGGCAAATCATCTCTGAGTCACATTAAATAGGATTTAATTTGACTTCTGATTTGTTTACACTTCATCACACAGCCAGTCTCCATTATGATCCCTCTTTATTTCCTACTTACACAACTTCACACCATTCTCTTAACATACGAAACTATTATGAGAATTATTTAAGTACTCTAAGGTTTTTTGGCAACTCTGCTACCTGCAGGTGTTAGAAGCTTGCTAGCACATCTAAAGGAAGCAATCTGAAGTCCTCGTGAAGTTCTGCAGATAACTGCAAGAGATCTTTAGCTTTCAATCCCCCCCTCCCACAGCACGCATGCATCTTACAGATGTACCATGCCTGCCTCTGAACTCCCACTGCCTGACACAACAAAGGTATCTTACTTAAAAGAGAAAAATTACCATTTGAAAAAACCTAATTCCTTTGTGTTTGGAGTTGACTCAGTTTTTAACCAAGCTTTCAGATTAATGCAGATCTCTGTGGAGCCAGGTTTCCTGTAAAGGCTTGCAGGAACGTGCTGAGGCGAGAACAGCACATACCCTCTGCAAGAAATCCAGCCAGACCAGGAGAGCAGCGTCAACCAGGCGTTTTGCAATCAAATTGCCCCTTATTTTACTGCGATTACTTATTTACCTTCTACACATGCTGTAGCTGCCCTCCTGTTTTGCCAGGCTGCCCCTTTCTCTGTCTTTCTCTTCCACTGCCACTCATGGACTCCTGCTTATCTCGCTCTTTGAATCACGGGCTGTCCCCCTCTTTCACCTCCCCGGATCGTCAAGCCGGATCCAGCCTTCACCCCTGCATCACAGCCAGCTTCCACCAATGCTGGATTTCAGTTTCCTCCTGATGTCAAGTTTCAGCCCAGCCCACGGCTCTTGCATCATGAGCTGGAAAACCCTCTTCTGCTCCAGACTTTGTAAGGGATGTTTGCAGGAAAGCAGCAGTTTTATTCACTCTGTACTTTATGCCCCATTTCTTTTGCAGATTTTCTGTCTCATGTGACAAGAAGCAGCTGTTTGTGTTGGGGAAGCCTCTTTCTTGAGCTAAATCCTTGCCTTTCCTCGAAACAGATCTTTCAGTTACTCCAGCGGCACTGAAATCCCCTGTAGTCAAGAAAACTTCTCTAAGGAGCATTTCTTCTATCAGACTTTATTTTTACATCCATAAGAAACATTTAGACCCTTTTCCAAAGGGAATTATTTATCTTCAAATAACATGATTCTAAATCTAAAAATTTTAAATCCATGCAAGTTTTTAGGGGTATGAGTACGAAAAAGAAAAAAAAAAAGTGGTGGTGGAAGACTTATTATTTTGCATAATTTTTAGTTAAATGCTGAATCTATGGGGTAATCCTGCAAATTCACTCATGAGCAACTTGATTCAAACACTGACCTGTTTGGGCCCACTCATGTGAGTATAGTGGCAGCACAAAGGAGGTTAAAATTTTCAGAATCTGGGGTATTAGCTTAATATCTGATTGAGGCCAGGACTGACTGCTGCTGTTTGTTTAACACACTGCAGAAAGCAGCTTTCTGCTCCTGCAAAAAGCCCCGGGGGTGGATCTCCAGTGAGACTGAGCACTCACAGCAGATTGCTGATGACTTCTGGAGAAATGTCCCTGCCTTATCAACTCTCCATCACATTTTGCACTGAAAATCACTTTTGAAGTTCTAAAGCTGGATAAATGTGTGAGCTTGATTACAGACACTCATGCAGATAAGATAGCAGACAAGAAGTTACATTGCAGGACTCCCCCATTTCTCATAAAATTCTGTGCCAGATCTCCAAAATTCTATACCAGATCTTTGCAATTCTGTAATAATTCAGCAGTTTACTTGACTTAGAAAGCACTTAGAGAATGCCTTCCCCAAGCTCTGAGCAACTTGCTCTGTTTAAAACAAACCACCACTAAATCTGAACTCTAACTCAGTGAAATTAATGGCTACACCATATTCCAGCTTTCAGAGCTCCCAAACCAGATATATTTGCAGGATTTCCTGGGAGATATGGGAATATGAGGGATAAAATTTTGTTTCCTCACACAGAAATGACAGTGAAAAGAAAGGGAGAACAATGTTCTCATCCAGTCCTGAGGATCAAGGAGAAATGGCAAGTTCAGACCGAGTATCTCAGGAGTGACAACTCACAGAGGGTTTCATCTCAAGGAAACAAAGCAGATCAAAAGGCATTGATTTCAGAAACGCTGTAAGAGATCTGGTGCTTCTGAGCAGGGAGAAGATGAGGTCCTACTGCTTCCAAGGGATATTGTTATCAACACAGCAGCGTCCACTGTCACCTGTAGAACACCTTGCTGCCTTCTTTTGCTCTGGTTGTGGAGCAGCACCCTGACCCCAGAGGACAAACTTTAAAACAAAAAATACAATAAACACTCAGCACACGGAGGGTGCTAACAGAGCACACACTTGCTGGGAAAGCAAGAGGATGCTGCCACTTTGCTACTTACATCACAAATGACATTATCATAGATGCTGCCAGCTCTGCTCCGCTCAACATTTGAGAAATAAAAGTAAGCTTCCTGTCAAGAACACATCAATGATGATGATGATGAAACCCAAATCCTTCAACCAGCATATAGAGGCACAACTACAGCAGGGCAGATAAGCAATCTGATGGATGCTCCATGTGCTCCACTGGCAAGGGGTGATGGTTACAGGTCACTGCCTGGAAACACAGCTCAGATGGCAATTGATAAGAGAATCTGCAGGATTTGTTTTGCATCTACTGTGTGTGAGTTTGAGCTAGTTCCCATTACTCTGCATTTTCACCCTCTGGGGACAACAGGCATGAAGGAGATAAGGCAAGAGAGGTAAAGGAAGAAGAGAGATGGAGGCACAGCTAGTTTTTAGAAGTATAGTGAACAACTCAATATTTCACGCCTGTCACAGCCATTCTACAACCACACTGCAAAGCTGGCAGCTTACAGCCTTGCCCAAACATGAATCCACAATTTCCTTTCAGCCCTGCTGCCAAACACACCTTGAGGCTGCTAAATGTTTGGGCACCACAGTGCAGAAACCTAGTGTAGAAATACCCTAAGAGCAGGGGACTTTGTGAGAAGTTCATTGGGCTCCAAGGGATTTTCTGTAGACAGAAATCACAGAGGGCAATAGCCTAAAAGGGTTTTTAAAAAGGACTGGACAATGGAAATACCCACAGTTACGTTAGAGACAGTAGATCTAGAGATAATAATGTGATGTTTTTGGAGAGATACAACCCCCTCCATCTTCAGAACAGAAGCCAGTCATTAGACTGGTTATGATTACAGAGGAACTTCCCCGCATGAGTTTCTTATTTCAAAACTGCCACGTGCCCAAGATTTATGCCTTTTTCCTCAGAAGCCCCAAGCAGGAGCTTTCCTCAGAAACTGTGCTGTGCACTGACCTGATACAAAGATAGGAGGCTGAAACAAATACAACTACTTCTGCTTTATGCCATAATCTCTGATTACACACGTGTCCAAAGCATTTCACCACATCCCACAGAACTTAAGGCCTGGGGATAAAGAATCTCGCTGTGCAGTCCTAGGCATGCCCGGCCAAGCAGAGGGGAGTAGGATGAGAGGCACTCAGGTTGTGCTGAAACTTCAGCAGCATCATGGCCTGAAGAGTGTACTGAGAGACTTGAACAATAAACAATAAATTCTGAAATGCAATACTTCCCAAGCAATCGACACCAAGGCTAGGAAGGAAGCCCTGAGAGGAGCCAACTGCAGGTCAGTGTTATTGCAGGGGCACAAAAGCTGACTGAAGACCAGTGTTGTTTTCTTTCAACAATTTCTCAGGGAGAGATTCCTTCTCCTGGAATTTCAGCCTCCTAAAGTCTCCAGTAAGGCTGTTGAAATCCAAGCCTCTGCAAACTCTTCCAATGTTATAAAAGTGGTTCAAACAACCAGCGAGAAAAATTTTCATACCTTTTCTCTTTTTCTTCTGGGGTTTTCTCTGAAATGGGTCCTGATCTTACAGGTAGTTTTGAAGATGGAGGAGCACACTACTCCTAGGTACAAACAGAACAGTTGAATACACATTAGAACAATCATATTTGCCAGAGAAGACAAGAGAAGGAAAATTCACAGTCAGAACTGGAACATTATTGCACCATATGCTTTCCAACAGCCAAGCACAACAGGGGCCCTGCACAATCCTTGCCTTACTGCACCCTGTTGTATTTCCACCTGGAAAGACATATGGCAGTGCCTAGGAGAGAAAATGTTCCTTCTTCTTTTCTTTTTTTTTTTTCCCTAATGTTAATGCTATTTCCCAGCTTTAAAGGAACATTTGATTATGAAACATGCTCAGCCCAAGGATGAAAAAAGTGTTCCTATCTGTTCCCACTAATGATAAAAACAGGTCCATTGACCTGTTAGTATTACAACCAAATGAAAATTTGAAGGAATGGCTTGGATACTACTTCATCTCATGCCTCACTGACAAAATTGTCTGCTCTGCAGAAACCTGGTGCCTCACAGCTATGGCAGGGACACTAAAAAGTGTCTTGGGAGATTGACCTTATAAAAATCATTCTTCTGCTTATGAAATGAAAAACACTGCTTTGTAAAGAACTGACCATGAGCAAGTATTCAGCACCACAAGAGTTGCTTTTACCTCTGATTACAGTTGGTCTTAAAATACCATGTTTTACTGAGAGCACATTCAATATTACAGTAACCTGCTCATGACTGCTGCTGGGTGAGGGAAGTAGTAGTTATGTTAAAAGAGGTAAGAATAGGAGACTACACAAAAAGCTCTTACAACTACCCTATAATCACTCAGGTAAGCAGAAATATTTTAACAGTGATATTATTATAGCAGTAATGCTTTTCACCTCCCTTCACAGTAGGTCTGAGAGAGGCATGTTGATCACTTCTGGTAAAAGAGGGTTATATTTGAAAAAAACCCTGCATAAAGTTGATTATTACAAGTCTCACAACCCCATGCCGCCACTGGGTATGAGAGGAATATGGTGAAATTTTAAATTTGTGTCACCAGCCTGGATTAATGTGATTGTGGAGGGTTGTTCCACCTCCCTTTAGTGAGGGTGCCCTTCCTCTGGCCACCCCAAACTGTAGCTCAGCCCTGTGACATCCACTGCCTCCGAGGGGCATATCTGCCTTAAAAGGCTGTGACCAGAGCTTGCCCCAGGCAGCTGATCCAGCTGGGCTTTGAAGTGACAACTCCTCCGTCACAGCACACAAAAAGTGCTCACAGTGGTTTTACCACTGAGTCACAGAATCACTCGGGTTGAAAAAGAGCTCCAAGCCCATGGAGCCCAAGCTGTGACTGCCCCCCACCGTGTCCCCAGCCCAGAGCAGAGTGCCACTTCCCGGCCTTCCTTGGACTCCTCCGGGGGTGGGCACTCCAACCCCTCCCTGGGCAGCTCTTTCCAAGGCCTGACCACTCTTTCCAGGAAGAAATTCCACCTCATGTCCAACCTGAGCCTCCCCTGGCCCAGCCTGAGGCTGTTCCCTCTCCTCCTGTCCCCGTTCCCTGGGAGCAGAGCCCGACCCCCCCGGCTGCCCCCTCCTGTCAGGGAGTTGTGCAGAGCCACAAGGTCCCCCCTGAGCCTCCTTTTCTCCAGGCTGAGCCCCTTTCCCAGCTCCCTCAGCCGCTCCTGGGGCTCCAGCCCCTTCCCAGCTCCGCTCCCTGCCCTGGACACGCTCCAGCCCCTCAGTGCCTTCTGTGAACTGAGGGAACGTGGCTGCCGGGCCTAGCTCAGGCTGGGAGATTTCAGTCTTAATCTGTTCATTTCCTGAAAAATAATGAGTCACAGACTCCTTGGATACTTCAAGCCCTGGTGCACCAGGGTTCACCCGTGACTGCTCTCTCCTGATGGAGCATCCCAGACGCCTGTTGACCCCTGCGTGGGCCTTGCTGAGGACGGGCTCCTCGTGCGGCCACCTTGGCCCACGCCGCTCCTTTCAGTCAACCACGGAACTCGTCCTGCTCCCAGATGGGCAGACGTGACCTCCCCCGTGCAATTTGGCAGATGCTCTCAACGTACCAAAGTCGACACAAGGCTGAGTGGTAGCCCTTGTTTAATTCACTGCAGGAAATCTGCCTGTGTCCTTCCTGAAGCAGAAAAACACTTAATTCCTTGCGCTTTCCCTTCTTTTTCATTCTGTCTTTTGCAACCAGAACAGAACGAAAGCTACAACTAATCTCTTTTGAATCTTTGATAAAATAGAACTTCTTCTACTTCCATTTCACTGTATTGAATGTTATAATTTAAAATAATAATACGTAATTATAAAATTTATTATAATAATGAATTATTTTAAGATGGGGAAGCATTGTTAATTTCATTCACAAGCAGGGACCTTTTGGCAAAGAAATTATGTAAATTTTCAGTAATGTCTTTAATTCATTTCCCAAATAAATTCAGATGCTTTTTAATGAGGCCAGTCCTAAACTATAAATGAGCTTGGATAAGTTACCTACTCATTCATTTGGTTCAGGCAGACAAGCCCCCTCAGTTCACTAGCACAAACGATCACACAAACCATTTCAAATTTGCACATAATTTTCTTTGCTTAGCACTCTTTTTTTACAGCTTTTCAAAAATAGTCATCTGGGGACAAACTGCTTAAAATGACAACAGCAGTCCCACTGATTTAAGGAGAACAGAATAAATGCAGCACTAAGGCAGCGCTTTTGAAAGTCATATGTGCTGCTTTCATGTGTTAGAATTAATATCAGATGTTCTCACACGGCATCCAGTGAAGGAGCAGAAATAATACCATGTGGCACATCCTACTTGTCATTCAGTCACAACACATCACAGGCAAACAAGATGCTGAAATGCCTTCCTGAAGTGCCTGTCTCTCTCCATCCCTGAGTAAGGCCTCCAAGGAAGATATCTCTGTCAAATGCCTCATGTTTTGTGAGGTGGACAGAGGTGATTCTGAAGTGTGGGTAAAATCCAAGGAGATTGCTTGACTGTAGCCAATGCGTAACTTTAAAAAAAATATTTAATAATAAAGAAGCAGCAAAATAATTCATCAGCTTTCTGATTAATACCTTTAAAGGACTGGTGTGCTGTTAGAAAGAAAGCCTACTAGGGAAAGAAAAGTTAGAGTCACACCTAATCTGTAACTATATATCCCTGATTATCAAGTTTAAATTAAGTTTCATAGGATAGTCAAGGGTTCAAACTCACATGCTTGAGGTGTCAGGTTTCCAAATAAAAAAAAAAAAAAAAACAAAAAAAACTATGACAACAGATTAAGGAAACTTTTAGTGCTACCCTGGAAAATCCCAAATGCTGGGACTGAAAATTATCCACTACTTTTCAGAGATTATTATGCCATACAATTTCAATTTACAACTAACATGATTTTCTTTTCCCACTCCTGAAAAACAAAAATTTTAGACTTATTCTGGTCTGCACAAGGTGTACTGGCATCAGTTGTGCAGATTTTCTAACACTTTGTTGATCAGGTACCTTTTTGCTTCCATAAACTCATCCGTCACAGGCTTTTATTTGCACAGAGACATTGTAAAGCAGAACATTTACAGTACTATTTTGAGTATTTCTGAGGTAAATATTTTGAGTGCTTTGAGATCCAGTGCTTCCTTGACGAAAAATCTGCTCCCTGTCAGTATGTGAATTACTAGCTGAAGAGAAGCTGTTGCCTCCATCAGGTATCTTACAACAGTGAAAGATTTTGTTGTAGATTGACTTAGTAATGAAGTTGTGGGTTTTTTAGTTCTCATGCATCATTACTAGAAATCCAAACAGGTAATCTACTAAAATGTGGATAAACCTTCTGTCTGCAGAGGATCCCTCAGAGTTTTTAGTGGTAGGTTTAAAGAAATGCAATTGGTAAATTAAATAAATAGGATGCAGATTGATCTTGGTTAACTGCAGTGTTTTAATACTGCAAGTGAGAAAATAGTGCAAATGAGAAAATATTTTAGTCAATGCATTTGATTTAGAGAATAAAATATGTTTTAAGCTAAGGCTGTGCCATTTTTATCCAGGGATAAAATTGTTCAGGGCAAAATCCTATGTACAAGCAGGTGAAGGCAGGCTTGTGCTCTTGGAATGCACTTGGTATTCTCAAGATCTGAGGCAGCACCGATGTGGAAACTACAGAGTAATGGTAATTGAGTTTTCTTCTGCCTCTCTACCCTGGGTGATAGCCAGAGAGGGTCGTGCCTGTCCACACAAGCCCACGTACCACTAAGCTTCAGAAACAGCCATCCTCTAAATTTCTGAATGCTATCAAAATTTATTTGAATAGACAAGGCGTGGAAAACCAAGTACTCCATGCACTACAAAGCAAGGCAAACCTATCTGTCTGAATTGAACAGAAAGTAGAATCTAGACCAAAATGAAATGCACAGGAAAAATCTGAATGTGTGTACGAGAAAGGGTGGATCCAATGTAAAACAGGGTAAATGAAGATGGATTAAAACCCTGAGAAACACTGGGCGTGGGAAATGGCTCCCCCCCGTTCCATCATGGCATCTCCTGACACACAAGTGTTAATTAGCAAGCAGTTTTTTAACTGTTCCAATATACCTTACTGAGTTAGGACTCTGGGTCTTTGTACCCTCTGTGCAATGGTGATAAAATACTGGGTAAAGTTTGAACCAGCTTCTCCTCATGAAGCCTCAGCTGCCCTTTGACAAACCTCTCTTTTCAACATTTTCCAATCCTCCAAAATTGCTGGTCTGCTCTTATTTACAGCGCCCTAAATACAGAACAATTGATCACCTACACAGAATCATTTTAGACTCTCCTCCTAAGCAAACCCCAGCATATTAAAAAAATCAAGTCTGTGCAGAAGGCAGGTACAAAAATAATGTCTCTTCAATTTCCCTTCTGCCTTTAAAATGTGTGCTGAATGGCGCACAGCCCTTTCATTCTTCAGGAACAATTTAGATGATTATATTGATTGAAGATACAGCCATGAAGGGGTTCAGTGCAGCACTCTCCACATCCAGGGCTGGAGGCGATGCTGTGGAGGAGAGAAGAAGGACAGTAATTGCTCCAGAAACACAAAAGACCATGCTTCTAAGCA
>VZTI01000533.1:99812-147135 GCA_013397865.1 Struthidea cinerea | reverse complement strand
AAAAAAAAAAAGAAAGAAAAACCAAATGTGGGAAGAGGAATGGTTAGTACGTGTAAGAAGGTTTTTGTCAGTAGTGAACAAGCTGAAAGACACTTTGTGGAAGAGCTGTCATTTTTAAATGGGAAGGAGGTCATACAAAGAAAAAATGCCCGTGAAAATGGCATGCCAGTGCACACTGGGTGGTTTTTTCCAGGAAACTGTTAACTTGGAAACTTTTCAACACTTCGGTAACGTTTGTTTTCCTGCACAGGAAAGGAATAAAAGACAGAGGAAAATAAATTTCAGTTATATGTACAGGACTGTGCCTGAGCACCAGCTCTGCAAAATGGTCCAAAAATTTTGTGCTTACATGCACACAGACACAAGGAAAAGCTGGTTTTATTACCAGCCATCAAGTCTTCAGAAAGGACTCTCCATGCTGACAAAGAACTGTGCACAGAACTGAAGTTCAGACTGCACAAGCAAGGCCCTACAAGTGCTGCTCAGCTCTTCAGACCAAAACAACAGCACTTTCCCTCTGCTGTGACACAACCAGGTTGTTTAAAGGAAGCTATTTCATATCTGTTTCACAACCCCTCGAAGATACGCTGAAAGAAAAATGCGCCTTTGTGCAGGAAAATCTTGACAGAGTAGTGCCTCGTGAACATTTCCTCTCATTCAGGGGAAGGAGATGAATAAAAGAGACCTTCTCGTTCTTGGCCGAGTAAAGGACTTTGGTCATATAGATTATTTTGTCTTGAATACAGGTACTGACAAGGCAGCAAACACACTGGGCTTACAGCCTGCTCAATGTGAAGTTGTTAATTGTCTGGCCAAAGAGGGTCTGGAGCTCTCAGATCCAGCTTTTCCTCTGTTATGGTACTACTTTGAGGAGATGGTGCAACAAATACCTGCTTTTTAATAAAATGAACAATGCCCTTGAGGCAACATGTAATTCTGAACTCCTGGCTGAACATTTATGACTGCTGAAATTGCTGTTTAATAAAAATAAAAAACCCTGCAGGCCATAATTTCCACATTCTCACATTCTGCCCCTCTACAAGTGTGTGCTCTTGCTATTTTGTTATCTTAAACTTATCTGTTTTTATTAAACTTTATCCACTTGAGCCAAGTCCTGCAAGTTCTCCTTAGGCAGCTCTGTGGAAAGTAACAGCAGCATTTTTCCACCCCCAAGGCTGACAGGGATTTTAAAAAGGACCTTTCATTCTCTATGGCTGATACAACCATTTATCCCATCCATAACACTTTATATATAATAATATGCTTGATTTTACAGTCATCTTTCCTGACCTTCAGTTCTTAGGAAGTATTACTGTATAAATGTTCCCTTAGCTTGGTCCCTGAAGTTGGTGCTTTTCAGTGTAGTCATTCACACACTCACTCTGTGCTTGACAATTTAATTACCTAATACTTCTAAAAGACATTTTCGGGTGAAAGTCTGTATTAGAAACGTGAAATGCTGTTATTACTTCAGTGCCTTCCATGACAGCGAGTTATTTTTAAAGGAACTTGGTGTCATCCCTGCATTCCAGCAGGGAACTGATCAGTCATTTAACACGTTTTTAAAGGTAACTAATGAGGGGTTACAGCACTGACTACCTGCTCCAAGCCAGGAATCAAAACTAAATCAGAGGGAAAACCCACTGCAGGGGAGGGCCTTGGAGCAGAGCAGGGAACACCACAGCATGGAGCTGTGCCAGGGGAGGGTTAGGTTGGATATCATGGAAAGGGTCTCCCCCCAGAGGGTGCTGGGCACTGCCCAGGCTCCCCAGGGAATGGGCACGGCCCCGAGGCTGCCAGAGCTCCAGGAGTGTTTGGACAGCGCTGCCAGGCATGCCCAGGGTGGGATTGTTGGGGTGTCTGTGCAGGGCCAGGAGCTGGACTCTGACCCTTGCAGATCCCTTCCAACTCAGGATGCTTTGTAATTCTATGTTTGGAAGGAACTAGGCCTTGGACCAGTGTCTTGTGGTCAGACTCCTGTTCCTCCTTCCCTGCAGCTGGGAGGGAGAAGACATGGGAGCCACTAGCACACTGCAGGGCACAACACCTTCATCTCTCACCCTCTCCTTCACCAGGAACAGGTATTTACAGTCTGCTGTGACTCTGAGGAGGTGCACAGGTAGGGAGGGCGTTGCTGCTTCTCTCTTCGTCCTTCTTTTGCAGGTGTGTGGAGTGCACCTGGTCAGGGCAGGTCACTGATCTGAACATTCCTGTATATTCTGCCCACAAATATGTGCCATGAATTCAAGTGTAAGATTTAGGGTTCAACCCTGATCACCAGTGTTTTTACTAAGAGCACTGCTTTGGATGAGGCTGGGAAAAGGCCACGTGTCTGTATGATACCGTGTTACAATGGACTCACCTTGAAGAAGAATCACAGAATTAAGTTGGAAAAGACTTCTGAGATCAATGGTCTGACCTGGATCAGATCAGCATTTTCATAGGGGAAGCCAGTAAGTTAGAAACACTGCAGGGTGGGTCTTTTGGTTTTCTTCTAATTTATTTTTCCCCTTAACAAGCCTGCCCCATTATTTTTGAACAGAGCAGCTGTGGCTGCCCCATCCCTGGAAGTGTCCCAGTCCAGGTTGGACAGGGCTTGGAGCAACCTTGGACAGCAGAAGGTGTCCCTGCCCATGGCAGGGGGTGGCACTGGCTGAGGTTTAAGGTTCCTTCCCACCCAAACCATTCTACGATTCTATGATTTTAAATCGTTGCAGTTCTTGTAACGTTTCACCTGTTTTGAGTCTGTTTTTATTCTAGTGAACCAGCGATGAACAGATGCTTGCATGTCTTTGCATTTCTTGAGAATGAATGCTATTAAAATTCTTTCCTCTTTTTATTTTTTTTTCCGCCCCATGAACTCTTTTAGTCTTCCATTGTATTAATATTACTTTTTATTGATTTGGACATTCTGGTTATCCATGTCAGCTTCTGTAAGTGTTCTCGGTTTTCTTTGATTTTCAGAATATTTATTTCTGAGGTGAAGCATGTAATGGTTCATTACAGTAAGAATTTCAACATCTTTAGGAGGACGAGAAGTTCTGCAGAAGAAGAATAAGGAGTCTAGTCTGGAGGCATTACCAGCAGCACTGCAGTGTGAGCTACCCTAATACTGTAATACAGAAGTTAAAAGGAAAAAATGTCATTTTCTGTCTGTACTGGCCATGAAACTTGAGAGTTTTGGCAAAAGTTCTGTTTGCAATAAAGGGGTGACGTTTCTCCCATCTACAGGCACTGCTTTCACCTCATTCATTTTTTGCTTGCTGGAGCACACAGAGGAACTTAAACCCCTCTGCAGCAAGGATTTCATGGCAAGATACCTTTGATCTGGTTGCTGACTGACACAGTAGAACAGAAATTCTGTAAGAACTCTTCAATGAAAATCACTTAAAATTAAAGTCTCTGTTAATTTTTAACCTGAATTTTTGTTTCCAACTATATTTATGACCAAAAAAACCTGCGGTGCCGGTGCCTTTCTCTCTTATAGAGCAGCACATATGTCCAGGCCTGTTCTGGCATTTGTGTAAATGAAGTGGCAAATAAAATATTTGGAAGTGGATAGCATTTATTGATACACAGCCCTGAAGCTCCTGCCACAGGATAACAACCAGTCCTGTTGGCACAATATGTCCATGATGATTACATTTAGAATTAGTGTAAATGGACACATGCAGGAGGCTTAAAATATGAAACAAAAATAAGCTGCTGTGGCCATGTCTGCTCCTTGTCCCAAGAGAAAACAACAGTGTGGCCTGTGTGTGTAAATGTGTCGGAAAATGGAGAAAGTTTCAGTTCAAAATGCAATATCTTTGCTAGTTAAATATTTATCAGGAGTGAATTTCACTTGTACCATTAAGAAAGTGTATAATTAGCAAAAACAAAGAGAAGGTGGGTAAATTTCTCGCCACTTAGGTATTTATTTACATTACGAAATAAGTGTATATAGCACTCTTTTGGCTTTATACTTAATTCTTGCTAGGAGTATTGATTTTATATTTTTTTAGCACAGCACAACTTAAAAACAGGGAAAACTGTAAAAGTAGAAAAGAAAAGTAGTGGTGCCATTTTCTCTATGTGGAGAAGAAAGACAAGAAAGAAATAGTTCAAGGTTCAGAAGAAGTGTGTAAACGTTGCTATGAGACTTTGGGTGGCAGGACACCTGAGAACTTTCTGGAAAAATAATGTCATTGTTTCTTTATAAAGATGAAGGATAACCTAATGGGTCAAATTCAGAAATTATGTACCTTCATATGAGGTGAATCACTGACAAAAGTATAAACATACACTAAAAGTTGTCTTGTTTGCACTAAGTTTCCCTTGGTGGCAAAAGAAGGAGGGGTTGGTTGGTTGTTTTCTGCAGACTTTTAAGTAGGAAAGAAACTATAAATGAAAGGGACTGTGGGGAAATAATACATTTTGGGGTGAAGAGGCCAAGCTGCTGCTTAGACATTTCTCATTTCCAAGCAGAACTTGGCTATCTTAATGAGAACCAGTTTCTGAGAAAACATACAATTAAGAAGTTGAAGTAAAGATCCAGAGTTAGTACAAGAACATGCAGTAATTTATATCTGCAGTGTATCTGTTCATGTAAAAAAAAAATCCTGCTTTGTCTCTTACATTTAATTATATTTTGAGCTGGCCTGGTTGATATTTTAAATTAATATCTTATCCTTGCAGGAAGATGTGCTCATTAGCACGCCAACTGTGTTGGAAACTTTTGTTAGCTTAGCAATAGAAATGCATGTTTAATTTGATTTTTCAGTCATTTGTGACTCCAGATCAGACAAGGAACCTATTTAGGTGTTTCTTGTGGTGTATTTTTCTTCACTTGTTCAACAAGTTCAAACCACTGCTGAAATACGTAGTTTCTGTTTGTTTGTTTGTTTGCTGTTCCCTATCATTTTTTCCTCCCAGTTCTGTCCTTTTCCCTGAACCTGTGAAGCATTTCCTGCATTAAAGGGATTTGCAGGAATAGCCACGTTGAAGGTGCTCCTGTGACCTTACAGGTGACTTGTGACAGAGTGAGACAGGCCAAGATTAGTAACACCTCACCTGCCTTTGCTAAGGTGTCTCATGTACTTAATAGATAAATACCAGCACTCCTGGGGGTCAAGATTTCTTTTTTCCTTTCTTCTTTTGCAAGTTGAAAGAGGCAAAATATTCTTAGCAAGAGATAGAAGGATTATGAAAATAAGAACTGTTCCTTTCAGCAATGTAAGTTGTGAGAGGGGCTCTAAAAATTCTGCACTTGGCTCATTAATGCTTTTTAAGAGGTTTTTGGCTGAGCTGGACTGCCAGTTTCAAGAGTTGGTGTTTTGGCTCCAAAAGGAGGAGACCCAGGGTGTGCTGGAGGCTGGGAAGAGGAGCTCACCTGGAAGGACTCTCATCCTGGGAGATGGGAGCAGGAGTGGGAGCAGGGCTTGGCACGGCGAGGAGCAGAGGTGGGAGGAGAGGAGAAGGATGGAGCTCTGGTGAGAGCTGCAGGTCTTGGCTGTGTGCACCGAACCCTCCTGGAACATTTGGAAGGGATGAGCTGTTCTGTCTCCGCCAGTGGATTCTTCATTTTCTGTGGTGGTTGAACACTTTGTGGTACAAAACCAGGTCTATAATTTAAGTTATTCCTTTGCTCTTTGTGCTCACATAAACACGTCAAAAATGTGAACGGATATTTGTAATACTACGCTTAAAAACACGAACAACCTCATTTCCTCTTTAGGTTGTGAATTTAATGACAGTAAAGCTTTAAAACTTCACATCAACATTTGTATACTTTGAAAGAAAGCAATAGCTGATTTTTAATTTTTTTTCCCTCCCCCTTCTGGGTGAATTTCACAATAGAACAGATCAAATCATCCTTGTCAGACTCGTCAGTGCATAGAGCATCTTTTCTTCAGCCAGAGCTTGAGGAACTTGATTCACAGACACACAGAAAAAGAGCAAGAAAGATGTATCACAATCAAGTCCACGTAAATTCTGTTTGTATCTTTTCTTCCTTTCTTTTGCTTTAAAATCTCAAGACAGAAGAGGGCTCTGCTGAAAGCCTTGCCTCTTGCCAGATCTTTTTTAAGTTGACGTGTGCCTCAAGCTGTGCACTACAGAATGGAAGCTCACAGTCCTCGGAGTGCAATCTAGGCAGTATTGGGGGAGAGCTTTAGGGGGTACCCACTGACCATTCTCACCTGCTCCTCAGTATGGAGGAAGATGCTTTGTAGGAATTACTCAGTAGTATCCTTCATTTTTAGTGGATTTCTTGCTGTGGAGGGCTGTGTCTTGTTATTTCCTCTATCTTTGATGTCTGCAACTGCAAAGTTTTAAAGTGAATAAATTTTGATATGACTTGGAGCGTTGCTTTACAAGTGTCTCACAGGGATGTCACTGTCATCCTAGGGTGTTGGTTTTGAATAAGAATAAATATTAAGTACACCAAAAGCAGCATTTTAGATCCTAATAACTTTAGAAATTGAAATATTGAATTATATTAAGAAGTATTGGCACTGTAATAGTGTTGGCACAATAATTGCCTGACCAATGAAACTTTTAAAATTGGCAAAAAATGAAACATTATTAAATTGTTAATAGTATTATTTTCTTCTCTTACAGGGCAATTTCTTTGTATTATAAACTTTCAGACAGCACCTTGGCCTTCATCAGACAGTGTAGGGATGGTTTGGGTTTTCTTGTTAACTTAATTGACTTCCCTGGAAATGTTGATTTCTTCTCTGAAGTCACAGCAGCCCTCCTGTCACTGATGGTGCCCCTGTTGCGACTGACTGTTTCAGGTGAACATGCTCTTCAGCCGGAAAGAACTCAGTGTATTTTAATTTCTTCTTCTTAAGGGAAAAAAAAATCATAAGTGATGGAAGAGGCTTGTTTCTCTAGCAGTTTAACTTCAGTGATATGAATTCTGATATGAATTCTTAGCCCGTGGCTTTTCCTGTATCCTAGGGGATTGTGCCATTTCATATCCAACCTGTGGGCTGAATGTAGAGTAAACACATGTATGTAGCAATGAAGGCAATAATGTAGGAATGCAGGAAATAAAGTCGATCTTTCAGTAAAATCCTGGAGAATGGAGCTGCCTGTCTCTCTTCTTCCATTAGAAAAGTACCTGTAACTGAGAAAGATGGTTTTGGTACCAGTTTGACTTTCCCACTCACCACTCCATCAAGTACATTAGAGGTCTTGCCCAGATACAATACAAGTTTTAATTGTGCTTATATTTTATTAAGGAGTTATTTTATACCCCTTATATGTATATTTATTATGTGCATATTTATTAAGGGGTTATTTTATACCCCTTCTATGTATATTTTATTACAGAGACGGTTCTGTGACAGGCTCTTGCAGAACGTATCTCACCAGTGCTGACGATGAACTAAATGGACCATCCTTTGCTGGGATTGCAGCTGGAGCTGGAGGAACTTTGCTGGAGTGCCACGGAAAATGTCGTTGTCATCATTCCCACGTATGGAGAAGGTGAAACTGGACCAGTGGATAATATTATGGTAAAGAAGACATTAAAACTTCAGAATTTTAACTGTGGTTGAAATCCAGTTTTGGAGAGTACCAGCCTTGATGTGAAAAAACTGCATACATTTATGTCAGTTCAGATGTCTGGCCAGCCTGAAGGAGCCATTCTTCAGTCCCCTTCCCCCCTCACTGTCCCATGTTCTTTCTTTCGGGGATGCTATTTCAGGCCAACCAACTGGGGAGTGAAAGCAACTGAGAAGGAGGGAAGAATTCACAAAGCAGATCATCCTCTAGTGACAAAATGTGTAACCTCAGGCCAGTTTCTCAGTGTCATTCAAACCCCAAATGTCAGACATGTGCCTGGGGGAAACTGCTGAAGGGAAGCTGTGGGTCTTTAAAGCCAGAAGATTGGCTTTCTGTGCCTCACTTTGCTGCTTCTGTCACTTACTCAACAGGAAACGTGGCCTTCCTGCTGTTCCTGACTGAGAAGAGATGTAATTTTCTCTGTTCTGGTCTGAAGATGTAGGTCTCTGTTTTTCTATCAGTAATTATATCATAATGTGCTGGGTGTCTCTGGAAGCATGGTTGGGTAGAAAGACAAATAGTATTTCCTGTGCTGCAGCTGAGAATTGTAGAATAAAAAACCAAAGCTAACGGGAAGTTTTCTCTGGTGAGTCTGTTAAGGTGATGAATTGTCAGAACTGGGCTGGTTCAGATAATGTTTTTTTCAGCAAACAGGTACAAGGCAGACTTTCTCACCATCTTTTAGTCCTATTTCCCTTTGTTCAGGTGGAATGTCCTGCACTGGCTTGTTTTACAGCTAAAATTGACTGCAGCTTACCCTAGTTACTGAAACAAAGGTCTCTCAGGAAGGATTTTACTCTGATTCTTATATTCCATGAATCTCAGCCACTCTGCAGTCAGGCCAGTTCCATCTGTGTGGCAGGAACGAGCTGCCTGTATTTTAATTTCCAGAGAAAGCTCACTAACAATTCAGTTAACATTCATCACAAAGTGATTGTCCTCCAGATCCTACTTGGAGCCTTACAAACATATTTCTCAAGTTTTAATTTAACCTTTGTAATAAATATTCCCACTGTACAGAATGAAATTCTTGCTTGAAAGCCACGGTTGAGCTTAAAATAAAGTGGGAGAGATGGCTGCAGATCCATGCTGAGATGCCACAGTGACACTCTGAGGATGTCAGCGGTGCATACAAGTGCTTCTGCTGAGCTGAGCTTCCACAGGCAGCCCCAGGCGGGAGTCTGGAACTCCTGCAACAAAAATATTTAAGTATCTGAGTGTTAAAGCACGACACTGAGAAAGGCAATTGCTGGTCATGCAGATATTCTGTGTGTGCCTTGTCTTTTCTGTGAGAGCAGAGAGACAAGATTCCCTCTCACAGCTTCAGAACCTAAATTATTTCCTTGGCCTGCACGGGTAAAATTAAACTACAAACACAAGATGATGGACCAAACCCAGTCTTATGATTCCAGTGAGTGTTTCTGTGAATTTAATGAACCTGAAATTGTTGAAAACGACAGGCTCGATTTTCTATAAGTTGTGTACGCAGTTTGCTGTTCACTGAATGCTTTATACAGGTGTGAAAGCCCAATATATTTGCTTGTCTTCTGGTGCCTTACAATAAATTAACCTATCTTGACTCATGTAGCTCGTAGGTTCCCCCAGGATTTATCTTATTCAAATGATTTTAGCAAGGCTTCAAAAGACAGTAACAGATAACAGGGTGGAGTAGGAGAATTCCTGATAGCGAGGTTGCTTAAAGTGACTATTTCCCTCTAAAAGCCTAAAAATCATAGAATCCCAGAATGGTTTGGGTTGGAAGGGTCCCTAGAGATCATCCGTTCCAACCCCCTGCCAAGGGCAGGGACACCTCCCACTAGACCAGGTTGCTCTAAGCCCCGCCCAACCTGGAAAAATGCAAGTTAAAATCAGTGCTCATAGTTAAAAAAAAAAAAAAAAAATCAAAGGCCTAAATGAACAGAAAGCCATCCTTTGCCTCCCCAGACTTCTAGCAGCTATTCTATACTGAAATTAGCCACCTTCTGTTATTTGAATCTCTGCTGAAATGTGAAACTTCGAGAAGTTTTCTTTTAAAAATAACTAAGTGGAAATTTGCAGGGGAAGTGGATACTCCGCGAGTTCAAACTGGATGAGTAAAAATAAACATCTTCTTTAGATATTTTGATCCAGCAATTGGAAAACTCAGCAAATCAGCCACTAGCCCAGATGGAAAGAAGTTGCTGAGGACATTCTGCCAGCTAGTTCTGGATCCTGTCCTTAAGGTACAACGCTATTTTTTTATTTGATTGCAAGGGTGAAAGGGTAAACTTTTTTTAGTTTAGCAGGTTAACCCTTGGGAAAGCCAACCTTCTTCTAAAGTAGGTCCATACTTTCTGTAGAGACTAGAAACAAGAACAATGTGAAAAATGTGGGACAGAAGCAGAAGGCAGCAAATCTGAATGGTCTGTTACATGGAATAACATATTCAGCATGTCACTGAATATTTGTGTGTGAGCCCCTTCTCACAGGAATTTGGAACAGCCATAAAATATGGCTATCCATGGACCTTTTTCATTCTAGTATTGTAATCTGTTGTCAACAGAGAAGGACATTCATGGTTCTTTTTCAGGAGCCCAATATAACCCGAGATCCCAACCTTTGGCTGGAATGTAAGCCACCAGCCCAAGGAAAAGCAGAACGCAATGAGTGATGGTTTTCAGTAACTCAAACATAGAGTTTTGCCCAAATTGCTTGTTCTAGATAAGTATTTTACAAATAGCTTTAAGATTTAAAATATTTAAGTAGCCATAGGGAAATCTCAAGTGGCTGCCATGACTTTTTGAACTGAAATGGAATGGAATGGAATGGAATGGAATGGAATGGAATTGAATTGAATTGAATTGAATTGAATTGAATTGAATTGAATTGAATTGAATTGAATTGAATTGAATTGAATTGAATTGAATTGAATTGAATTGAATTGAATTGAATTGAATTGAATTGAATTGAATTGAATTGAATTGAATTGAATTGAATTGAATTGAATTGAATTGAATTGAATTGAATTGAATTGAATTGAATTGAATTGAATTGAATTGAATTGAATTGAATTGAATTGAATTGAATTGAATTGAATTGAATTGAATTGAATTGAATTGAATTGAATTGAATTGAATTGAATTGAATTGAATTGAATTGAATTGAATTGAATTGAATTGAATTGAATTGAATTGAATTGAATTGAATTGAATTGAATTGAATTGAATTGAATTGAATTGAATTGAATTGAATTGAATTGAATTGAATTGAATTGAATTGAATTGAATTGAATTGAATTGAATTGAATTGAATTGAATTGAATTGAATTGAATTGAATTGAATTGAATTGAATTGAATTGAATTGAATTGAATTGAATTGAATTGAATTGAATTGAATTGAATTGAATTGAATTGAATTGAATTGAAGTGAAGTGAATCCCTAGGTAAGGCCTTCTACATGGAATCCAGTAAAGTTTATTTTGATGTTGGTTGTTATGTCTGTTGAAATAAGCTTAAATTTCAATGTGAATTTTGGGTTCTTATATCATGCGTGATGTGCTGATGGCTCCCTGCTGGTCATACCTTGCTTCAGATGACCACCATTCACCTGTACCAGCAAAAAAATACCACTGTGCTCTCCTCTGTGAGGGACAACCTGAGAATGAAGCTGCTTTGGGCAAAAAAAATATTCCCACAATACCAAGGGCTGTCAAAAATACAGCACTCCTAGTCCACACATGAGCAAAACTGCCTAAAATGGTTTTAGATTAATTTTCTGTGTTATAATTAATAATTTTGTACCATTGAACAGGGTATTACAATAAGAAAACAAGCAACAAAACAGCCTTGGGGTACCACACATAAAGTTTGGTTTATGTCTTTGGTATGCTGGATGCTGATGTGTGGGAAACTACATTGCATTTATTTTGGACTCAGAGAACTTGTGGCTGAGATCAGCGGGAATATGATCGAGGAATGTTAGGATTAAATTTTAGCTCACTTAATTTTTTTTTTTAAAGAAGCAAGAGCTTTCCTCTAATCTCAGAATGATTTGGGTTGGAAGGGACCTTCAAGTCCATCCAGTCCCATCCCCTGTCATGGGCAGGGACACCTTCCACTAGACCACATTGCTCCAGTTCCCCTCCAGCCTGGCCTTGGGCACTTCCAGGGATCCAGAGGCAGCCACAGCTGCTCTGGGCACCCTGTGCCAGGGCCTCCCCACCCTCACAGACAGCAATTCCTTCCCAATATCCCATCTGTCCCTGCCCTCTGGCACTGGGAAGCCATTCCCTGTGTCCTGTCCCTCCATGCCTTGTCCCCAGTCCCTCTGCAGCTCTCCTGGAGCCCCTTCAGGCCCTGCCAGGGGCTCTGAGCTCTCCCTGGAGCCTTCTCTTGTGCAGGTGAACAGCCCCAGCTGTCCCAGGCTGGCTGCAGAGCAGAGGGGCTCCAGCCCTGGGAGCATCTCCGTGGCCTCCTCTGGACTGGCTGCAGCAGCTCCAGCTCCTTGTGCTGTTGGAGCCCAGGGCTGGGGCAGCTCTGCAGGTGGGGTCTCAGCTGAGCACAGGGGCAGAGGGGCAGAATCCCCCCTCCCCTGCTGCCCACGCTGGGGATCAGCCCAGGGCACGGGGGGTTCAGGGCCGGGGCAGGTCCAGCTCTCACCCACAGCACCCCCAGGTCCTTCTCCCACGGCTGCTCTCAGTGCATTCTCCAGCCAGCCTGTACTTGTACTTGCAATTGCCCAATCATTGAATCATTTGAGGTGGAAAAGACCCTTAAGATCATCAAATCCAACTATAAAACTAACTGTGACAAAACCAGAGGTGCAATAGGCAGACACCTAAGTGTGTTTTCACATTCACTTCCAGGAAACCACAGTAGCTCTGTTCTAATGTTGTTTAGATCACTAATGCAAAGACTCAGTATTCCCACTGAGAGCCCTGTGTTCACCTCTCTGGCACCCAAAACAAGAAAGACCTGGACCTATTGGAATGAGTCCATGGGAGGCCACGGAGATGCTCCCAGGGCTGGAGCCCCTCTGCTCTGCAGCCAGCCTGGGACAGCTGGGGCTGTTCACCTGCACAAGAGAAGGCTCCAGGGAGAGCTCAGAGCCCCTGGCAGGGCCTGAAGGGGCTCCAGGAGAGCTGCAGAGGGACTGGGGACAAGGCATGGAGGGACAGGACACAGGGAATGGCTTCCCAGTGCCAGAGGGCAGGGACAGATGGGATATTGGGAAGGAATTGCTGTCTGTGAGGGTGGGGAGGCCCTGGCACAGGGTGCCCAGAGCAGCTGTGGCTGCCCCTGGGTCCCTGGAAATGTCCAAGGCCAGGCTGGATGGGGCTTGGAGCAACCTGGGATAGTGGAAGGTGTCCCTGGCCATGGCAGGGGATGGGACTGGATGGGCTTGAAGGTCCCTTCCAACCCAACTATTCTGTGATTCTAGGAGGCTTTTTATTCTAAAGTTATGAGAAGTTTGAAATGGAAATAGCAAAATGTAGGTGGGTAGGTAAATTATATTGTTCTTTATAAATTACCTTTCCTCTGGGAAAGTTATTTGGAGTTTTTTTTCTTCTCTCCTTTCTTTCTGTTGCTGTTAACCTTTGGGATAACAAGCAATGTGTACCCTAAATAACCAGAAAGAGCAGAAATAATTGGGTTTTCTAAATAAACTCTTTTAGAACTGTTTAAACATTAACTTCTGGCCTTCGAATAACTGGATTTTCTTAGTAAATTAATTTTTTTCCATGAAAAGCCTGGAAAATACATTCCATCCTAAAAGTACTTGTTTATCACTAAGCCCAGCTATTCACATACCAATTTGTCTTAACTATCTTAAAAGCAATCGGAAGATTTAAAGCCTGCTTTAAAAATTAATTCCAGACCACAGTGCTGGGTGGCGTGGGCAGGAAATATACCAGCCCAGCTGCTTAAAAAATGTCTTGGCCATCAGGGCTGAAGGATGTGAGCGCAAGGACAAAAGAGCAAAATGGAGAGTTTTTTCACCTCTATGACTTGTGAGACCTGTCCTGGCAAAGCAGGGGAGTTTTGCAGCTGTAGTCGTGTTTCTAAGCCAAACTGATGGTTTTTTTAGGTACAGTGTTTATCAGTCTGCTCGTCAGCCTGTTGTCCTGCACGTCTTCAGTTCAGAACATCTCCAGTTCAGATAATTTACTCCTTTTTTCCTGGCAGCCAACTCCTCTAGGCTTTGGTGCCAGCAGAGGGTGCCAGAAAGATGTGGCATGGCCTGCGCATTCAGACTTTTCCTTTTCAGGTTGGGTTTCCATCATTTTAAGTAAAGATTTTCCTTTGCAGCAAGCCGGGGAGAAAGAATTGGTCACCAGCAGCAGCAGGGTAGAAAATTTAGTAGCAATTTGCAGCTCTAAAAGGTGGACACAGTGCCAGCCCAAGGAGCTTCAATGGCAGGACATCACCTTGTGAATCCTTAGGCTAACTTTAAAATAATTAAATAATCTTTCTTATGCTGCCCCTGAAACTTCAGCTTTTCAGTGTGGTACAGAGCCCTTCCTCGGGCTGGGGCTTGTTTCTGTGTCCCATTTCACTCCTCCCTGCTTAAAAATGCCCTTCAGGAGTATCCTGTGACATTGGGATGCTTCACGGGGCAAATTTGGAACTCCCCACATGGAAAAACTGCAAGAAATGTTGTGTTTTATTTTGGAGGTGGCTTCTTTCGAAGCATTACTGCGGTACCTGCTCAAGTAATCAGTGAGGAAATAAGAGATGCTCAACGTTTAAAGTCTAAACTGGCCATCTAACTTCTTAAAAGAATAATTTACATACTTGTGTAGCTGGGTTCAAGTATTTAGGGGGTTTTTTCCCTGTTTAATTTTTAGCCCTCTGCCTTTCCCACCCTGGAGGGCCCAAGGTGGCTGAGTGTGTTCAGGGCTTTGTTCGTGTTCCCCTTCTGGAACCTTCTCTGCAGTAATTGCTTTGGTGATAATAGAGCCACACTGCACAGGTTGATAATAAAGGACAGGCTGTCACTGTACACAATGTCTTGTGTCCTGTTCCTTTCCTAGCAGGTGCAAGCACTCCATTTCTCACCTTGACTGCTTCTGAACACTGAATTAACACTTCTGAGTGCTTATAATAGCCCAAGGAGCTCAAGCTGACCAGGTCAGTTCCTGTGACATGTGAAACACCTTTTTCTCCGTGCCCTTTTCTGTCTGTCTGAATTGAATTTTGCCATTTTCAGTGCCAATTAACTTGGTCACATGAGATCTTTCTGCAGCTGGGAGTTGGCGTCACTTTTACCTGCTTTAAAGAATTAATTGGGAAGCAGCAGTTTCCTAGCTACCATCAGGCTGTTCAAGGGTTTTGTCTATGCAGAAACTCACAATAAGCCAGTTCTATTTTTTCCTGTAGCTGGCTCATCCCTTTTTAATTTTTTTTTTTTTTTTTCCTTCCCACTAGGTTTTACTGCCAATTTGAGATCCAACACTGGCAGCCAGGTTTTTCCAGTGCATCTTTGATCATTGGCAGATTTTGCCTGGAGATCCTTGGCAAGTTGAGGCTACAACAGGTAAAGGCAAAGGCTCCAAGGAGTTTGTTCCACCTCTGGATAACTTCCTTAGGTAAATTGTAATCACTTCTGTTTCATGGTGTGTGATACACTGCCCAGTTTTGTCCTAATAGTTTCCTCTTAAAACCAGGAAGGAAATGGAAATATTTTAGAGCATCACACTGGATACACACAGTGTTAACAAAGTGTGGTGGTGGCACAATCGCCTAATGAAAAAAAATAAAATTTGCATCCTAATTTGACTTCTGTGATCACTCCTGCCTGTGTCAAAAACCCACATTAAAAAAAAAGCCACCTAGGACTAATGGTGTTCTTTTACAGTTTGCCTGGACCACAATTGTTTTTAACCTAGGAAGTGCCTCCCTTCACTGTTGCTCTTGCAGGAATTCTTGCTGAACGGTCAAGTTTTGTCCTCTCAGACAGAAGATGTGTTCCTTGATTTCCTAACAGGAATCCTCTGTGCTCTGTGAGATGGATGGCAAAGGGCTGGCAGTTCAGAAACACAGAATCAGTCAGGTTAGAAAAGACCTCTGAGGTCATCGAGTCCAACCTGTGACCCCAACACCACCTTATCAACCAGACCTTGGCACTGAGTGCCACGTCCAGGCTTTTCCTAAACACCTCCAGGGACAGTGACTCCAACACCTCCCTGTGCAGCCCCTGCCAATGCCCAATCACTCTGTGAAGAATTTCTTCCTAACCCTCCCTTGGTGCAGCTTAAGTCTCTGTCTTCTTGTCTTGACCCTGGTTCCCTGGGAGCAGAGCCCGACCCCCCCCGGCTGCCCCCTCCTGTCAGGGAGTTGTGCAGAGCCACAAGGTCCCCCCTGAGCCTCCTTTTCTCCAGGCTGAGCCCCTTTCCCAGCTCCCTCAGCTGTTCCTCACAGGACTTGTGTTCCACACCCTTCACCAGCCTTGTTGCTCTTCTCTGGACCCACCCCAGCCCCTCCACGTCCTTCCTGATCTGAGGGGCCCAGAACTGGACACAGCACTCGAGGTGCGGCCTCACCAGTGCCGAGCACAGGGGAAGAATCCCTGCCCTGCTCCTGCTGGCCACACCATTCCTGATCCAGGCCAGGTGCCATTGGCCTTCTTGGCCACCTGGGCACACTGCTGGCTCATGTCCAGTTGGCTGTGGACCAGCACCCCCAGGTGCCTTTCTGCCTGGCCACTGTCCAGCCACTCTGTCCCCAGCCTGTGGCGCTGCAGGGGGTTGTTGTGGCCAAAATGCAGGACCTGGCACTTGGACTTGTTAAAGCCCATATTTTTTGATTCAGCCCTTGGATCCAGCCTGACCAGGTCCCTCTGCAGAGCCTTCCTGCCCTCCAGCAGATCCACACTCACACCCAGCTTGGTGTCACCTGCAAATTTGCTGATGGTGGACTCAATGCCCTCATCCAGATCATCAGTAAGGATATTAAACAGGGCCCAACACCGATCCCTGGGGACACCACAGTGACCAGCTCCCAGCTGGATGTGGCACCATCCCCACCCCTCTCTGGGCCTGGCCATGCAGCCAGTTTTTAACCCAGCAAAGAGTGCATCTGTCCAGGCCCTGGGCTGCAGCTTTCCCAGAAGAATGCTGTGGGAGATGGTGATAAAGGCTTTGCTGAAGTCCGGTTAGACACATCCACAGCATTTCCCACATCCACCAGGCGGGTCACCTGGGCATAAAAGGAGATCAGGTTGGTCAGGTAGGACCTACCCCTCCTAAACCCACGCTGGCTGGGTCTGATCCCCTGGCCACCCTGTAGGTGCCGTGTGATGGCACTCAGGGTGATCTGTTCCATAACCTTGCCGGGCACCAAGGTCAGGCTGACTGGCCTGGAGTTCCCCAGATCCTCCTTCTAGCCCTTCTTGTGGATGGGGCCACCTTGGCACCTCCAGTCCTCTGGGACCTCCCCAGTGAGCCAGGACTGATGGTAAGTGATGGGGAATGGCTGGATGAGCTCCTTGCCCAGCTCCCTCATCCCTCTAGGATGGATCCCATCTGGTCCCATACATTCATGAGCATCTAAGTGGCTCAGCAGGTCACCAACTGCTTTTTCCTGGACAACACACAGTGGTGCTGTTCTGCTCCCTGACTCCATCTACCAGCCCTGGAGGCCAATCGCCCCGAGGACAATCCTCTTTCTCAGTTGAAAACTGAGGCAAAGAAGGTGTTAAGTACCTCAGCCTTTTCCTCATCTTCCCATTACTGTATTCCCCACCCCCCCGCATCCAGTAAAGAATGGAGGTTGTCCTTGCCCTTCCTTTTGCCATTAACGTATTATAAAAACTTTTTTTATTTTCTTTAACGGAAGTGGACAGATGAGGTTCTAATTGGGCTTTCACCTCTCCAGTTTTCATTCTGCATGAGCTAGCGACATCCTTGAGCACTTCTTGAGTCACCTGGCCCTCTTTCCAAAGGTCATACACCCTCTTTTTTTCCCCAAGTTGCTTGTCTCCTACAAGAGGTTTTACCTCCAAGTCTGCTACAAGTTAAAATCTCCTACAAGAGACTGCCTAGACCTACAAATTCCAGGCAAGCCTTCCAGCACCCACCACCTAGATTTGGAGCAGATACAGGAAATCTCTGCTAACATTGGAGTCACGGACTCTCTGAATCATTTAGACTGGAAAAGACCTCCAAGATCATCAAGTCCAGCTTGTGACCAATCCCCAACTTGTCAACCAGCCCAGAGCACTGAGTGCCACATCCAGTCATTCCTTGGACACGTCCAGGCACAGGGACCCCAACACCTCCCTGGGCAGCCCCTTCCAGTGCCTTTCTGTGAAGAAATTTTCCCTATTTTCCAATCTAAACTTCCTCTGGCACAACTTGAGGCCATTTGCTCTTGCGTAGTAGTTTAGGAAGCAGTATTCGCTAATCACTCACTCCGCCCCACACCATCCCCACCACTGTGGTGGCTGGAGAGGAGAATTGGAGGCACAAAAGTTAAAGATCAGGGGTTGAGATAAGAACAATTCACTGGAAACAGCAATAAGAAAATGAACAGTAACAGCAACAGTACTGATAAAGGTGTACAAAAGGGAGAGATTCACATGCAAAGTGTGTGCACCATGGAGCACAACGAACTGCAACCACTCCATCCCGACTGAGAGACTCACCTTCCTCCCCGGCAATGTGAGGGGGTACAGAATAACCTCCCGGTCCTGGCCATGCCCCTCCCAGCTACTGCAAAAAGGAGCCCTGTCCTGGCTGGAACCAAGACATCCTGTCCCTGTTCCCTGGGAGCAGAGCCCGACCCCCCCGGCTGCCCCCTCCTGTCAGGGAGTTGTGCAGAGCCACAAGGTCCCCCCTGAGCCTCCTTTGCTCCAGGCTGAGCCCCTTTCCCAGCTCCCTCAGCCGCTCCTGGGGCTCCAGCCCCTTCCCAGCTCCGCTCCCTGCCCTGGACACGCTCCAGCCCCTCAGTGCCTCTCCTGTCCTGAGGGGCCCAGAGCTGTCCCCAGCACTGGAGGTGCCTCAGCAGTGCCGGCACAGGGGACGGGCCCTGCCCTGGGGCTGTGTCACACCATTTTCCGATTCAGGAAATGCCTCAGTTCCTGCTGCTGGACAGGTGAAGAATCTCCTGGGGCTGGTGTGGTGGTGCGGGGCAGCAAAGTCCTGCCTCCATGGCTCTCTGACAGCTTTATCTGATACGGAGTATGAAAACCAGAAGCCAGCTCAGGCTGAGAGCCTTGGGGAGGGTGGGTGCTGTCACCAGAACTTTAGTAGCTGCATCACTTCCAGAAACGGCAGAAAAAACCACAGCAAATGAATGGGTGAGAAAAAGAGGCCAGTCGGTGCAGCAAGGCTTTCACTGCATGCTGTTACCTGTGCAGTAGGGGGGACTTTGTGTGTCAGCCTTATCTGCTTTACCTCCCTTCTGCAGGTGGCTCGAAGCTGTGTTTGATACAGCTCACCAAAGCAGCAACCATAAACTCCCACAGTGCAAAGAAAGAGACAAGAAGTCATCTAACCTCTTCTCCAAGATTTTTCTCGTGTCAGAAGTTCTTGGATAGACATTCTGACGCGTTTTAGGATTTGTTGGAAGAAAAATAAACCGAAGCCACGCCTAGCTACACTGGCCAGTTCTGCTTAGCAGGGCAGGAGTGGTGCAGGCCCCACCTGAGCTGCAGCCCCTGTCCTCCTCCCCACCCATCCCAACAAATTCCTTGCTCTCTTGTGGAAGCAGGAGGATGGAAGGGGCAGTGCACTGCTCAGACCCCTTGGCACACCCTCATCCTGAGCAGAGTTAAAGGATTTAGGGCTTACACAAGCCCTGTAATTACTGGCACTGCAGGAAAAGCACCCTTCCCTAGCCCCTGCCTTGCACCGCGGCCTGTGACAATCCAGGCTCACACGGCTGCAGTTTGCACTGCTGCTGTCACGGCTCTGGAAGGTTTGAAGCTAAATGCAGCCCCTGCCCACAACAGCTCAAGAACACAATCCTACCTCAGCCCCAATTACTGCCTGCTATGCAGGGCACAGCAATTTACAAAATTGCAGTGAGTGGTTTAGAGCACATCCTAAGGAGGACACTTGTCCTTACTTCACTTTTCTGATGTACCTGTGAGATGTTCTAACCCCTCAGCCTGTTCCGCCACACTTGAGTCTGACATTAAGAGCACAAATAGCATCTTCAGCAGAGACCAGTTTTAAATCTTTTATTCAGAATTACTCTGGAACCTCTTTCCACACTCTACTTATAGGTCAAGTCGACGTGCAATGGTGATGCAGAAAGCACTGATCTGCTGCAGGCCGTCAGGAAAAAACTTCATGAAAAGCATGGTTTTATTGGAAATAAATCATGCTAGAATGATCCTTAACAGGTACAAAATATTAAACAGATAAGAAAAAAGAAAAGAAAGATTGGATGCACTATTAAGACCAACATGTGAACTCAAGACTGCTGTGAAAAATCATACAAAAAAGGCAATAAAGAACAGTAATGCAGCATTAAAGGTGGGGGTACAGGGCAGACGAGAGTTACAAAACATCCTGTTTCAATATTTCTCATCCACGTACTTGGTTCAAATACTGTAACAGTACTGGAAGGCAAAAAGCACCAGACATCCAACTAAACAGATAAGAAAAAAGGAACATAAAATCAGCAAAAAAAAGGTAAAATCTGGTCATTAGCGAAGGAATAATCTCAAATACAGTTACTTAACAGAAACACAACACTTGGAAAAGCTGTTATTTCAGCATACATAGACAATACCATTATTCCAGCTCTATGGAAATGACTTAGTTTTCCTAGTCTGTAACCTCTTCCACATACAGTACTGCTGAGGTTATCCCCAGAGGTGTGTGCGGGCAGACACTGCGTACACACAAACAAAGCAGCGCGGTCATCAGAAGACTAAAACAGGGGGAAATTGTTCCCTTTGAAGTAGAAAAGCAACAATCAGGAGGCCAGGAAATGCGGGGCAAAGCATCATTAAGCCCTAAACACACAATTCAAAATTAGGTGGGGAAACTGTTCAGCTGTGGCTTCTATCTCCTAGAAAGCCAAGCCTTCCTCACAGTCCACACAGAATACAGCAACTACTGAAGAGACAGAAAACATAATCCATAAATCCTAGAAAATACTCCTGCACTGGAGAAAGCAATTCCTATTTTGTCTCCTTAGAGCTGCCACAGAAAGCAGCTGCACACTCAACTGTATACTGGGAGTTTTTGGTGGTGGCGAGATGTCCCAATTTATAGCACGGCAGCACAGAGACTGTGTGATGCAGGGTTTGCATAGATAGTCTGTCCCCTTCCTAGCTCAAAGAACAAAAACAGGAAGAGGTCACAGCTTAGGCTCTAGTTGCATTTGTGAAAAACATGAAACTAGAAAAAAAAAAAAAAACCAACCCCAAACAACTCCGTTTATAGAGGCTTCCTGTACGTCCCCAGGTAAGGGGGAGGTGGGGAACAAGACATATAACACATCATGGCTATTTCAAAGCTTCATTCTCTTAATGAAGTTTATTACAGGCCCCAGTGAAAATCTTAGAAATTCACTAATTCTTACACTTCTGCACCTTTGTCCTAATTGCTGTCCTAGAGTGAGTAAGTGCTTTCTTTATTAAAAAAAACCTCATTTGTTTTTACATTATTGCTGTTTTACAACAAAATTAAAAATCACTTATGGAATCCACGCAGCAACAGAAAGTCAATATCCCCAGAACAAACCAAAAGCATGAACATGTGTTCTCAAAAGGGCCTTTTCTATACCAGCTATTCAATGAGCAGAGGGGGGGAAAGAAATAAACAAACAAAAATCATCCTATCGCTTCTCTTCCTAGCATCAACAAATTCACCCCACTTTCCCAGGAGGCAAATCCTTTCAATAAATATCAGCGTGAGCTCCGAGGTGCTGGAATTCCGGGGGGGAAGGAGGAGCAGCAGCAGCTGTGTGCAATGCCTGCGGGGTCCCGTGCTGCCCCGAGGGTCAGTCCAGGGAGATGATGTCGGGCGCGCTGCCGCCGCTGCTGGTGATGACGCCGGCCTCGGCCCGGCCTGAGGAGCTAACGTGCGTGCTGCTCTCGTGGTGGCTGGTGGAGGTGATGATGCTGCCAGGCGTGCTGCTTGTTAAGGTTGAGGTGAGACTATCCAAAAACATAGGAGGACAGTACTGCTTGAAACAAACAATGAAGAGTGAAGAGACTCGCTGCACAAGGGAAATGTATGCTCTGAAGATACATCTTCCCCACACAACAAGCACCAGACATGTTCCCAGTGGGATCTCAGTAAGGCACACACAGCAAGAACCAGAGTTCTGCAAGTCACTGACTGACCAAGAGGGGACAGCAGCCACGAGCCCTCCTCCCTCACCCCCCCTTTTTGTTCTCCAGACTGGTTTGGGTTGGAAGGGACCTTAAAGTTCATCTCATCCTATCCCCTTGCCATAGGCAGGGACACCTTCCATTACCCCAGACTGCTCCAGGCCCCATCCAACCTGGACCCTTCCAGGGATGGGGCAGCCACAGCTTCTCTGGGCAACTTGTGCCCGGGCCTCACCACTCCGGGTGTATTCAAGTTAGTGCTGAGCATGTGTTTGCTTTAGAAGGGCAAACTATCAGTAAAGAACGAGTTTCCAGGCCTGAATTCATCATAGAAAGGCTAAACCGAATCCTCCTTCATGCCTCTTCATTATCAGCTCTTGCTGGGAAAACAGGTTTTCCTAGTCTGTGGTTAGGTCTAAGCAAGTGAACTGCAAACACAGTTTGGATGATGGCACCCTGATAATTACTGGAGCACAACACCACAAAAATCAGACTTGGAAATTAACCCCACAACAGATCAGAAACATACCTGTGAATCAACTGGGATTAACGAAAGAAAATCCAGACCTAGGAAGAAGAGAAGGATAATAAATTACCATGTCTCTCTTTTACGCATACACAACAAATGTAAGGATTTTTTTTTGTGGTTGTAGAACAGATTTTGCAATTCATACAGAGTTTCTAAATGGAATATACCACTGTGACACCACTCTCAACGACTACTTCAGGCAGCAGCAAAACGAGTTATCTAGTACAAGTGGCTCTTTTTAAGAATGAGGATGACATAATGATGTATTATTCACTGGATATTGCAGGGTGGTTCAATGTGGTTGCTTAGATGGAGGTTGCCATTTGGAGCTGTTGGTTCATAATGCAAGTTTCACTGCATATTGTACCTGACTTGGCCAAACTGGGACATGAAGAGTGTCATCACATTAAAGATGCTGGAATGAAGTAAAGTCACAACATGCACAAGTCCAAAAACAAGCAGCAGGTCTCTTCCTCCACCCACGGGCAGCCAATAAGGAAACATTTCTAATATCATCCCCGTTTTGTGTCTAGACAAATAAAAGGAACGAAGAAGAGGAAACTACAAGTAGTTCAATGTATATCCTCTAAGAGCAGTGACAACTAGTGTCCATCTTAAACACCATTAGTGTGTAAGCATTTAGGACAAGATGTTTAGAATTATGAAACCAATGAAATTACCACATTTTTTGGTTTGTTTTTTTTTTTCCTAAATATTGGCCTTGTGTTTGCTATGTCAACAGAAAGAAATGGTATACTCCCTCCCTCTCCCCTCACCTCCAAATCTCTTCTGGCCCGTGACATCTCTCCTCCTCTTCTCCATTAGAGAAAAAATTTGAAGGAGATTTTAAAGGTCAGCTGCATTTACAGAACTGACAGCTTCCTTTTGTCTGTGCAGGTTCTAGAACTTCAGTTGATAAGAGCTGGACAACAGTTCTAGAGTGCTGTTCTCTCAGCACATTCTCCTATGCAATTTGGGAAGACAACTGATTTCTTAACAAGGGAGAAGTGGAGGGAGGGAGCAGTAAGGGAGCCAAAATGGACAGAGAAACAAGGGGAATGATATCCATCTCATTGCCAAACTGGTGCTGAAAGAAGAGGAAAAAACCCAGAGATGTTGCAGGGGAGGAATGGAGACAGGCAATGGAGCAGGGAAAGGGGGAAGTACAGGAGGCCAAAGTGACACCTGTCACCACAAGTCACCACTTCCTGGGCTCTGGGTTTGTTACAGCCGGCCAAGAGAACCCCCAGAGTCCCTATATACAGTGTTCTTTTCAAGGAGCCAGGATAGAAAACAATCAGTATCCCCACCTTTTGTCTGATATTTAGCAGCAGTGTTGAAGAATACATCATAGGCATTTAGGGTATGTCTAGGTAAAGAAAGTCAATAGAGGTCAGCTCACAGATTGTAGCTCACCTTAACCTTTTTCATACAGTCTAGACAGAGCACCACTACAATCAGCTAGCAGAGTAACTACACTGAGGGCTGGGATGAGTTAGCACCCTCACACCTCTAGTAACTAAAACAAGCAACTACTCTCACTTGCATCTACAACACATAACCACCGGATGTTTACACAAAGTCTGGCTGAGCATGGCAAGAGCAGTTTCTGGCCCAAGTGCCAATCTGTACCCCAAAAGCAGTGTTTGTCACATCACTGTTGCAAAATGCAATCTGAAAATGGGCAGACAGCCTGTACTAGGCTTGCCTAAACATCACATCAGTGCAATAATGCATAAAGACTGGTTCCATTTAAAAAAAAAAAAAAAAAAAAAAAACAAAAAACAAACAAAAAAATACACNGGATCCATTTAAAAAAAAAAAAAAAAAAACCAAAAACAACCAAAGAGTTAATCAATTCTTCCAATTTCTACCCACCCCATAAATTAATACTGCTGTCAGAACACCCATGAAAAACACTCAGCACCTTACCTGGCAAATCTGATGAAATACTGGATATTGGTGGGTGATGGAATGGTACTGGGTAGTCTGTTAATGAAGGAGGAATAGCAGCAGCATCGACCGTCGTCACGCTGGGCACTCTGGCAGTAGATGGCTGATACATGAGAACCCTGTTTCAAACAGCATGGGAAATTACAAACAACCTGGCCGTTAGTTGCAGAAGGGAAACCACGCACTGCTGTGCACTCTCAATCACAAGTCACTGTGTGACAACACAACTATAGCGTGGCTACTCACTACCAGTACTCCACTCTAATTTCCTTTTTCATAACAGTCTTCATAATAACATGACCGTATCTTGGCTCTCAACAGCAGCTGTGACATAAGAGCAAGCTGGCATTAAAACAAAGTACAGTGCTGGAGTCATTGGCAACAGTCAGAGACAGAAGTGGGTGTCTGTGAGCACCCAGAGAGGGATGTGCATGTGACCAGAGCCAGGAGGAGAGCGCTCAATTCGATTTCTCCACAGAACTGCTGCTCCGTGCCCACCCGTTACACCAAGGGCATGACTGACCGTCATCCTGCCCCACAGGATGACACAGATTACACATGTGGGAATTAAATACAAGCCAGTCTTTACTCACAGCCTCCAGTTCAGCTCTCTAGGAGCATGCTACAACCCTTCTGCTTCCCCTCATGCTGGCCCACCTCCTGGCAGGATAGTTACAAACACCACCACAGGTGCTCAGGCACCAGCTACGTACATAAAACAGTTCATGAACTCCAAATCGGGTGGAAACACACAGAATTCTGCTCCCAGATGCTCCACATCACTCCCTCCAGCCATCAGTGTTATACAATCATCTTCCTTCCCAGACTCCTACCTGTTAAGCTACTTCTGATGTCAGAAGCTTGAATTTCAGACCCTCCCTTCTCAGGCACCTCTCATACTTCAGCCTACATGGTTGCTGCCTCTAAGAAGACACCCCAGTTTTCCCAAAACTGGCATTCAGACAACACTGTTAAAAGGAGGTAAGCTATACCCCAAAAGCCTGGCTTTGATTTGGATTTGAAGAATGAAAATACACCATATCCATACCCAAAAAGCAAGGAAAATACACGGGTCACAGAGAGACAAGAAAAGTCAGTCCTCCTACAATTACAGCTGCAGGTAGCCATCTCAAACACAGGAGCACGGAAGGAAGTCTTGGCGCCTTCTGAAACTTCATTAAGAGATGTATCTGTAGCTACATTTTCTTGTAAAAGGAAGGAAGAGTCTCTTGCAGAAGGACTCCTCCACAATCCTCACAAAAAAGCAACAGCATTTTAGTATCACTGCTGAAAAAGGTTGAAGATGACCAACTATTTGCTCACCAAGGACCATACACACATTCCTGTGGACTAGAGACTCAGCACACCTGCTCATTACTTCTGAAACAGAAGGGGGACCTTCAAAACAGAAGGGGATTTGGTTTATTATTATTATTTTAGTACAAGACATAAGCCACTAGACAGAGAGACACAGACACACACCTCATGCAGGCAGCAACACTAACTGATGAGCCATTGCTAAAAGCTGAGCTTGGAGCAGTGAGTGCTGGCGAGCCTGACCAGTGGCCCTCGCTCCCTGCAGGTCTGGGCTGCCCCAGCAGCCAAGAGCAGGAAAATTATGGAAGCCACAAGCAGCACCTGAGCCGAGGTGCACAGATCAGGACAGACAGAAGGTGGCACAGCAGGAGAGAAGCTGGTCAAGCCTGGTGCTAAACTCAGACTACAAAGATGGAGCAGTTGCCAGAGGACTTGGGAAGTCGTTGGTTATGCTAATCAAGGTGCAGGACTGACTGATGACCACAGCCAACAACAGCATCCAAGACATTCCAGAATTTAACAGAGATGGAGGAAAAGCTCATCTTGATTCAAAACAGCAAAGTGGCTCCCTTCCAAGGCTGACAGGATGGACGAAACACACAACACAGCCTGGTCCCCTGGGCACTGGAGCAAATTAGATAGAGAGTATAGCAGACACCAAGAGAAAAGCCTTTAAGATGACACTAACTCAGCAAGAATGCGTAAAGTTCCTCCACTTGGCATAATCTACTTTCTCAGGAAAACACTGCCCATTAGCTTAGTCAGCTTCCTTTTCTATGCAGAAATGTCCCTGCAAACACAGCAACAGTCAGCGCAAGTCTTTTGTGAGGTGTAAAACTATTTAATAGTGTTTTGCCTGTACAAAGTTACTGCATCAATACAACCTTCTACAGGAGAGGCCTCAAAATTCTCCTCTGCAAGTGTAGAGCTGGATTCCAAGTCCATTTCTCTACAGATCAGTTTAGCTGAGACATTACAGAATAACAACTAACTTTAAAATTGACAAACCCTTTGGTTGGGCTTCCGTGTATTTCAGACATAAATATGCACTTCCGTTTGGCTGGAGGATCTTCTTCTTCATCAGAAGAGCTTTCTATTGTCAAGTCGATAACATCAACCTTCTTCTTGTTTACCTCACTGGCCACTGTCACGGAACATGGCTTGCTAACAACACTGGAACCTGAAGAAGAAAATAAAAATCATTGTTCTCCAAAAGCTGGTGATGTCAGCAGTTGCTATTTGCAAGAGAACCAGGAACTCAGATCCTGCATAATAGATCACCCTTCTGGCCATTACAAAGAATGTTATGCCCCAGTACCTGCTTTATGACTCTTCTGTGTCACACCAAGACTATTAAAGAACAAACTTTTGTTTTCACTTATCATTTTAAGAATGCAAAACAAAAGCAACCTTTCATTTTCTTAACTATTATAAAGAGCAACGACAAATACCAAGCATGCACTCTTAGAGACACAACCCTTTCTTTTCTAGTTTAAACTACAGGAAGGTTAGAAGTAGTAAGCCCTACACAAAACAAACACCAACATCCACACACATTATCCAAGCACCTTGTGCTGGTTTGCAACCAGATGTACATACTTTCTATTTTGGTGCATTGTGGACTTGACACTTTCACAGCTTCCTTCTTTGGCCTCATGGGGCACCAGGAGCCATCTTCCTGGAATTTGATCTCATCCACATCAGAACATTCATTAAGGATTTCCATAAAGAGGCTGAAAAAATAAAGTTTCACTTTTGATTCTAAGAGACATTTTTATTCTAAGTGAAAAGGAGACACACAGAAAAAGCTAATTATGATCACCTTCTACCCACTGTGTTTATTCTCTCCCTAGTTCCTCTTACCCGACAGCCTATAATTACAGCCATTGCAGATATCAGAAAATAAGATTATCCCAACCTATCCATTGTTCACTCCAACACTATTGCAATGCACAGATTTCCATACTGAAGCAGAAATCATCATCCCTTGAACCATGTTAGACCACTGTTATCAGTTAAAAGTTACATTTTGAAGTTAACACCTTTCAGGGATAGAGACATGTAAAAGGAAGATCTACCCTCAGCTGACACATTTATATTTCTCCAGAGGAAATAATACTGAGACTCAAGAGTTTGATGGCGCAGTTAGGAGAAAAACTTACATAGTTCATTACATGGGAAGAGAAACTAACAGAGTTTAATGGTTCCTCCAGTCTGAAGAATTTTGACAAAAAATAGCATGAAATGGCTAAACCTCAAGTCATTTAAGTAGCTACTGAGTACATAATGAAAAATTTTAAGTAACTGTGTAATCTACAAAGCCAATCTCTTACCCATCTAGTATTAGGCTCTCATAAGCTGCCTTTTTGTCACAGACAGGGCAGATCCAGGTAGGCTTCTTTTCATTCATTTGAAGATAAAGAGCAGCATCAAAACATTGCAGGTGTGTGCAAGTCACAGCCCGGCATGGGATTGTCAGTCTCATTTTTCCCAGCTGCAGGAGATGCATTTCAAGGGTGGCAGAACACAAGACAGAGACACAGGCCTGAATGGTTAACAGTGAATCTGGAAGCATTTGGTGAAACAACTCTTCCTGCTCACTACAGAGGTGCCTGGGGCTAAGGGTGCTGCCAGCAAATCCACCCCATCACAGCACCCACAGTGCTCTTAAAGGAAAAATTAAGCCCTGCTCCAAGGCTTCACCATGCTGGGAACAGTCAGGAACACTTCTAATGGACTTGAAACAATGTTATTTACAGGATTTCATTTTTATTAAACAACCTGCTGAAGCACCCACTTCTACATCTTTCTTTTAACCCAATATTTCAGGTGTTTTCCTCAGCTCCAGGTACTCATTACACTCAGAATGACCAATTTCTTCTTGGGGAAGAGAATCCCCAAGGCAGCATTACCTTGTTATAAGGTGATCAAATTTTTTTAGCTTGCTACTGTAGCTGCAGTATAAGCAAAGCCACCAGATGAGGAGATAAGAGGTTTTAATTGTCACTGTATCCTTTAATTATTCTGTCAACCTGCCAGATTACCCTCAGCACCTCTACAGAGGAGATTAATCCTTCTACAGGCCTCACTGTGCACAAGCAGCAACTTGACTCAGTGCATCACAGCTGAGGCATACACAGTCCTAAACCACAGCTGGGTGACTGCTGCTACAATCAGGTGCTTGTAGATGCACCCTTCTCCCCAATATTTTATCTTGGCTTGTTAATACAAAATATAAAACCAGTGAGGTTTCTAAAGCAAGGCCTTTGAAAAGCAGCCCAATTCTGCACTACAGATGAAAATATGAATCTGTACCTGGAAATTTCCAGCCATACTTACAGGACACATCAGAGAGACCCGCAGACTGGTTGTGGCAATCTCACTATCAGGATCTGCAGTTAGTTTTTCTTTAACTAAAATAAATAAAGAAGTTATACACAGAGATCATTTTTTCAAATGCTAACCTTGATTCAGCAGTACACACACTTTTCTTCCAGCTATCTAAAAAAATTAAGCATCTAGGAAACTAGCTCATAAACAACAACAGTTTCACTATTTATAAGCAACCGGCAAACTGCATCACAACATTATCTGATGTTGTTTGACTGCAGATATAGTAACAGCCACACAGAGCAAACTCAACCCAACATGTGAAGAGATAAAACAATCAGGACTGAGTGAGGGGCAAGTGAAGAGAACTCAGGACATCTAACTGCACCTCACAGCCCAGCACAGTAAGGGGTGCTCGTGGCATTTCCATAAGCACATTTCAGATGGGATCTCTGGGTACACTCCCTAAAAACCCTCACTGAAAAAGAGTGTGATGCCACACCAGCAGCCAAGGGAACCTGTGAAACCCTGGGCATGGACTTTCTTCTCAAAGTACAGCAAATCTCTTCGGTATTACCAATTCTAGTTTTAAAGAGCCACTAAGCACCCTCCAAAAGTACAGACAGGCAAGTTAATTACTTACTTAGTGCTCTGGAATGATCAGGGTTTCTGATACCTTTCATTTTCAACCTCTGCAAAAGCATAGCTGAGGTGAGCTGGCGAACCAGATACACAGACATGGAGTAATTCTACAAAAAGAAGGATTAAAGATTAAGTGCTGATTTCATACACTACTCCCACTATGACAACAGCTCACTATTTACACTAGTTGTAGCATACAGTAAAAACAGAAATGTTACTTTTTGCTTAATCACTATTAAGAGCATTGACAGACAATTTCAATTCTGGGGAAGTCCAACATTCTGCCAGAATTCTCTGGCCAATCAGGTCTAATTATCCTACTCCAGTTATGACTGAACTAAAAAATAACTCCACAACTAAGAGACAATCTGGGCTCTTATCCTGGAAAAATCATTTATATGTGACACATTTCATACAGGTAGTCTTTTAAGAACTTCTCACATTTTGTCTCCTTAATCTTCCCCTTTTTTCCAGTGTCAGTGGGGAGCTCAAAGGATCACATGACAAAAGATAAATGGTCTTTATGGTACAAACAACGCCTTCAGAAGGTACACAGCTGCCCCAGTTTCTTTGTACCCTTTTCTTTAGCTTGTTCTGTACTTCTAAGCCCAGCCTTGTTACACCATGTGCAGTCTGCTGAGCCTGGCCCCGTTCCCCAGCATTTTCTACTCCTCCCTAACTCACACCACTTGTCAGCTTCTTTTGTTCAGTGCTCACTCCCTCTTCTAGGTCACTAATGAAAAGTCTGCAAGCCCCAGTGCTGCAGGATAATAATGGTTTCATCCATGTAACAAGAACAACCCGTGACCTTTTATTTCCACTCTCTGCCAGCCACCTTCCTATGGCTCCTACACTGCCTGGGTACTGCACAGGAACTTCAAACAACTCATACAAACCCTGCTCCTCCTTTACCACCTATAGGAAACTCAGCTCTTACCTAGAGAAGCAGATAAAAGTGTTCTAATTGCACATGAAACCACTAAGGAACCCAGATTTTTGGTTTTTCCTTAACGAATGGCCACCTGCTGCCTACAGAGAAGATTTTATAGGCTCAAGTCTGCCCAGCTCTGAGGGGTTTATGCCCCCTTGCCTCAGCAGCCCTCCTGTATCAGCCCAGTCCATGCCAACAAGCCCTTACGTGACACCCTGTGGTGTTCCCCAGGGTCTCACTTTGAGGATGAAAGGCAGCAAATTCTGGCACCAGCATTAAACCACAGAACTCGCTTCACCTCTCAAGGCAAGGGGAGGATGTCCAAGCATTCCGAGTCATCTGCTTCCATCAGAGTATGTTTTGGCAATACAGGGAGGAAAGCTAGCAGGCATCAGCACGAGAGGCCAAGACCACCCACAGGACTGTAGCCATTTTAAGATTCTGTGCTTTGACTGGGAAGCAATGGCTCAGATCCTTCTCTCCATCCCTGTTCTAGAAAATCATCCTTTGATGTCAGCACTGTCCTTCATTTATTTTTTGAACATTAGCTTCCAATCCAATTTATTTTTAAAATTTTAATATAAAAGCTTATACTGGAGCCTCTTTGAAACATGTGGTATCTTTAGTCCAGAGCATTTGATTTTGAAGAAAAACTCAGAGAGAAAACTACTCTGATTACTGAATCCAGAATTTACACACCCACTTACAAATAAAGCAATAAATAGTTGCCAACAGCTGAAAAGGTGCTGCAACAGTTATTTAAACCTAGGATGAAGTCAGAAACTCCTTGCACTCTCCTCTTCTTTCCTTAAGAAATCTACAGGGAGATTTACTATTCACACCACAAATAGCTTGTTATTTTTGACATGAAATTCAGGAAAACCCTAAAAGCAGACCTTCCAATGTGAATCCTCTAAGAAAATCTTTCCATCTGTATGTGAATCTCACACACGTGTTACTGGAAACTACCACAGTTACAGTTGTTTCCTGGCACTGATAATAAGTTCAGCCACCTAACACAAAACACTTGCCAGCCACATCACGCAGCAGGGGAGCAGGAATACTCAAATAGATTATTTAGATGACTTCCCACATCCTACAGAACATGCAGGTTACCTTTCCAATTTCAGAAGCCCAGGAAATGGAAATCTGGTTTGGCACTGCTGATGACAGCCTAACTAGAGATGTGATGTTCAAGGGACGCCCAGGTCGCTTCTGTTCAATTCCATTTTTTGGTGGTGGAGCATATCCCTGTGGAAAAAAAGGACAATTGATGTGTTACCCAGTCTCCCCACTGTACTCTGAAACTGCTGACACAGACCTATTAAACAAATCTATGAGAAGCAGGTAAACTTAGAGGCTCTCTACTCTGGAGAGCAAAGCCAGCATTTATTCTGAGAAATATCAGACTTTCACAGTATAACACTGTAAGTCAAACACAGTTATAAGGAATTTGTTGTTTTAAAGCGGTTTTATAGAAGTACTGAAAAGGTGAAAGAGAACAGTTTGGGTACAGGTAAGTTCACTGGAAGAGTAAAAGGTCATGTGGATGTTTTGCCCTTTTTCTCCCCATGCCCCACTGGAACAGAGTGAAACAGCAAGGTCATAGCCTTAGTGACAAACAGCGTAAGTAATGAAGACTTTACTCAGTGTTTCACACACTGAAAACACTTTACTGATTAAGAAACAATTACGCCTTGTTCCAAGAGCTCCACATCTCCTCAGTGACTGCTTTGCCTCGTATCAATTACACCTGGCTCCATTAGCAACAGGTGTCACCTGTCCTCTGCCAAGGACCCTGAAGAAGGACAGTACATGGAGTACCAGCTGTATTTAAGAGATCACATAATCAGAGTGGTTTGGGTTGGAAGTGACCTTAAAGATCATCCAGTTCCAATGCCCTTGTCATGCAATAAGCCTGCAGATTATTCCTCTCCCCCTGCATCTGTCATGATGAAAACAAGTCAGTCTGCCACAGCTACCCTGAGAATCCCTGCTCTGAGCTCACAGCCAGCCTGCAGTCACTCGTCTCAAACTCATCCTCCACCTGAAGGATGCCAACAAGATGCAGCTCTGCATCTTGCACAGACCTTACTGATGCATTTCATTTAGTTCAAGACTGTTGTTTTATACAAAAAGCTCACCCAGAAAGAATATGCTGGGAAAAAAAAAAAAAATGTATTTCTTTAACCAGAGAAACACACACATTCACAACCTAGTGCTTGGGAAAGGAGTTACTTTGAAAGATGCTAAGTCTGGAAATAAAAACAAAAATAATTAAAAAAAAAATAAATATAAGCAGCCTCTTCCACTCACTAGCCCAGCATGCTGTGAGTGCTTTATCCCAGAACACAAGAGGCAGCAGACATATGGGAACTGCTGACAACTTCACATTTAAAAGACAGAATGATTTCAGAAGAGAGTGAATGCAAGTTCTCTTACATTTCCAATTTCTTTTTCTTTTACAGACAGACTGCAGTGCACATGCCTTGTTTCAGTGAAGCTTTTAGTGTTTTCTTCCACAGAGCTTGTTCCTGAGAACAGATTCACTCTCGTACTCCTACAACAATTTGGAACCTTCCCTTCCTATCCTTCTAGGAGCACTCTGCTCGCCTCCCAACCAGCATGGCCAGGCAATGTTTAGTCAGGCTGCCAACTCCAGTGGCAAGCACTGCCAACATTATTTGGGCCTTGAAGTCTTCCATGGTTCATCAAAGAACCACACTACTCGAGGCGGGTATCATCTGCTACAGCAAGGAAATTCATCATGAGAAAGCATAACTGCTAATTTATTTGGCTTTTCCCAGTGACACAGATGCAGGAATACAAGGAAACATGGTGTTAACATGAGCACAACCTGGAGCAGTACTGGCACATGGGCAGCACTTCTCTGAAGCTTCTGGTAAGGATTGCAAGCAAGGAGATGACCAAGAATAATTTACAGACATCTGCACAGGCATCAAATGCCCCACCAGGCAAAGACAGAAGTTCACTTACGAACTGTGCAAGTGGGCAGTAAAAGCTGGCATCACTGGTTAATTACCTAACACTACTGCGATGGACAATAGTGGTCTTTGAGGCAATCAAGTTACCTTACGCTTGCTACAACAGAAAGGAAGTTCCAGATGATGCAGAGAGAGACCAAATCAACAAAAAAAGTCTGCAGAAGCCTTCAGACTGAGACACTATTTGTCACTCAGCTCACAGTGAATGAGGAGGGGAAGGGAAGTTGCCAAGACAGTAGTGATTTATTCACTTTCTCACCTAAAGTTCGGCTGAACAGATTAATGAATCATCTTACCACATGCAGGAAGAACCTACAGGATTTACGTCTAAAGCAAAGTAATAATCCAAGATTAATAGTAGTTTCTGCTACAACTGGGACACGTTACACACAAAATGGAGAGAACAGCAGGGCGTAGACTATATTAACAAGACTGAGAATCAGCTGACACTGATGTCCATAAGATAACATCAGACCAAATTCTTTTTGGTTGGTTGCTGAAAGACAATCTGCAGAAGAGAAAACCCACAGTTATCCCATAGAATGTAACTGGCATTCACAGAAAATACTGACAAGAAAACCCAAGAAAGAAACCCTCTTACAACCTGAAGACTGAAGTAGAAGGTAGAGAACCTAAGGAGTCACATTTAAGCTTAGTAGAGGCAAAAATAAAAAGCAGTCACAGTTGCATATGGGAGGAGGGAGGGTATAGAACAATACATGTGACACACTGAGGTGGTTACAAACATTCTGAAAAAGAGGTTTCACAGGTTCTCTCTCCACACAGCATCCTTCCAAACCCACTACTGAAAAAACCCTTTGTACTATGACTTTTTCCATCCTTTATAGCCTCAAGAACTATTTCTGAATGGGTTGTGTAAGAGTTTCTCTCTGTTCCATTGAAATAAAAAAGAGAAACCCATTCGTGAGATATTTTGAGAATGAGAGCTTTTCCCTTTGTGTCTATACCCAAGCCTTGGGATGAACCTGTGACTATGTACTAATTTTTGCAACATCAGACACCCCTGAAGTGTGACTGCCAACAGTGTTCTGTTCCAGTATCGGCACGTGCTAGGAACCCTAAAACATGTCTGCTCTTCATCCCCACAATAAACTGTGCTCTAACCAGACAGATGCAGAGCAGCGTACAAGTGGCACACAAGAGGCTGGTGTTGTTCCCTCAGAACAAGAAGGAACTCAAGCCTATCACAAATACAGGCAGTCCACACAGTGAGGGCTACCACCCTGAAATAAACTCAGTCTGAGGACCCATGAGGAGGATTCTCCATGCAGACACTGGGTTGTTTTTAACATATTTCATAATGTTAACAGCAAAAGACAAGGTTTGCTATAGGGGGCTTAATCATATTTAGCTCATGCAGTGGCTGTAATATGGTTAACAGCAGTAATGGTTATCTCACACAGCAAATGGACAAACTCCATGCCTAACATTAGAGAAATCTGAGTGATAACAAACAACTTGACTGTTTCTGCAAGCTAACATTACAGAAAAACACATACACACTTCACAAGTCACCAAGAAGCCACAAATACATACAATACATACTTACCGGCAATGGGAACAGCTTCCCATTTACTTTAATGCACAAACTATTAGGATAATTATCCTCTTGAGGGCAGCTTGTCTCTGCTAGGCATAACCTGTATCCGTAGAAAGAGAAAGCATCATTTTCAAGTGTCCCCACAAACACCCATTAGCCAATTAAGTTTTCAGAGAACACTATACAAAATGTACCTTAGCTGAACTTGGACTGTGTAATCTCTCCTGCCTCCAGGCAAGAAGTCCCTGTGACAAAGAGAAAGAAAAAGAGAAGTACCGATTTAGCAGGATTCATATTACAGCCTTACACAGAAACAACTGACACAGCTGCCCCAGCATCACTAAACTTTGCTCTTATTTTTCTTTTATTGAGCTATGAACACCTTACAAGTGACATTTCTGTTCAACTACTGCCAAGTTACACAGGACTTCAGGATCAGCATCCTCCATCAAAAGATCATAGTAACAACAAAGTAAGAAAAGCACCTATGAATTATCATAGTTGACAACATCAACCCTGGGAAAAAACAGAAAAGCAGGCTTCCATTCCTGCAGCCAGTAAAAACGCAGGGAAGCTTCCCACCTCTCTAAACTGTGACAATTCTTTGGAACCGAGTAATTGTTAACTCTTTAATGGGGTAGCACTTACACAAAATGCACACAAATTCTGTGCACAGTTGGTCCTGAAGAAAACAGAACAGACATGAACTGAAGAGTAACTTCAGTGAGGATTATCACTCTGCATCTGCAGAGTAAGTGATGCATATAATGAACCAAAACCTCCTGAAATTTTGTAGAAGTTTACCGACACTATACCACACACTTACTTCTTACCTGGAAATACAGATTTCTCTGACCTGCTGAGGTGTTAAAGCAAAGATAAAAAACTTCTCCTGGAACCTCTGAATACTGCTCTGTACTAGAAAAAGAAAGACACAAAAGAAGTTGAACCATGGTGATGAAAACCATTAATTAAAACAGGATCTGCAGTTGAGCTTTTCCTGGAACAAGGCATAAGTCACTGAATGTACTTGAATGGTGGTTGAACTGCATGTAACTGTTAACAAAAAAAGCAATGGAACAAATCTTTCAGTAAACTACATTCAGATGGTTTAGTATCACATGACACTTCAGTACTAAAGTAGCTTGGCAAACTGTGTTATAAACCTTTCTCCCAAAGGAGGAAGGTTCAAACAAACACACAACAAAATATTACATTGGATACCTGACAAAAGGAATACCACAGAGATGCTGGCAACTCCTGTAAGGTACTACAGGAAGAGCACCAGAAGTTATTAGTGGACAACTGGAAAATTCAGAAATGGCTACAGGTAACTAAACCTTTGGGGAGGAAGGAAGGGAGCACAACCCTTCACACCAGAGAAGCCAGACAGACTTCATGTCCGGAATTACCCTTCAGTGGCATATGACAAAATAAATAAATAAATATAATGTTCACGTCAGAATCCAACTTGTCTGTCAGTGATGGGAATTGGCAATATTTTAGTACTTAAGGTGCATAGCAGGCACATGTCACTTTCTTACGTTCTTTAAACTTGAGAAGTTAAAAATCTTCACCTGAAATAAAGGTAAATTAGACATGTCCAATTTAGAATAAGCAGCAGGGAGGAGAAATGCAAAAATAGCACAACTAAACCAGGCAAATATTGAAGAGTTGGACTGCCTTGTGCACTGTGACATTCAGGGGAGATTGCTTCTACGCCCAGAAAAAAAACACACGAAAAGGAGGCAAACATGAAATGGAACCCAGATGGAGCAAACACATACCAAGTTCCTCAAACAATTCCAAATAGCTACAGAGTGCACGTATGCACACACACAACACAGAGCACATCTGGTATTTTAGGATAATACTTGAGCACATGTAAAAAAGACAGTGGAAGTATTTTGTTACTTAATTCAGTGTGGGTTAAAACCAAACCCCACACTTGCATTTGTGCTCTCATATTAGTGCAAAAGAATACCACACTCATTCCTTCTAAAGCATGAAGCAGTGAGGGGGACTATACTCCTAGCTCTCTGACTTACCTGTTATTTAAATACTCAACTCCCAAATGCACAAAAAATGTGAGCGTCACTATGCACAAAGAGAAGTGACAACAGGCACTGTAATTAAGGCTTGTTAGTAAAGTTTTCTGCTTTAGGTACTGGAGGATGGCAGATGATCAGTACATGCCTCACTGAAGTACAAGCCACAGCCTAAAAGACTTTATGATCGGTTAAGAAACTAAAACGTTTAAGAGGATGCAAACTATTTTATAAGCATATTACTAAATAGTTAGGGAACATTTTTTGCCATGTAAGGTAAGCCAGAGTGAATTTCAAGACATAAGCTGTAGCTCCAAATAATTAAAAATGTTCAAGACTGAGGCACTTGGGGAAGATAAACCAAATTTCAGGTTATTTGAGAGACAAATGTCCACTCCATATTATAACATACAGTACTGCAACAACTCACAGGCTGAGAAACTTCACTACTCTGAGCACAACACTGAACATCGCAGCATAAAGTATCTATTTCAGTGCCAGATCTCAGAGCCTGCAGCATTGCTGGGAGTGAGATAAGGGTGAAGTAACAAACCAATGAACTTGTTCTCTTTACCCTGTTGCAATTTGTAAATTACTGACCCTGAATTCCTTTTTCTGTTACTCCTGACAAAATTGTCCCTCATCTATACTAGACAGAAACTTCAGGTCCAAATCTTTCAGCCAAAAAGTGGAGGTTCAGACTAGGTACTAGGAAACATTTTGTTACCAAGAGGGTGGTCAAACACCAGAACAGTGTTCTTGGAAAAGCAGTCAATACTGTAAGCTGTCAGTGTTTAAGAGGGATTTGGACAATGCCCTTAACTACTACTCCCTAACTCTTGGTCAGGCAGTTGGATGATCACTATAAGTACCTTTAAACTGAACTACCCTGCTCTATTATTCAATATTCAAAAGACAAAGGTCTTTAATCATATTACTTTTATAATAGAGAACACTATTTTCTGAAGCGTGGCTTTGTACTTTTGGGGAAAATGATAAATAAAGAGAAAAGGTAAAGATGTAAAAGGAAAGGAGTTTCCACTTGTCCCAGCTGCAAAAAGCCACTTGAGCTTGGGCTCAGTATTGTCAGAAACAAAGCTTATTTAATGAATTAAGCAAGCTGCAGAGGTATTAAACACTTACCTAGACTCGTGGGTTTAATGAGCACATCAAGCACATCGTAAAAAGGTAAGCTTTTCAGCTGAACATCAGGATGAACAGGCGGAATCGGAGGGGATGGCTGCTGCATCTCGAAGTGGGGCTTAGTGTCTTGGAGGAGCACGGAACTGACAGGCGAGGACGGAGACTGAGGCGTGACTGAAGTCGAAGGGAGTGGGTGAATGCCTGCGACAGCCAGGTCAGGCTCGACTGGAGAGGAACTGCTGTCCAAGTTGAAAACCGCAGGTTTTATAGTCGACAAATCCGACAGTCCTTCAATCGTCCTTGGGTACCGACGCCTGTAGAGTTCTCGGATTTTGATCTGAACTGCTGGGCTGCAGCCACTCTTCAGTAAGTGCAGTGCCCTCATCAGGAGGTCATGTTTGCGCCCACTTTTATTACGTCCAGCAAATCCCAGCAGCACTTGCAGTTCAGAAACACGAAAACTTGATACCATATTCTAGAAAGAGAGAAAAGCACAGGTGAGCCAATAGCAATAAGGAGGCCTTTCCAAGCAGCATGGTGCGGCATCTTTCATCACCTAATCTGACAACTTGTTACTTGGTTATGGGTACTGCCCACACCTTTACAGAACACAAGAGTACGGTGAGCTTAAAATGAAGAAACAAAGCGTCCAGGATGCAGATTGAGTTTGCCCGTGTTAATGAAACATTTGTTTCCACAATCAAACAATAGTAACAAGAAAATCTTAAATTCACGGCACAAGCACAAGCTGTACCACAAAGAATCTGTCTCACTTTGTGGAACAAAATACCAAACCAACCAAAAAAAAAAAATCAAGTGAATCAGTATTATCACCTGTCTTCCAACACATTTGAAGCACTTCCTTACTTTATTTCTTAATTTCTGACTAGTTTATTGTGAAACTTCCTTTAGTTTGGACACTGTGCTAAAGGCATGCATAAAGCGAGATAGGCACATCAGGTTTAACTGCTGAAAGAAATGCACAGCAAGGCAGACAGTTTTTAAAATGCTACTTTATCTATCGTACACTGTGGTACACAAACAAGATAATTGGTTCTTCAAGTGTCACAAAGAATTCCCTCTCCTTTTCAGCCCACATTCGGTATCAAGTGTCACAAAGATAGCTTCGAAACAAGTAATACTATTTACTTGGGTTAACAGGGTTAGTTTTGGAAGACTGAGGACTGAACTGCAAAGTTAAAGAATTAGAATGCTTCTGTTTATGAAAACATAAATAAAAAAATTAAAAAGCCTACTATGCAAAAGGAAACAATCTTCTGCCCTGCTACTACTAACAATTAACTTTGCACAGGTGCATCATCTCACATTTTTGTGAGCATTTATAACTCCATTTCAGAGGTATAAAGTTGTCCAGAATACTTCTCACCAACTTCCCTCCTATTTTTGGGGGACTCTTCCACCATAACAAGGAGGTAAAGTTTTTAAAGGTGAAAGAAAACTTGCCTTCAATCTGTGCTGCTGCATCGTGACAACTCCAGACTCGAGATGAAGGTGCTAACAGAAGGTATGAAATACCAGACATCTGGGATCATAACACATATTTTTAAAAACAGTTCAGAAGTGCACTTGGACTTTTAATAAAGCTTTGGGCATTGATTTCAGAAGGGATACAACTCAAAACACGTTTTGACTTTACCTTCCAAGCCCTTACTACACAGAGTTAACACTCATGTTCTAACACAGATCTGACTTCAGCTGAAATTTTAACAACTTTTGCCCAAACATTAAGTCAGTCACCAAAAAAGCCAAACCCCCCCTGTGCCCCTGGCTTGCTCCCTATTCTCTCTTTAATACTGTGAAAAATCTGTTGGCAGTAAGACCAGTGAATTGTGTCAGATGAAAACTGAACTTAAAATCACAGAATCATTTAGGTTGGAAAAGACCTCCAAGATAATCAAGTCCACCCACTCCTCCAGCACTGCCAAGGCCACCACTGACCCATGTCCCCCAGTGTCACATCCACATGGTTTTTAAATCCCTCCAGGGATGGGGACTCCAACACCCTGGGCAACTTTTGCCAGGACTGGACAACCCCCTTGGTGAAGAAATTTTTCCCAGTATCAAATCTAGATGTCCCCTGGAACAACTTGAGGCCATTTCATCTTGTCCTGTCCCTTGTTCCCTGAGAGCAGAACCCAACCCCAACCTGTCTCCTTCAGCCGCTCCTGGGGCTCCAGCCCCTTCCCAGCTCCGCTCCCTGCCCTGGACACGCTCCAGCCCCTCAGTGCCTCTCTCGTCCTGAGGGGCCCAGAGCTGTCCCCAGCACTGGAGGTGCCTCAGCAGTGCCGGCACAGGGGACGGGCCCTGCCCTGGGGCTGTGGCCACACCCTGGCTGGGACACCATGGGCACCTTGTCCACCAGGGCAGATGCTGACCCAAGTCCGGGTACATGCTGCCCCAAGTTCAAGTCAATGGCTGTTTCTTGTGCCATTAAAACACAGCAGGAGTAAGTAGCCAGGACCTGCCTTTTCAAGGGCCCTAATATTTATGTACATCAAAACAACCACCTAAAACACCATGGCAGAAACCTCAGCTGGCACACCCTCTCCTCATCACTGATGAGATAAGGTTATCATATTTCAGACCCTGATTTTCAACATTTCCAGCCAGCCCATTTGGATCCAGTGACTCTTCTATCAAGAAGCTGTTCCGATCAGAGCTAAAACAGCAGCCTTCACACAGGTATTCCCCCAACACTGTCTAGAAATGCACCACGGACACAGCAACTAGCAAAAACACTCACATGAAGCACTGAGTGGCTCACCCAAACTTCTGAAGAGGCCAACAGCAGATCTCACCTTAATTTCCATCCCAGCAGCTTCTCCCAACAATGAAACAATACAAGATGGAGAATGTTAGTTTCCACCTGGCATTCCCCTTCTACTCTTCCTTACTCTCAGTCAAAGAGAGTGAGGGAAATAAAGTGTTTCAACATTCATAAAAAATGGCTTGAAATACTGTAACAGCTCTGTAGTTATGACATAAAAGAGAAACTGTGTTAAAAGATAATACTGGTATTCATGAATTTACAGAAAACTTCACTTGCATGCTTCTGTAGATAGCTGCACAAGCTTGATAGCAACGCCAGCTCCTTTATTTCAGATGCAGGCAGTAAGCATGATGCTGGATTCCATAATCACAATGCAAATGAGTAAAATAATCCTTTACATTGAGATTAAGAAAACAGCATGTATTGCAAAATACTGTCTGTTACCCTGCCTGCTGCCTTCTGTGCATTCCTGCAAGTTAATCAAGGTGAAATGTGCAGTCAGTCATGCCTCGACACAGCTAACATTTTGTACAAAAACTCCACAAACTAGCACTTTGTTACAAGATGGATTTCATTTTACTCGATGGATTTCATTTTACTCGAAGACACAGCCTGGCTTCAATACGATAGCCATCAAAGTTTTAAATTAACACCCACATTAAAAATGCTTGCAAGTATAAAAAATATACACAGTTTTGTCCATCAATGCAAAAATCTCACATAGGCTTTAGAAAGAAGACTTGCAAAAAGCGAGGTTTACAGAAGTATTTAAACAATAGCTTCTGCAACATTTTCCCTCTAAAGCTGATTCTACTTTCCGTTTAAGGCAACAACAACGATGTGTATGAAAACAGATCTTCCAGTGCCTAAAGGGGCTCCAGCAGAGCTGGAGAGGGACTTGGGACAAGGCCTGGAGGGAACAGGACACAGGGAATGGCTTCCCAGTGCCAGAGGGCAGGGACAGATGAGATACTGGGAAGGAATTGTTCCCTATGAGGGTGGGGAGGCCCTGGCACAGGGTGCCCAGAGCAGCTGTGGCTGCCCCTGGATCCCTGGGAGTGTCCAAGGCTGGGTTGGACGGGGCTTGGAGCTGGGATAGCAGAAGGTGTCCCTGCTCACAGGAGTGAAGTTTTAAGGTCCCTTCCAAACCAAACCTATGATTCTGTACTGATCTTCCTACTCCCTTTACAAATATAAAGTGGACATTCATTATCATCAATAAACTTTTATGGAGACATACATCTGAAAACATTTATAATCATGGTGCAAGGCAGATACTGCTTCCAACAAACCGTTACCAAGATGTTTTCTTTTGGTTTTCCAGCATATTGCAGAAGACTGCAGCCTCGTTATTAATATGCTTTTCACATCACTCACTTAAGATTAGACATTCAAGTTGTGTCGTGTAGATGCCATTTTCTCTTAAAAAAAGTTCTTTACAGCTGCACAGCCCAATAAAAAAAAGCTTTTTTAACACAAAACCAAAGCCATTTTAGTTTTAACGTTATTCCACGAACACAAAGAGTAGTTTGACAGAACTCTAAGGAAGGAAATCAGACTGGATAATTCAAGCACTTTTATATTCCAGAAATACTTTTTCCCCTGAAATTCATACTTGAAGGTCATAAGAAGTTTCATAGGTTATTTTGTTTCTTACAGTTGAACTTTAGCAACCATGATTCATCAGCAGAAACACGGTTTTAAAGCATTAAGCCGTAGGTGTATCTGGAATGGCATTATTTTCCCAGGGAGGATGATGTTAAGGAGCCCAGGAAATGCCGACATGCCACTGAAATTAAGGGGCAGGCATGTTTCAAAGCAAAGTAAGGGATCAAACATCTCTCCAAACAAGAGCTGTGTGATTCTCCACACTCCCCTGCAATATTATAACAGTCACTCTACATCCCTCTCTCTCTTTATATATATCAATGCAAGGAAACTGAAAATGCCTGTTTAATTCTTGATATATGTCTACAACAAGCATCAACAACTGTGGCTTTCAGGTCAAGTGCTGCTCAAGCAGCAAACCGGACACTGGCACTGCAGAAGCAATCCAGCCTACTCAGAAGTACCGGTCAGCTAGCCCCTAAGAGCTCTGCTTCAGCCCCACTGGCTTCCAGACGATTTCCAAAGTGTCTGAATGCTCTGTACAGAAGGGACACACCAAGGACAGGTTCCACAAATCCTCTCTCCTGACTTTAAGCCCCTTCATGGACGTTCAGAAACAAAGTACATCTGTGACATCTTTTGCAGTAAATTTGCATCTGTGCTGACTTACAGCAGGCTAGAAATGGCTAATGCTGGTAAGGAAAAACAACCGGTGTCCTGGGATGGTTGAAGATCTCTCTGCTGAAAAATGTGTTCTCAAACTGATATAACCATAGATAAAGAAATGCAAGGCACAGGGAAAAATGAAGATGCCTTTATTGAAATCCATGTCAGTAGTACAGGACAGCAAAAGCAGCTCTAAAGAAAACCACAGTCAATGCAAATGATAACCACCAGATTCTCAGTATTATGGAGATTTTCCTCTGCACTGCCTCTAGCCTGGCTCCTAAATTAGGAATTAGCTCCAAAGTTGCACACACTTAATAACAGCATAAAATCCTAAGTCAAACAAACACAAATATTTAAGACATTCAAAACCAAGTATGGCCATTTCATTGCAGCCTCCTTTTTAGAGTACCCTAAACTCCATTATCTCCTTCCTCTCCTCATCATTATATCTCAGCACAACCAGTTAACTGTTAATGATTTTACACACAACAAACTTTTAAGGTGCCTCGATAAACCTCAGTGATCTAGAATAGTGACTGTGAACCTATGGACAACACAGGAATTTTGCGCAGATGCAAGGTAACAGCACATTATCATAGGTTATTAGGAGCATTTTATCAGCACTTATGTTATTTAATACACTCAATTTAACTGCAGCCTACGGATCATTACAGCACCAATAGCAACTTGTCAATATCTGTTCTGTCCACCATCTTCAGTTTAACCCAGGTCATCATGTGGAATTTCATTTCTACATCAAATACATAAACTGGTCGGCATATACAATACAATGATATTAACGCAGATAAAATAAAACAGTGTTTGGCAATGAGCTTGAGGAGGACACATGAAAACAGTTCTCAGCATTTTCTTGTTAGCAATTTAACACTAAGCACTGCTTCACCGGGTAAATGCGAGGCAGTCATTTACGCTGTCCTTCCAGACTGGAAAAATAAAGCAAGAGGAGTGGAAAGACACCAAGTCTGGCACGAACAAGAGATCCAATATATAAAAGAATGAGACTTCTGTATTTCAATATGGTATCCAAACCACACTGCTCTTCCCAACTTGAATCATGTGACTTCAGTACTCAGGTGTGCAACAGCAAATAGTAAAAGTGGGACCTACTTCCAGCATTTATAAACCTGATTTTCCAGTAAATTCTGTGCAATCTTTCCTGCCAGAGAGGACATATTAGCACGATTCCACCTCTTCTCAATCAAATGAGTTCTTTTCCACAATGGCTGGGAAACTAGTGTCACAAATTAGTTTTGGCACAGGCATAGCCACTTGCCTATAAAGAGCACTCTTTTTTGCCCTGTAAAGATGACACTAACAAATGACTTCAAAATCTGATTAAACACAAACTATGAGACTGACACTTCACCTTCTAAACTAGTGATCTGCTTCAAAGACTGCATACACTCCACATTATTTGCTTCCAATTTAGAGTCAGGATGCCAGCAGAAACACAGGGGACCCAAGAATACTCTTTAAGTAAAAATATGTAACTGATCCTCTTATCTGCAGTACTTTGTTGAGATTCAACAAGCTTCAAGCCAAATCTTGGCTAGTTCAGTATCTGTTGGGAGCTGGAATAGTTTTCTCACAGATTGCTCTCAGAAGGAGCTGTAGTTCCCCACTTCTGGGCCAATTCTGTTCAAAAATGTGTTTACTTGTCATCTCTGGCCTCGACACCAGACTGATGATTCTGTTCCACATCCGCCTGTGCCTGTGTAATACCTTCAACATTTACTGGGCTGCTCTGGAGAGGGGATCATGGACAAAGGTATGAGTCCGGTTTAAAAACACATCTGGGAACAGCAGCTCTGGAAATCTCAAAACTAACTATATCTCACAACTAGACACAGTTGCGCGCTCCACAGCTTCTCAGCCACTCCTAATACTCCAGAAACCAGTAATCTACAGAAATCAATAAACAGTACTAGTTAATAAAAGCTTAATCAGATGGTCTGGAAGGGTAAAGCTTTGACCAGACATTTTCAGCGATATCTGGAGAAGCAGCAACTGTGGTTACAGTTACATCCAAATCCTTTGACAAAACTGAAGACTTGCAAAAGGCCTGACATAACAACAAGGTTCTTTCAGTCTGGTTTATTTCACTACAGTCTCTCAGTTATAACGCTTGGGTCTCAGCTTCACAGAACTTTTACTGTGAACATCCCGAGGATGCCAGGGATAGTCCTAACAAATATTAAAATGCTCCTTTGCCCTGAGAAGAAAAAAAAAAAAATGCTGCTCCTGCATGTTTCTCTCAAGAAACAGGGTTAAAGAAAGAACTCTGATTTCCTGCCTTTAGTCAGTCCTCAACAAATTACCAAAATAAATTCCACTCTCAAAATGAGGCCAAGTGGCCTTTTATAAAGCAGGTAGAGATGACATACTACAGGAAACAATCAACAAGAGAGCAGCAAACAATACTGCCATAAAAACATTCACTATGTTAATCTATAAAGCAGCCATTACAGATTACACCTAAAGGTAAATTCACAAAATCTGCCAGGGGTGGGGGAATCTCTCTCGTCTTTGGTCAAAAGCAGGAAGATTTGGTTGCCTGAAAAAAAATTTAAGCCTCAAAACCAAGTGCCTGGTATTCAAGCAGGCACATTCAAATGCAAAAAGAAAAAAAGAAAAATTCAGCCAGGGCCTTGCAGACATGAAACAGACAATTACATTCTCTTCCACAAAAATACCTAGACCTTTCCCAAAACAGGCCATGAATTATTATCGGACGAATGCTGAACATTTAGAGAAGCTCCACGCTAACAGTTTAATCTCACAGGCACTCCAGTTTACAAATAAGATGAATGGGAACATCAAAAGATATGCCTTCAGACTTTTTTTTTTTTTAAACTAGTGGCATCTCTTCTATTGAGTGATGAAAGGCCAGCCCAGCAGTTGGCCTGAAACACAGTCTCCTTTTCCCTCCATACTTCCTGTATTACTTCTATCTACGCACGTCGTTGCTCATCAATTTCAAAGGTATTTAAGTACCTTATTCCCTGAGGGAAACTATCAATACTTAGGCATATACAGATAAGCGATTACAGGGAGAGACAGATCACAACTCCAGCTCAAGACTGGAGAGGAAGAAATAAAGGAAGAAGAGTCACCCCCGGCACAAAGTTTACACTGGGACTTTAGCCAAACCCTTTGAGACACCTTGGAATGAGGGCTGAGAATGGGTGAGAACACCGAGCAAGGAAATGTGTAAACACAAACACATTTAAAGGGGAAAAAAAACCCCAACAATACAAGTACAAAAAAAATAAGCCAACAATTCCTAAAGCTAAAACTGAGACAGAGCACTGTTGTCCTCAGACAAAGAAACTCAGTTCTTTCCACTATATTTTTATAAGTGAGCTCCTCAGCTGCACTACCAGTGTTAGTGCTGGAAGAAGCCTCAGCATGGGAAATTCTCTGGCGATTGCAGCACATTTCCCACTGCGGGTCAGACCAACACCAGCTCTTCCTCTCCACTGAAGGCCAGCTCACAGTGGTTCCTATTTAACCGGCTTTTATTCCTCCTGTAACAAAGTCGGGGGCGTGGGGGGAGGGAAGCGGCCTGCACGCGGAATTCCCACGAAGAATTCCACTTCTGCAGGTGCGGATGCTGCTGAAGGACAACCTCCTCCTTCCAACACAAAGGTACCAGCGGATTGTTCAGGAAATAGGAGGAAAAGCACCAGCTATGCAGTCGGCTCTTTGTGTACACACCTTAACAAAATGAAAGGACACACGCAGCACACACCCACTCCGACAAATCTGCTACAGAGAGTCCACCACCACAATATGAAAGATAATGAACCGAAGAAAAAACACGACTGAAAAGCAGCACTGGGTTTCACGCTGGGCGGGCACAGCCTTCCCGGTTGGAAAGCGGTCCACGGATTTCCAGAGATTCCACAGCTATCAGCATTTTTAACAGCCCGGTGGTTATTCACCGCCC
>VZTI01000533.1:64004-99790 GCA_013397865.1 Struthidea cinerea | reverse complement strand
AGCTGCACGGGGCGCGGGGCCCAGCAGGAGCCGTGCGAGCCCTGGGGCCGCTCGGCAGCGCCGAGACGGCTTTAAAATGTCGGGAGGAGCGGGAAGAATCCCCCCGGCGGCAGCAGCGGCACAACCCACACGGCGGGGACGGGGAACCGGACACTGACAGGGAGGGTCTCCCCGGGAAGACCCCACCGACCCCCGGGAAGTCGGGGCGGCCCCGCTCCTTCCCTCCCTCCCTCTCACTCCGGCGATGGCGCGGGCCCCCCAGCACCATCTCACCCCCGCCGGCACCTCTCTCCCTCCTTCCTCCTCACCCGCAGCTCCTCGAAATCCGCCATTTTCTACCCGCCGCCGCCGGGCGCCGCCGCCACCATCATCGTGCACCCGGAGCGCGCTCCCGGCACGTGACGGGGAGGGCGGTCCGGCGGGAAGGGCGGCAGCGGGGGCGGGGGGATCTGAGGGGAAACCGGCCCAGGGTGGCAGAGACAGACCGGGAACGCTGAGGGGAAACCGGCCCGGGGTGGCACAGACACACCGGGGAACGCTGAGGGGAAACCGGCCCGGGGTGGCACAGACAGACCGGGAACGCTGAGGGGAAACCGGCCCGGGGTGGCACAGATACACCGGGAACGCTGAGGGGAAACCGGCCCGGGGTGGCACAGATACACCGGGAACGCTGAGGGGAAACCAGTCGAGCTCCACACGCGAACGCCTGTAGGTACCGGCCCCAGTTCCCCGGGGGTCCTGCAGCAGCTCCGGGCTGTGAAGAACTCAGGTGATCCTGGAAATTATGCCGGAGGGATCACAAAATAGAGATGATCTCTGGAGATCACCCAGACCAAACCCCTGACCATGGCAGGGTCACACAGACCAGGTCACACAGGAACTCGTCCGGGTGGGTTTGGAATGTCTCACAGAGGGAGACTCCCCGACCTCCCTGGACCCCCTCTACCAGAGCTGTGCCACCTTCAACGTAAAGAAGTTCTTCCTCATGCTGAGGTGAAACTTCTTGTGTTTAAGTTGTGGCCACTGCTCCTCATTCGGTCGCTGGACACCACTGAAAAGAGTCCAGCACCATTCTCTGGACACCTGCCTTTGAGATGTTTAGCTGCATTAATGAGATCCCGTCTCAGTCTTCTCTAGGCTAAACATGCCCAGGTCTTGTCGTCTCTCATCATAAGAGATGCTCCAGACCCCTCAAAATCCTTGTGCCCTCCACTTGTGCCTCTCCATTAGCTCCTTGTCTCTCCTGTACTGAGGAGCCCAGAACTGGACACACCTGCCATGCTTCCTCCCCTCCAGGATTAACACTCTGCTCTTTAACTGAATTGTTCTATTAAAAAACCAACCAAACAAAAATAAAACAGAAAAACCAACCAAACCAGCAAATCATGGAATAAAATAAATAAAACATTATCCAGTTTGCAATTGAAGCGGATTAAATAGAAAGCTTGTGATTTTACAGTCCAGTTTATCCACCCAATCAAGAGCACTCATAATTTGTGTTATAATGATGATGCAACACATTTTATTAATAAAAAATGAAGGGAAAATGTCACTAGCAGTAAGCTTCAAAAAATGAGTTTCCCGCTGCAAGGGAAATGTTGAGACATTTACAGAAAAATAAACATCGAGATGCAGCCGAGAATATTGTTTTCAAAAGCAGCCAGAGATCATTACCTAGTCACAATAATTACCTACTCACAATATTCAGTTTCATCAGCAACTTGGCTGTAAAACCAAACAACCGATTTATTGCAATAAAAAAATAGCAAAGACTCAGCCAACAAGCAGGCAAGCAGCCAACGCAACCCTAACAAGAAGATGAAGAGACACTGAAAAAGAAAAGGGGCCTGAAATGCAAAACATATTTGCTTGTATTAACTGAAAGGCAGCTACTTTTGCACGATCGACACATCCAGAGCAGCAACTAGAAGAGTAACTTACGGGCCAAAGGACAGGCCACCTTGGCAGCAGGCTCTGCGAGGAGGGATGCTGGCAGGCAGTTTTGGGAACAAATAGCTGAGCTTTTCTAGAGGATACTGATCCTGGCCGTACACACTAGCTACGGGCACTTAATACTGCTACAAGATCAAGGAACTCAACAATTAACATCATTAGCTGCAATTCTGCAACAGCTTTATGAGACAGGCTTTCCTTTTTATTTACTATTTACTCCAAGATAAACCCTTTGTTGTGCCAAAGTTTTTCACTATAGGCACAGATACCTAGTCCTCTGCACAAACAGCTTCTTTGCTTGGTCTTAAGACACCCTGAAGATTTAAGCATAAGGACTTAATTTCAAACCCCTTCTGTTAGTCAAAACCAGGAATCAACAGGCTAATAAAACATGCCATGTGCCACACCACTGCATGAGTTCAACTCATAGGTCCATCAAATGCTTATTTTTCCCTCCAATGCAATACCAGACTAAACAGGCAAAGCTGCAGGTTAGACTCTCTGAGATCATTAAAGCCAAGACCAGACCAAAGCCTTCTCGTTTGTTCTTTTAGCCAACCCTCAAGCGTTCCTTCCTTCAAACACACCAGGAAGGACATCAGTGTTCAAGCGCATGTCAGAGCCAGGCAGCTCTTTTCTAGAGTACAATCACCTCTCACTTCATAACCACATCTTTCAACCTTTCCATTCATCTCATCCTCAATATCTGCGGGGATAAGGGCAAACATTATTTTTATACACCTCACATGCATAAGATAACAAGAGTTTACATATTTCCCTAATTTTTTTAATGAAGCGTTCCTTTATCGTATATTGTTTTCCTCCATCTTTCCCTCACAACCTTTCTACTACACATCTCTGGGGCCCTAGCCTCAATAACAACAACAAAAAAAGAGTCCTTCCTACTTTCGGTCCTCCTCAATTTTTTCTTAGGGCACAGGCGTTTCCTCTCCCATTCCATTATCTCCACACAAAAATTTCTTCTAAATATCCCTCTTCGGTTTTTTCCAGAACTAGAATTAATCTCCCCTTTTGCTCTAGTTCTTAAAAATCCTGCTGTTTCATGAAAACTTCTCACACACACATCAACTCCAAGCTTACACTCCACAGCTACCAAGTCTTCTTAGATAAATTTCAACATTTCCAATAATTGTCTTCCCACCAAACTTTTAAGAAACCTACCTCAAATGTCAGCGATTCTTCTGGGATCTGAAACTTTTGCTTCCTCTTGCACCTCCATCTCTGATACCTCTTTCTTCTTCTCATCTTTCTCCTCTCTAAACCTGTTGCTACATATTCTGAACCATTTCCCAGGCTCCTACCTTGAGCACATTTCGAATTTTCAGTGAAAGCCTTAAAACTCGGCCCAGCACCAGCCATTGGAGGTGACCTTCCCCAAAGCAGCCAGCGTGTACTCACTCCTGTCTCCCAGATATCTCAGAAGCAGTCCCTGGGGTTTTTATCTTCCCTAATAGGCTCTAATTAGGGTGAGGAACGAACCTATAGGTGCTAAGCAACCTGCCCCCTAAATTGAGGCTTGTTAGGGGAAAAAAAACCCATCTGGTTTCAACCTTTCCTAGTAATCTTTCTAGTGCTATGCACAGTACGTCCATACAAGCACTGCCTCTTCCCACAGCTGTGTTAGCTACGGAAAGACATCTGAACATCCAAATAAACCCTCCCAGCCTTCCACAAACGCTGCAGCGAAGAAAAAAAAACAACAAAACCAAACAAAAAAAAAAAAAAAAAAAAAAAAAACAAAAAAAAAAAAAAAAAAAAAAAAAAAACCAACACAAAACCAAAACAACAAACAAAACCGCCCTACAGCTGCTCGCAGGATTGCAACAATTGTTCTTATCAGCATTATACCTCATCAAACTCCTCCTGTGCTGCTTAACCAGCTGCTAATAAGACAACAGAGTGTGAACTGCAAGCAGGGATGGGGCTGGGGTGACTGGGTGGAAAGTGGATTTGTTTTGTGTGTGCTGTGTTTAAAGGAAAGAATTTTATGAGGTCAGCCTTAGGCTCCTCCATCATCTCTCGTATCCCACAGTCATGCACTTTTTAAGGTAACATTATAAGGGAATGGCAAACGTATTTAAGTGGTAGTCAGTGCCTAAAACCTCTTGTGTGAGGTCCAGAGCTGTCAAAGCACAGAGGCTTAAAGACACCCTTAATCGTGCTGCTGACAATACAGATGTGGACTCTGGCTGTAAGGTAAAATACTCTGAGTTGGGTACTCAGGTTGGACAGGGCTTGGAGTAATCTGGTCTAGTGGAAGTTGTCGCTGTCCCAGGCAGGGCATTGGAACGGGATGTCTTTAAGGCCCCTTAACAACCCAAACTATCCTGTGATTCTCTGATTCTGCTTATTGGAAAGAAATAATTTATGTGGCTGCATTGTATCTGCACTTTCTATGCATCTGTTTGGCAAAACAGTTTGGATGGGACATAATCTGTCAAGGCACATGATGAATGTAGTTATATGTAAGTACATTGATGTCAGACTTGACAGATATATTAAAGTTTAGAAAAATCCAAATTATAAACCTAATGTATTCTTTTATATATATATATAAAATATATATATATATATATATATATTCAGTTTTGACAATGAAATATTAATATTGCCTGGCCATCCTAACATACCAAGGTGATACGCTTATATTTTGGTTATAAGCCCAACAGCAAAATATTTAAATTTTGCTGTGAAGTTGCTTACTTGATGATTATTATTTTTATTACATTATGCCTATTGACATAGGCCTAGATTTCACGGTCTTGAACACAGCCTCCCCGACTGTAGGTAAGCATTTGCCTCCATGGACAGTTTTTGTGAAAATTACCCCCAATTTTTGTTCAAAGGATTTGAAGTGTCTCTTCATCCATCAAAACTATGGAAAGCCACATATTAGGGTACCACTACCCCTTTAACAATAATGATGGAAAACTCTCCAGTCAAGCACAGTCCTGAACCCAGGCTGTTCTCCCAACAGTGATGAACTTGGGATGCCTTGAATCCTAACTTCAATTACAGGAACTTCTCTTTCAGAGCCATAAAAAAGATGCCCACAATAATGGAAAAAAAAATGTGTTACCCACTGTACTGCTACATTAAGGCCAAAAAATTAAGCACAAGTTCTAGTAGGAGGGGACCTAAGTTAGTTAGAGGAACATTGATCCACTTTGAAAAAACTCCATGTTTTATGGAACAACTGTAATAAAAAAAAAATGTGTTAAACTGCATCCTTGGCATGAAGAACGTATGTTACATTTGCAGCACAACTACCTAGCTGTGAGCACACGCTCAAGCCTGTGTTGGCAGGTACCAGATTGGGAAAGTTTCAGAAAAGAGCTGGGGAAACATTCCAGAGTGGGAACAGAGTGACACCAAAAGGACAAGGCCATATGGGGTACTGATGGTTATGCTGAGGAATATGTTTGGAGGAAGATCTGGGTGTCTGGAAAAAACATGTTTTTGAGGATGAGATGCTAAGCAAGTGTGGTACAGAATCGCAGAATGTTGTGGGTTGGAAGGGACCTAATGTCATTCAGTTACATGCCTCCTTCCACTAGACCAGATCGTGTTGCATGGATGTGAGAACCTGGTCATTACTCTGTCCAAGAACTGAGCAGCTGTTGGATTTGGGAACAAGGATGATAAAAACCCTTCCCACAAAGCTGTCGTGTGCTGTGCACGCGTCCACCAATCCCTCTTCCCACTGTGCGAGAAAAGCCCAGGATTCCTGACAAAAAGGAGTTTTGGGAGGCGTTCTAAGACTGAATTTTAGGTTCTGTCTCACGGGATCATAGGTTCTCCTCCAGCTGGACTGAAGCTGGACCATGTCCAAAAGGCAGAGTTCACCCCTCCAGTAATTCACACCCTGAACCCAGGAGGCTGCAGCAGCCAGGGAGCGGAGCTGTGCTGCAAAACCAGCGCTTCTCACAGCCCTGCGTTCCCTCACAGTGGTGGTCTCCGTTTTAATGCCCACTGGCACATTCTTGATGTGAGGGGCAGATTGCACTCTGCTGCTTCTCAGGCACACCTCAGCTGCATGGGAGAGCTGGCCATGTTTAGCAGTGGAGTGAGCTGGGCTGTGCTGATTCGGGTTATTTTGGCTTGATTTGGCTTGCTTGGGGTAGGGTTGGGTCGGATTGGCATGGTTTGGGTTGGTTTGGCTTGTTTGGAGTTGGTTTGGGTTGGATTGGCATGTTCTGGGTTGGTTTAGGTCAGTTTGGCATGTTTTGAGTTGGTTTGGGTCGTTTTGGATTGTTTCGGGGCCAGACCACTTTGTCCCCTCAGCCCGAGCCCCCCGCCCAACCGCCCCCCACTCCGCGCCACCCAGGGGGGCCCTGCGCCCATTGGCCAGCGCCACCTTCCGCCCACCCTGCTCTACTCGTCATTGGGCAGTTCTTCAGTCAATCTTTCACCTTCCGACGTTCCGATTGGCTGCACCGGGGAGGCGGGGCGCGCCTGTCCCCCGCGGGGGTCGGCGGGGTGCGGGTCCGGGCTCTCGGTGCGTTATTCCGGGCGGCGTTCCCGGTAGCATTCCCGGCGGCATCCCCTGCCGCCATGGAGCTCTTCTGCCAGGCGCTGAGAACCACCCACCAGGCGAGGGAAGCGGTGAGAACTGGCGGGGCAGGCGGCTCCGTGTCGGGGTTGCGCGTCGCGGTTGCTATGTCAACGGGGGGGGCGCTCTGCGCATGCGCGTCGGTGTTGGGATTGCCGTGGCGGCAGGAACGGGGCTGGGCATGGTGGGCAGGGACGGGCGTGGATCCCCCAGAGCCCCTCTTCGAATGGTTCTGGAGCAGCAGGCACGGCCAAAGGAGACAGTCCGTATTCCTTCCTCCCCTGGCTCTTCTTTCAAACAGCCACAGCTGTACTGCCCCATCCCTGGAGGTGTTCCAGTCCAGGTTGGACGGCGCATGGAGCAACCTGGGCTAGTGGAAGGTGTTCCTGCCCATGGCAGGGGCTTGGAACTGGATGGTCTTAAAGTCACTTCGAACCCAAACCATCCTGTGACTCAATGATTCTATGGTTCTTGCTCCAGAAAGCCCAAAACCAGCAGGATTTTGCTGAATTTTGTAACCTGTTCTTTTGCTTCCATCTGCTGGTTAAATAACACCGGAGTGAGAGAGGCTGCAGGGATGCTAAAAGCCTCTCCCATAAGGCTGTGGGTGCTGTGCATACATACACTAATCCCTCTTCCCGCTTAAGAGTGAAAAGTACAGGATTCTTCACAAAAGAGGACTTCTGGGAGGAGTCCTGAGACTGAGCTTTAGGTATTATATCAGCCTCTTGTAGAATCATAGAACATCCTGGGCTGGAAGGTACCCACAAGGACCATCACGTCGTCACTCCTGGCTTTACCCAGCATAGCCCCAAAACTCATACCATGTTTTTGAGAGCATTGTCAAAACACTTCTTGAGCTCTGGCAGCCTTGGGGCCATGCCCATTCCCTGGGGAGCCTGTTGAGTGCCTGACCACCCTCTGGGGGAAGAACCTTTTCTTGATATCCAGCCTAAACCTCCCCTGACCCAGTTCCATGAAATTCCCTTGGATCCTGTCACTGGTCACCAGAGAGAGAAGACATTGGTGCCTGCCCATGCGTTTCCTCTCCTCAGGAAGTGGTAGTAGGATAACCTAGGAGTGGGATCCTCCAGCACAGTCTCTTTTTGAGCCCTAAAGTGGATTCAGATCTCAGCCATTGAGAATGAAGCCTGAAGGTGTGGTATTGAAACAGCATTAACACGCAGGAGGAGGAGAGGAGACAAGGGGACCTGATTTTTAACCTCACCGGTGGGGATTTGCATGGCCCTCGTCCCAAGGATGGTGCTGGCCACTAAATGCAGAAACATTTGCGGGACTGGGAGCTGGAGGGCAAGAGCTCTTCCCTGTCACCTGTGCCACAGGGTTTGGTTTGATGTGCTTTTGGTAAACTGGCTTCTCCATAGCCTGTTGGCAGGATGGATTTGAAGATAACAGTCTATATTTTGGGTATGGAGAAGAGGGAGTAATTTGTGTTTCACAGAGGAGCAGAAGTTTGGAGCCTTTTTTTAAAACTAGTGACGGGAAGAACCACTGGAAGCTGCCAAGAGGGTTTTTGGATTCTTGTTCCCAGTCATAATTTCTATGGTGAGCTTGCTGTATGTCTTTAATTATGAAAACTCATTGTAATCCTTGAAAAACTTTGGCAACTTTATTGTTTGCAGCAGCCTTGTATAATTTGGAGGAGAGAGGAGGGCAAAGTGCCCTTTCTTTGTCCTGGGAAATTCTGTTCAATGGCAGCCAAGTTATACATTGTTTAAAACTCACCAGTTCCATTCTCTGCTTGTGTTTCTCAAAAAGTATGGTCAGCAAGCCAGACAAGAACTGAACATTCAGCCTTCTGAAAAGCCTGTCAAATCCAAAGGGCTATTGGGGAAGGGAAAGCTGTGGGAATACAGGGTGGTGGAGGGAGGAGGAAAACTAGATAAGCCCATCAAGCCTCTCTGTCCTGGCACATGGTGCCAGCTTGATCTTGAGGAACCCCATACTGTCAGCATCCTGGGATCCCAAAGACAAAGAAGGAGAGGGCTCTGCATGAGTATTATGATCAGTGCTTTCCCTGTGTGAGTGCACAGCTCTCTGGTTGCCTCTTGTCTGAATTCCTAATCTGAGATCCTTCTGAACGCATCCTGACTGCCCCAGTTGGATGTGCTTAGAGTGCCTACACTAAAGCAGAATAACTCTTATTCCTAAGCTCCCCAGACCATGACTTACCCTTGAAACTCTCTTATTTCTCATCCTAACAAACATATTCATGCAGAATATATAGGGTCAAATGATAATGAAATGTTACTGAGTTAAATTAATCTTTTATTAGCTCCATTAATTTCAGGAAATTACACAAGAGACTTGGTTGACTTCTAATATAAATGCATTTTAGTAAGGTGTGGAAATGACTAAACAAACAATTGCACCTAAAGATGCAAACTCTATTAATAGAGTTTAATTTAAAATGACTCAAAAAAAGGAATATGTGCCACTCTTTTGTTAAGCTAGAAATAAATAAAATAACACTATAAGTGTTGAAGTTAATTAGTTAAGTGCTCAACTATTTAGTTTTTAAAACAAGATCACATTTAAGTGCCTTAAGGTTTTATTAATTTCATGGACCCCAAAATCCCCTATAGTAATTGAAAATTTAATTACATACATTTTTCTGTTCTTTTAAGAATGGAAGCTTATTAAACTTTAAACATTTAAACATCTATTGAAATACCAGTGGCTATAAACAACGTGCAGTTCTAAATACTAATTAAACAGGAAGGCTAAATCACTATAAAGCTAAACTGAATTTTAAGTAACTTTGCACTAGTAAGTACTCCTGTTTTTTTCATGCTGAGTAAGATTCACCATTTCCTCTCTAAGCACAGCAGAAGCCCTGGGCAGTGTTAGTATCTGCCTGTACTGTGGCAGGCACGTTTTTTTGTGGACGTAAGTGCAGTGGGTCAGTCCCTAGAGGATAAACTGGAGTTCAGGACAGCAGACAGTGTGGGCAGAGAGCTGTTTTAAGGGAACAGATAAAGCTGCTGGTGTGACTTACATGGACAGAGGTTCATCTGCCTCGTGGAAAGAGTATGTGCTAAAATCAGACTGGTGAAATGCAGGAAAGGAATTGGTGGTACTGGTCAGGCAGTGGTCCGTGTGCTGCTGGTTCACCAGATTCATGACTTGGTAACAGTTGCGTGTTAAAAGAGCCTTGATTTTTCTTTATTTTATAGAAACCTCACAGAACTGGGCTACCAGAGATATCTCTGTTTTGTTTTTTGGGTCCAACCTAATGCAAGTCATTGTCAGTTGGTCAACTGATTTACAGCTTAGTTAATTTTCTCTGGACACATGTCTGACTTCTCAAAATCAGCCATTGCTGTTTGCATTCTTCTTAAGTTAAAGACAGAATTAACCTCTCAGTCTAAACTCTTTTCTCATTTTCAGATGGGGCTCTTTTGGGATGTAAAGGTTCATTTTTCCTTCTGCTTGGTCAGAAGAACATTGGTATGTCAAGGTTGAAGTAGATGGTTCACACGTACACACAATGTTATCCTACATCCAAAGCAGGTCTGTACTTAAATCATTTGAAATGCTGCCAATCACTGTATCACTATTTATACTAGAACTTAAAATGCTTTAGGGATAGCAGAAGTAACCCAGGGGGATGAACAGCAGCAGATGACATGCCAGAACACAAATTCTTTTCAAGGAAAGTTCCAAGCATGGATCATGAACCCTGTCAGTCCGTCAGGCAGAGGCAATTCCTCTCTTGTCAGAATATCCATGTTTATTACGTGAAACACTTGATGTGTTTGTCTTCTGTGGCAGCCACTGTGTTTGCATACTGTGTTTTAAATATTCAGTGGTAGCTGTAACCTTGCCCTTTGATATGTTAGCAAACACAACAGTTAATCTTCCTCAGCATAAAACTTCAGGAGCAGTTGCATTTTGAAGGGTGTACAGGTGGGATTCTCAGCACGTGATGACTCCAGCTTCCTTCTTGCATGTCCAGATGTGTTTTGGAAGATTCATGTCATCCAGGAGAAATGGTAAAAGGGCCACAATTCAAATCTGTTTTCCAACCACCAGCACCTCAAAAGATTAAGAAGGAAAAGACCCTTTCATCTCAGGGTGTGTGTGTTCTCTCTTTGCTTATAGCAATTCTCAGAATTGGTTCATTTCTTGTTGTAGCACCTCCCAGGAACCAGTCTGCTTCATTCAAGAGTTACTGATCTACAAAGCAATTACACAGCACTCTTTTCTGCCCAGAATGGTTCAGAAAAATTGTCTTTGTGCCACCACTGAAATGGTATTGTAACTTCCTTTTGGAAATACTTTCTCAAGAGGGTATCAAGGGTCGTAAAGGTAGAAAGGGGTTATGGTTTCTTCACTTTTCCCCAGCCAGGTTTAGCCTTCATTCTAGAAGACCAGAATGAAGATTCTACGAATCTTTTTTTGCGATATGTGAAATGCAAATACGCTTTGACTCTGCAGGAAACATGAAGAGCAAATCCCAGCTCTTCCTTAGTCGTGACGCTAGATGGCCCCACGACTGAAGCAAACGTCCCAGGAAATACCTGCTGTACTGCGATACCTTTTCCCTGATCTACACAGTGCTTTTTACAGGCTGGCAGATTTTATTTTAAAATAAAACAGTAGCTGATGGTGCTATATCAAGTGTTGAAATTAGCAGTGGAATGCCATGTGATACTCAGTGCTGTGTACAGAGCAGAGGCAGCAGGTAGGTCTAACCTAGTGAAGGAATGGTTCATGGAGAGGTGAATTGGTTTTGCACCACCCAAAAAACACCTTTGATTTTTGGAATAAATGATTCTCTAGTATCATTAGTTTGCTGTAATGATTGCTCTCTCTTCCAAGAGACTGGAAAGAATAGAATAATAGTCTTTCTGTTATATTTCTTTTGCACATCTTGTGGGATTTAAAAACATCAGCCTTGGTCAGTAGTAGTTCCTTGGCATCTCTGTGGGCCAGGCACAGGCAGAGAGCAGCACAAGCCCTCGATACGGATGGTGGGGATCTGTTGGCGGTATGAAAAGGACAGAGGTCTGTGTGTTTGTTACCTACAGGCAGCACTTTTGGGCTGGGCTTTTTCTTGGGGGTGGATGCAGGCTCTGCTCCATTGGGATAGAAGGGAGGGAAGCTGGGCGTGGAAGTAGCAGCCTATGTGGCTTTACTGTGCAGTGTGGTCAGGGATGTTTGTGTGTTGTGCAAGCAACAGAAATTGCTGCTCTTTCCCCATCCATCGAAGTCAGTGCCACTTTTTCATGTTCACAGTGGGTCCTCATAAGTAATCACAGAATCACAGGAAAGACAGAATATCTCAAGTTGGAGGGGACCCCTGAGGATCATCGAGTCCAACTCCCAATGCCTCCCAGCCTGAAAGAGAAGGGAAATCATTAATTTGCTTAAGTGTGTGTTTGGCCATACATGCCTTTCCTGTGGTCACAATTTCGAGTCCCAGCGAGGCAGACCAAAGGCAACATGCTGATTTCTAGAGCTCTCATTGTAGCAACTTCTGTTGTGACCCTAAAATCTCAGGAGTTTTCTGCAGACACTGAGCATATATGGCATATTTCATCAGAGTAGGGCTTTATTCCAACATCTTGCATGATTTCTATTTCCACTGCCCCTGTTCCTCTGCTTGATATTGCATCTGATACTCTCTTAGATAAAGCTTCAGTGAATGAAGACAAAGATGTTTTATGTTGCCTTGTTTTTATTGCTGAACCGTTTGTGAATGAATTTGGCTTTTCCAGTCTGTGCCAAGAAGTCCATGGGACTGACTCCATATTGAAATTTCTGCATGTTGAGACGTGATTTTGGTCACTCCTGTGTTAAAAATGTGCAAGTTTTGTGTTATCGCAATCCGCTAATACTTCCAGTGTCTGTGTTTCATTTGTTGTGTTTATGTATCAAGGCCTATGAAATGGGAGGTGTCAGCAAGTGTTACAGCTGGTCTTTGTAGCAGAGTCATGCAGATCCCAGACCTGTTCTCCAGCCCCCCTTCTCCAGGCACTCAGAGAACAGGTTTCTGGTTGCAAGGGTAGGACACAGCCAGGATGGAGCGTGAGTTTTCCTTACACAGCCCCTGAAGCATTGAGGTCTGTGAGAGTCCCACCCTGAAATTCACAGCAGCCTGAACATGTTGGGAGCCATGAGCATAGTAAGGGAAGTAAGTTATTTGTTCAACCTTAAAGTAATTTTCTCTTCTCTAGGAAAAGGTTTCTACCCATCCAGTAGCCTTGATAAAGTGTAAGAAAAATTAGATTGAAAACCACTTTACTTGTGTTTATTAACAGTGAGTTGTTTTACAGTTCTTACATGCTGTTGTGTTAATTTGTTTGTTTCCACAGGCTACATTTAGATGCTGTTTACAGCAATAAAGAGAATATTACATTTGATCTAGAGTTCTGTCTTAATTCACAGGAGGAGATGCGAACAGAAGCTCGTCGGAAAAATCTCCTCATTCTAATTTTGCATTATTTAATCGAGGAAGGGTATGTTTTTTAAATAACAGTGCTCCACTCTTGTGGGATTGTGTGTATCTGACCTGCTGTACTGCATCTTTCTGTCCTCTGTTGGCTGAAAGGGACAGCGTGGGCCTTTGGGTTGATGTGAGAAAGTGGTAAACGACTGTTACATATCCTCACAGTTTGCTTTGCTAAATTGTTTCAGTTTCTGGAACAAAAGTGCCCTATATAGTTTAAAAATACTTTAGATCAACCAGCAAAATTATTTTTTTTTTTTTAAATAGAGTTTATACTTTTATAAAAATAGGGTTGTGGACAGGTTAAAGATAGCATATACTTACTAGTGCTATTGTTTGCTTCTTCTCTCAAAATCAGAGTAAGATAATGGCTTTCAGTTTTTTATCTTTGTTTGTTTGTTTTGTTTTGTTTTTAATTACCAGATATGTTGATGCTGCAAATGCTTTGGAACAAGAGACAAAATTAGGTTTACGTGGCTTTGAAGTTTGTGACAACATTGATCTTGAGACAATTCTGATGGAATATGAAAGCTACTATTTTGTAAAATTCCAAAAGTATCCTAAAATTACCAAAAAGGTCCTGGACACTGGTATGTGGCTCTGTTCCAAAAAGAAAAAAGCTTTGGTTTCCAAAGTCTAAAACGTGTATTTCCCTGCTATGCTCACAGCCCTTGTCATGTATATCAGCATTTAATGTTCCAGCTCTTAAAATTACAGATCTGTAGTTCTAGCACATAAGGCACCAGAATTCAGAGATGTGGCTTTGAGACCTTCTGCTTCTCCTTCTTTCTTTATATAAAGGAACTAGAAGGTGGCATTTTTCTGTCTTTTAAAAGCTGCTTTGGTATTAGAAAATGTCAGCTAAGCACAAAGCATTATGGCAAAGTTATATTTATCCGCTTTCTTCTCATGGGGAGAGAATAGTAAATGAATGATACAGAATAAGGAAAATCAGAATATGAGAATTCTGTTATGACCCTGAGAGCCTGAATGGTTTTGCACTTGAGCACAAAATGTCACTTGGAGAAGCCAGAAGAGCAACTGTATGAGAATAACTGATGAAGAGCTTGAAGGGTATAGGTTTGAATTAGACATTAGGAAAAATTTCTTCATGGAAAGGGTTGTCAAACCCTGGAATAGGCTGCCCAAGGAAGTGGTGGAGCAGCATCCCTGAAACTGTGCAAAAATTATGTGGATGTGGCACTTAGGGACATGGGTCAGTGGTGGCCATTGCAGGCCTAGGGGAGTGATTGGACTCAATGGTCTTAGAGGTGTCTTCCAACTTAAAGGGTTTAGTGATTATTTGCATGAAAAAAGGCATGTACATTTACAACCCAGGGATTGGTGTTAATACAAAGAGGAAGAACAGCCCTGCAGGACAAAACGAAAAGGATTTGTTATGAATCAAGAATGAAAATGTATTACAAAGCATTTTTTCACATCATAGTCAAACTGAGCAATAGTCAAGACTGAATCCATGACTTGAGTGAAAAAAAATTCCAAAAAAGCCACTCTTGGACACTTGAAAGCTCTCATTATGCTTTATTTGGTCAGTAAAGCTTCTCAGGCATGGAGTACTCTGCTATTACCTAAGCTCAGAAACGTGATTATGCTGGCAGGGAGGCATCATCCTTTTTCCCTGAAGCATGAGCATCCTCTTCTCCTGCATGAAGTTTGCCCTGAATTGTGTCCAAGGCCAAACTCGTATATCTAAACAAAATCCTTGGTGTGGTGCTCCTTCCTACTGAATTCTTTGCAACACTCTTGGCAAGTCCTACAGAAACAATTTGGTCGTTTCCATGCTGAATTCCAGTTGGAAGCGTTGTAGATACACCCACAAGATTACAGGTTTCTCCATGAGCTCTGCTGCCCCTAAACACACCATGCTCCCAAGCTCCTTCAGGGAGAGAGCTGTTTGGGAAGGATTATTTTAGGCAAGTGTGTGAGAATCATGAGTGGAAGAGCATTGTACAGAGAAGACTGAAAGGAGACGTGTTTTGGAACAACCAGGGACATGCTGGTAGCATACAAACCCTTGGCTTTATGAGTTCACATCTGGGCTTTGCGAGTTTGGCGTTTTGTGAAAAAAAGCTATCCTTTGACAGAAATTGCTTCAAATTATATAAAAGCAAAAGATAACATAGTTTGACAACAAGCATTGCAATGTGACATTTATTCCGTCTTGTTATGTTGAACATGATTCCTCTTCAGAGGAGCAAGGCAAATTGATATTTCCCAATTCAGCAATGAAAAAAAATTATTAGCATTAAATAAGCATTCTGTGTGATATATTAAATTACTGTACTTAATCTAATTTCTGGTAGCATCCATTTTACCATGAACATGATACTGCTTTTAAAATGTAAGCAGAGAAACCAAAGACTGAATGAGCTAAAATATGGCAAGCTTGAAGCAAAGCTACTCTCACTAACACCAGTTTGTTTTCAATAAGTTTTTGCAAGCTTGCAGTGCTTTTTACTCATGCTGTTCCCATTTATGCATTATTATTTCCAAGGTCATTAATGTGTGCTTAAAAATATTTTTAAAGGGGGAAAAAGGTTCAAGTTGCCCTTTTTTATATCCTTAATTATTTTCCATTTTAATATTAATTTTGCCACAGCAGAAAATAAACAACAGCTGAGAAGTGGGGGAAGAGCAAAAAGGTAAGAGAAATGTGTGGGCTATTTTTCTGGGCAGAAAATTTTCTCAGTAAAAGCAATATGCACAATGGTTAAAATAATATTGTGATACCAGGGGAGTACCAAAGCCTAGAGCCATGCTTCTGACTGTGTGGAGCATTTTTTCTGTATGTGTTAGAGGAAACTAGAGACTTATTTCTCAAATGGAGAAGCAGACAATTTACAGAGCTTCTGCAGCATGGATAAAGTGGTGGGGCGTGTTTGAAAAAATTAAGCATTGAACTCTGCTGTGATTGAAATTGATGCCATAACTTCAGTGGAAGCAAAGTTAGCCCAAAAGTGCTTTATTTGACAGCTCTGGTTTTTAATCGTTCAGTATTTTGAAGAAAAAGGGGAAGTTATGAAAGTCTTGCATTATTTTTCTTAATTCTAGGACAGCAACTTCTTCTCAGAATGTACCGAGGGTCAAGCAACAGACAGTGCAACGAGCAGCGTCAAAAACTTCACCTGGGAGTTCAACAGGACCTAAATCCCCCACCAAGGGGAGCCCCAGACAGGTTTAAACAAGTTTTATCTTGGCAGCAGTACTGTTGAAATTAGTGTGATTTTATCTGGGGAGTCTATAGGCAGCAAGAGGATGGGAGTTACCTGATTAATAATTGCGCAACTAATGGGTTTTACTGATTATGTCACTTAAGGATTATGGGTGCAAGACTTCGAGAGAATTTCTGGCTGTGAGTTGGGGGGCGGTCACAGGCAAAAATTAGAGGGAAAGGAGGCATATAATCCAATGTACACTGAAAGGAATCAGAGTTTTTCCATTTATACCGATATACTCATCCTTAAGTGCCAGAAAGCCAAACAAAGAAATAAAGAAGAAAGCCTGGTATCAGTTGTAAGCATCTTCACAGTGCATAAGTTGTTTGAGACTGGGGGAGTCATTTGGCTCTGTAATGCTCATGTTTAAGAGTCTCATTTTGGTAAGATTGCTGTGAAATCTACTTTATTATCATCCCTTTACAGACGGTGAAGCAGGAATAGCAGGTTGGTTGGTGGGCAAGCACTGGGTCTACTGCAGCTTTTTTTTATGGGCTTGTCTATAATTCTGCACCAAGAGGAACTCATCTCTGACCTGTTGTTACCCTTAAAAATACCCCAAAACATTACCTTTTGGATTTTACAGCAATAACTGCTGTGAAGTGAATACATAATCCTAAAATAGCTCCTCATTTCTGAGTTGACATGCTGTGCCTTGTACTTGGCCTGTCATTTCCACTGTTCATAAGTGTTGCTGCTTATGTAAAATGCAGTTTTCTGCTCTGTACATGGAATAACTTCTTTGCTGACCTCCAGAGCTGTGGCTTTCACTGCTGTCACCAGTCAGGTGAAGTCTAACTAAATGTACAGTGGTGTTTGAATGACCAATATTACTCTTGGAACTTCATCTAGGCCTGTATGAAGAAATGGGATGATACCTATAATGTAATATCTTCAGTTCATCTATTTGGCAACACATCTGTTTCAAAAGGCATTTTTCTTTAGAATAGTGATGGTGCAGATACTCTGGATCAATCTGACTTTGGCTTAAGCATCTCAGGAATCAGCAAAACCGGAGCAGACAGCTCTCACCCAAGAAAGGTTGGTGGAAATGTGGCGTGTGGTTTATCAGAGAAATATGAATATAGAAAAAAACCCACAAAGGTTTTCAAAAATATCAAGTGGTAGGGTTTTCTGTCTATTTTTATATAAAATGTTTCTGTATAGCAGCTGAAGGGTCAGTTTTATAATTTGGGTAATAGTTCTTTGCATAGGAGGCACTTTTTGCATTAAATACTATTGCAAACATACTCAGGGATGAATATTTATTTTTTTAAAACCCAGTGGTAAATAACTATTGTTGAAGATAAACTTTGAATTCCTCAATGAGGTGATGAAAGGCTCTGCAGTTAAATTGTTGAGTTGACTGAGTTGTGTGTTCTGTCCCCATTGCTACCACGGTTTTTGTGTCAATTTTTGCCATAATTAGGACTGAATATGCAGTAAGGAAACCCACTGCTGTAATTGCAAGCAAAATTTGGTCCAGTGTATTTTTAAGAGTAGTGATACCGTTGTGGTAAAGCCTACTGTAGCATTTTTTTCTCCTTTAGGGCCAAATAATTGACTTCCACAAGATGATTCAGGACGCTGTCCGAGTGTCACCAGATGGAATTCCGTTGAACACTCTTAATTATGATCCAGATCCATCAGTAAGTGCTTTTGTTCGTATTTCCATCCAATCAATATGAACTTGAGTTTTGCATAACCAGGAACAAAATAAAATACTGCAACAATGTCGTTTTTGTTCCAAAGTGCTAAAAAAGGACTTAGATTTCTGAGAGGTGTATTTCTTCCTTGAAGGGACAGTCATACTGAGTAGTGGTCTAATTTGATGACAGTTGTTTACTCTGATCATGAAAGCAGGCAACAAATAAAAAGGAGTCCTTATGATGAAAAAAAATTAAAAATAATTGCAGACACCTGCAGAACTTCTGGGGGTGAAATTCCGGTTCCTTTCACATCAGTGTGTCTCTAGCACTCGCTTCAGCCGAGACAACAAACAGAGTTTAGATGGTTGAGATAAATTTTCTGTAAACACTCCAGACACAAGCCAGAACTTCTCAGACAGTGCATCCAGCTTACATGGTGCTCGTCTGCCTGGCAACTGCTACACTGGAAGAAACTATCCAAAAAGAGAATGTGACAAATCAGTGATGCACAGTTACATTTTTCGCTGCTCTTAATCTATGGAGGACATACTTGGATCTATAAGTGCAGTAAGAAAGCTGCTCATTTTACTGTTGATTCAGGTTAGGTTCTGTCAGAGGAAAAGTTGACTTACTGCAAATATAGTTTACTTCAAAATTTTTTTTATTACCCATATTTCTGCAGCTTTAAAAGTTGATATTACTATGATGTATCAGTTTTTTTTAAAAATACTTAATAGTTTTTCTAAAAATCTTTGCAGTCTGACAAGAACTTATGTTTTTCTCTTTCAGGAACGATTATTGAAACCTCTTAGTGCTTTTATTGGCATGACTGGTGAGATGAGGGAACTTGCAGTGGTTGTAAGCAAAGTAAGAGCAGATCTCCATGTTGGTTGTAGAGAGATGTTGGTTATCTCTATCATCTGGGAATGCTGTTTGTTTCTTTCTACTGTCACTGATAGTTCTTGTTCCTGAATGTGCAGGTTATTTTTCTCTCCACACAGCTCCCCAACAAGTAATTTCTTTACATGTAATGATGTTTCTTTCTGATACACAATGGGAGGAAATAATTAAGACCATTCCTTTCTAATGGGGAACAGGTAATTTTATCATGCTGTGGAGACTGTCATGGCTTTCCTCTTTGCTCTGAGTGCTACAGAAAAGTGTAATACTTCACTGAAAAGAGAGATTTAAATATATTAGCTAATACCAACTATTATCTAATGTTTTATCTAGCTGTGGTCAGATGGTGGGAGAAACCTTGATTCCACCTTTCGGGTGAAGTTTCCATGGCAAGGCATAGGGCTGTAGTCAGTGTGGATGGTGTGCCAGTATCACAGCAGTATCTGAATTCCGAATGTATCTACTAGATAGCATCTACCAAAATTATTATTAAACCCTGATATTCCAGCTTGGTTTAGAATCAGAGAATCATTTAGGTTGGAAAAGCCACCTAAGGTCATCAGGTCAAACCATTCCCCCAGCACCACCAAGGCCACCGCTAACCCATGTCCCCAAATGCCATATCCACATGGCTTTTAAAACCCCGGGGATGAGGACTCCAACACTGCCCTAGGCAGCCTGTGCCAAGGCTTGACAACTATTTCCATGAAGAAATTGCTCCTGATGTACACCCTGAGCCTCCGTGGGCACAGCCCGAGGCCGTTCCCTCTGCTCCTGTCCCTGTTCCCTGGGAGCAGAGCCCGACCCCCCCCCGGCTGCCCCCTCCTGTCAGGGAGTTGTGCAGAGCCACAAGGTCCCCCCTGAGCCTCCTTTTCTCCAGCCTGAGCCCCTTTCCCAGCTCCCTCAGCCGCTCCTGGGGCTCCAGCCCCTTCCCAGCTCCGCTCCCTGCCCTGGAGACGCTCCAGCCCCTCAGTGCCTCTCTTGTCCTGAGGGGCCCAGAGCTGTCCCCAGCACTGGAGGTGCCTCAGCAGTGCCGGCACAGGGGATGGGCCCTGCCCTGGGGCTGTGTCACACCCTGGCTGGGACAGCCCGGGGGCCACTGACCTAATAGTTGTCCTGTGCCTTGCTTTGTGCTGCCTGCACGAACTGCACTCCCTGTGCATTCCCGCGGGGTGCAGTTGAGAGATGCTGTAATTGTAGGCTCTGCAAGCAGTGCCCTCATCCCAGCACTGCTGGAGCAGCATCAATAATAGACCATATCCCAGGGCAGGCTTGGGGATTCTTCCAGGATGGACAGCTTGACCCCTGGAGGGAACCACAGCATTGTCAGCAGCATTCTGTTTCACTCCTGGGTTGAGGTGCAGTCTAACAAAGAGGCCCTGGGCTGCTGGGGATCTGCGGGTACAGCACAGGTAAATTCTTAGCATCCACCACCTTTGGATGAGTCACTCGTCCAAAAGGATTTATGGCACCACAGTGTTTGGTAATGTTGTGACTTTCTGGATATAAACATCACCAGTGGTATCAGCTTGGGTAAACCTGCTTATAATCATCTTTCTAAAAAGCCTGGAAGACTTTTGCTGACTGATTTTTATAGCTGTGTACAGCCCAAATTCTTGCTCTGCAAGTTTTGCATTTGTTGTTTAGGAGAACTTAAGAAATGTCTTAGGAAATTTCCAACCTTAAAGTAAGAAAATTCTCATCTGTTCAAGTTCCTGTATGATCTTTAATTTATGGTAGACCTTTAAAATAATGTTGTTCTTGCTGCTACACTAACAAAAAAAGCAATAAAAAATTGCTTTCCCTTTGTTATGGTATGTTTTTTGAATTGTGCTCCATTATGGTATGTTCCTAGTTGCTATGGTAATCAACACTGTATAAATCAATAAAAATAAATAGCATGTGATATCTGTTTCATAACACAATTAATTTAATTTGGAAATAACTGTGGAAGTCTCAATAGCAGAAATCTGGTTCATCTTAATTCGCTGTTAATAGAAAGGGAAAGTGTAATCTACTCTATATAAATAATTTTTTCTAATTGTATTATATCATCTTTTCCCCTTGGATACAACCACGTAATTTTTCTTCAGCCTGTGTGGACTATTTTTGTTGGAGAGCAGAATTTATCCCGATTATTTGTACTGAGGATATGATATTTTTTGCAGAACAATTAGCCCCTGGAACACAAAGCCACACAATATTATGAAGGCAAATGGAAAGATTCATAGAAGATTTGGAAAGTTTGATGAATTAAATGAAATTAATTTAGTGAGTGCTTCAGGGCATAGACTAATTACTGTCTATCTTTTGATAGATGCTTAGGGGAAAAATTTCTTCCTGTTGCAGAGTTTCTCACAGCTTTTCTTGCAGCATATAAAATCTTGCATAGCGTGCAGTAAATAGCAATTTTTCACTGTTACTTACAACACAAGTAATAGCAAGTAATAGGTAATAACATTATAATAGGTAATAATATAAGTGGTAGGTGCAGCCGTAAAGTTACTGAGCATCAAGTTTAAAAAAAAAAACCAAAGTATTTTCACATTGCACATGAGTGAGCTGTGGAACTTGTGACTACAGAATAAACATGTTTAGAAAAGAGGAAAGAGAAATTTACTGGAGGGTCAAAGGTGTTTCAACTCAAAGACTAAGATGTAATATGAATTATTGAAGTCCATGGATGAGTGTAAACTTGAACCAACACGTCACTATTACTGCTTTTACTTCTTTTTTTGAACATCCAGTACTTGCAGCAGTAGAGACAAAATATTAGGGTTGGTGAACCTTCATATCATGATTGCTCTTGATATGTTGGTTGGTTACTAAATTGAACTAACAGAAAACAGATCTGAGGAAGATATACATTGATCTTATTTTATATCTTGATATGCTGAGCTCAGCATATACATTTGGCAGGAGTACATTAGGGAAACTGGGGCCTGGAGGGGAAGTGGAGGGAAAATGATTGCTGTGTATGCCTCCCTCCTGGGAGATCCCTGGTGCCTAGGGTTAAATAATACAGCCTATATCACTTAACAGCACTCCTATTTTATCCCTGAGTCGATCCTTTTACTTTGCCAGAGGTCATTATCCCATGCAGAAGGAGTTTTGCTAACAAGATGTGATGTGTGTTGCAGGACATTTATCTCCATAAGCCGAACGTGAAGTGGGATGATATTATAGGACTGGATGCAGCTAAAAGGCTGGTCAAGGAAGCAGTTGTTTACCCCATAAAGGTAAGGTGCTAAAGAGGTTTTAGAAAATCAGTGTTGGGCTTGTTAGCTTGTTTCCTTGTAATTGCAGTGGTGTTTTAGAGTTCTCACTACTTCTGTGCTTTTGTAGGCCATTCATGTTAGAGCTGTTGATGTTCCTGTTTCACCTCAGAACTATTCCTGTTCCATCTGGAATGGCACATGCATTCTCCTATAGGAAAATTACCTTTCAGTATTAAAATTGTAAGAGTTAGGTACAATCCTTTGGCGCCTTTGGCATTGTAAGAAGTGCTGGATTTGGCCTACATTAATTCCATGAAAAATTAGTTACAGAAGAGAATATCACATCAACTGCATTTAAAAAAAAAAAAAACCACTGCAAACAGATTTCAAATGATAAATACAGTGTGTTATCTCAGTACTCAGATTGTACATGTCACATTGTTTTGGTGCGGTTTTATGCCTCTCTTGAAATTTCTTATGTTTCTTGAATGTGCTAGGAGCAGTGAAGGTGCAATCCTTGCAGTTTGTTTTAGATGATACATTTTTAATCCCTGAATTACTTTTCTGTTTCTGCAGTATCCAGAGCTGTTTACTGGCATTCTGTCCCCTTGGAAAGGTTTATTGCTGTATGGACCACCAGGTATGGAGGGCTTTTTACCACATCTTTGTGTTTGTCACTGCTTCTTGTTTTGTCCCACAGATAAATCATTGACGTTAATTAGATCAGATTGTTAAAAAAGAGCATGTTCTGTACATAAATTAAAAGGAGAGACTGCTGGATGGTTATGTCCATCTCTGACACTTAAACCTGGCCTTTCTCCTGAGCCTTGGAGCTATTTTTATACCCAAATCTTCCGGACACAGTACTTACGATAACAATTCAGGGGAGTGAAAACTCAGATCTCTGTTTTTACTCAGCTTGGACCGTTTTAATCAAGTTTGGCATGAACCTAATCCTATGATACGTCAATAAATCTGCCATGGACTTACCTCCTTAGTGAAAAATGTCCTTCTTTTCTTTGCTTTTAGGGGTTGTTTTGGGAATGGGGTGGAAGCTTTGCCTTCTGCCAGCTGGGTGTTTTCCTTGTCAGTGCAGCTTCCCTGCTCCTTCTGCCCCACTTTGACACAGAGGTGTGGCTGGAAGGGGACAGAGGGCACAAGAACCACCTGAGTCAGGTTGCAAAGCCTGTCTCTGCAGTGAACTCCATTTGTTCCTTTGAATGTTTAGATGTTCCTGCCACAGAAGGCATCTGACCATTTCAGCCTGCACTACTTCAGGATTTGGAGAATGCAATTTGCAATTCTGTATTACCTGAGTTTCTCCAGACAATCATGAAAAGGCCACATTATATTCCAAGGGCTGGAGCCCCTCTGCTCTGCAGCCAGCCTGGGACAGCTGGGGCTGTTCACCTGCACAAGAGAAGGCTCCAGGCAGCTCTCAGAGCCCCTGGCAGGGCCTAAAGGGGCTCCAGGAGAGCTGCAGAGGGACTGGGGACAAGGCATGGAGGGACAGGACACAGGGAATGGCTTCCCAGTGCCAGGGGGCAGGGACAGATGGGATATTGGGAAGGAATTGCTGTCTGTGAGGGTGGGGAGGCCCTGGCACAGGGTGCCCAGAGCAACTGTGGCTGCCCCTGGATCCCTGGCAGTGTCCAAGGGCAGGTTGGATGGGGCTTGGGAGCAGCCTGGGATAGGGGAAGATGTCCCTGCCCATGGCAGGGGGTGGGACTCGATGTCATTTAAAGGTCCTTTTCAACCGAAACCATTTTATGTGTTTTTTACTATTTTTTTCCTGACTGGTAGTAGAATGAGGAGAATTTATTCGAACATTTGCATTGTATTCCTTTGGAGAGTAAATTTCTCAAACACTGTTGTTTGTAGGTACTGGAAAAACTTTGCTTGCTAAGGCTGTTGCCACAGAATGCAATACAACCTTTTTCAACATATCAGCATCCACCATTGTCAGCAAATGGAGGGGTGATTCAGAAAAACTTGTCCGGGTAAGAATTATTCTCTAGTTCATTATATTTAAACATCATGTTCCCAGTTACAGAGCTGGAGTTCAGCACAGAACTGGAAACAAGTGTTCCTTTGATACTCATAATATTTCCTGATTTAGAGAGAACATGACTTTGTTTATACCTTGTCCTGAAAGCAGGAATAACATCACTTCTGCAGAAGTCTCATAATGGATTCTTGCTGTGGGACTTCAGTTCTGTAATGTAAGATGGAGCAGATGTTCTGAAGGCAGCAGAGATCTTTGACTGCCCGATTATGAGTCAGACAGTCAGAGTTCCAAATTAGTATGTGCTTAGTGACCCATTCAGAGCACTTCACATCCATTTTGCAGGGGTTGGCTCCTAGGCTCCCTACAAAATTTTATTTAGATTCCCAAATTCTCTATTGTTCTTCACGGCACAAAATGGGCAAAGAACTCCCAGTCACAAAGATCTTCCAGTCAAATACAGATGTAATGTTGTTTCAAGGAAGGTAGTTTGATGGTAAATGGGTAAATCCATTTTTGTATGTACACTAGTGAGAAGTGTGCATGGCTCAACTGTGGTAGAAAAAAATTCAGGGGTTTAGGTGTAGCGTCCTTACCCATCTGAATCTCTTCATAACATCCACCAGCTCAGTGGAAATCCACAAGCCCTTAGCCTGCCTTACCCTCATCTCTTGGGCTGCACTTCAGGTAAATGCAGAGCTCTTGGAAACAAATAACCACAGCAAATTGTTCTCTGCAAATGGCATTCCAGGCATTGTTCCTCTCTCTTGAAATGTACGCAATGGCTGCAGCACACTCACTAGTCCTGTCTCCTTTGTCCTTTAAAATAGCATATTTTTCTTCTGACATTGCCTCCCTCTTTTACTGATCCTCTTGACATCTGTCCTCACTAGCTTCCTGGAATTTTCTTTTCTGGGAGGAGTGTGTGGGGACAGTCTGGTTTCTGCCACTATCATCCAAAAGGTTTTTGTGAACATACCGGAGCATTTGCATTGATACTGAATTTGTGGCATTTTACCCTTAATTAAACTAATGGCAGAAACAAAAAATGAAGTAAGATTGTGGATCGGGAGAGCTTTAAGAAAAGTATTGTGTGAATTTATATCCTAAAATCACATGAGGCTGGCAAATGAGTTTTCTGAAGTTGGGGGAAGGATATGTGGAGTTTGTGGTCATTTGGGGGCGTATCCACTCATCCTGTTTTCCTCAGTTCTACACTGTATTTCTGTGATTTTATATATTTTATACATTATATTTTTAGTAAAATTGTGTAGTGGTCGTGGTCTACTTGTTACTCTGGGCACATAATTTAAACCCTGTGTTTCACACTCACAGTGAAGAAAAGAATATGTACCTTTTAAAATTCTATTTTTTTAAGTATTCAGATTTAAAAGTGCTGGACTAATACATATTGTTAGTGATACTTACCTAAAAACTCAAACAAATTTACTGAAGAAGAACTGACAGTGTGTTCTTACTCCTAACACAGGCCTCTCCATGTTTACGAAAAAAGAGCAGATCCACATTTTTTGTTTCAGCTTAATAGTCCATTTTTTAAAATCTTGATTGTTCAAGCAATTTATGTTTGTTTTGATCAGGAAAAAAAATGAATGTTTGATTCTTATCAAAAGAATCAATCCATTTTCTTTCAGTACGCTTCAGCTGACCTGCAATTTTTTTTCCTCAAATCCTTATTTAAAAGAAAGTATAAGTGGAGCAACAACAAAAGGCGCATGTTTAATCTCAATAACAATTTAGGAGTTCCCAGAATCCTCTGTTGGATCATTTTCTTCTATCCCATTATTCTCAGGGTACTCTGATAGGATTTAGGCAGAAAGATTTACACATAAAGACAGGATTACAAGGCTGTGTTCTTTATATCTCCTTTACAAACCTCTCAGAATCTGAGAGGATTCAGGGACCCTCAGCCTACTCAGAGCCTTTGGCCAGCAGATAACCCTTGGGATGTGAGTGCTGTTAATTTACCTTCCATGGCAGTGCCCTTTGGTGTCTTGTTGTGTTAGTTTCTCTTTCACATTTACTCTTCTCTCCGAACAGGTGTTGTTTGAGCTCGCCCGGTACCATGCTCCTTCCACAATTTTCTTGGATGAGCTGGAGTCAGTTATGAGTCAAAGAGGCACTGCTCCTGGGTAACTGGTGGGACCACTGTGGGGATTAAAAGAGAGAGGTGTAGTGGTTGTGTCAGTCACAGCAGAGAAACAAAACAGGTTGTGTGAGGATTAGCAAGGGGCTGCAGGGGCAGCAAGAAGGAGGGAGGTACAGGAGTTTACAACCAGTTGTGTTGTACTTTAAAGGGATTTGAAATGGAAATAAAGGCAGTGGTGGGGGGAAACAACAGGTGAATTGTTAGAGGTAAGTTAGAAGCAGCTTATTTTGTGACACTTTGAACATAGGCATAGCAGAGTAATAGGGAGTGTACACAATGGAATGGCATTTTCATTAGTGACAGATTTTGTTGGCATTGTCAGGACTTCCCGTTGCAGGAGTGGGAGGATGTTGTTACTTTCATCCAAGATGTAGACAGTTTTTAGTTAAAAACACACTGAGAAGGTTTGGGATGGGGAAGAAGCAGGAGAAATATAAAAATATTGTTATAAGCATTAGGAACCCATTACAGTGGATTTTACGTACAGTGAATTACATGATCACTTTATTTATATTGTATTGTATGTTTATATTATATGCTTACTGCTTATAAATAGAATATGCCCTATTGTAAAGATACTACTTGTAGTCATTCTCACTTAATAGATGCAAATAATGAGCCAAATTTGTCCTTCATATGTACGTTTAAAAGCTCTCATTAACGTCACTGGGTTATATATTCTAATAAGGGTTTTTATCCTAGATGTTGTGCTTATTTTTACATGTACTTATTAAATACTGACTTGGCATTGATGTTTGAATGCCTTTGCAGAAATAAGTCATTAAACCTGAACTGCAGCCCTTACCATCTAAGGTCTTGATGTTTTGCCTGGGTTTGATCCAGGAGTTTCCAAGAGCTTCACATCTGGAACCAAGAGTTCCAGCTGGTTTTCTGTGAAACAGATTACCTGTATCAGGGCCGGAATTCTTAGCACTTTGCTTAAGTTCTCCTTTCTTGAAGAAGGATCCTTTCTGTGTGGTCTTTGCCCCATTTCTAAATTTGTATCAGTGTGGCATATTTTTCTGTTTTCTTTTGATAGAACATTTTGCAAAATGTTGAATTCAGTAGTAGGTTTTTCTTCTTGTGGCCACTTCACATTCACGCACAGAAAAATGCTATCCTGAAGAGGTAGGTGAACAAGTTATTTAATGGCAACTGTCACATTTTAAAAATTCCCTGCTATAGATCAATCAATCAATCAATCAATCAATTGGAGCCTTAGCTCTTTTCCAGTAAACATTGGTCTTGCATGGAGATTAACATGAAGAAAAAAATAAAAATAAATATTTTCTTTGGATCCAGTGATAATGAATTCTCCTCACTTTAATGCACTGAAAAGAGTCCATTTAAGTAATCATTAGAAATCATTGATTTTAATGCTTAGATGTTAGCTAATGGAGCTTAATCATGCTTTGAACTGGGGCAAAACTGTGACAAGTTGCTGTGAATGACACTGTATAAATAAAGATGATTACTTTAATGCACTGAGCAAATAATATTTCTCTGAATCTTGGTAGTGGTGAACATGAAGGAAGTCGGCGGATGAAAACAGAATTACTGGTGCAGATGGATGGCTTGGCCCAATCTGATGATCTTGTATTTGTTTTAGCAGCTTCCAATCTGCCATGGTAAGAGATCCAGAGAGTACATTTTGAATACATTTTCATGAGCTTCTAAGCACAGATAAAGATTTTATTTAGAATTCTGCAGAAAAAGGCTTGCTATTTGGTTAAAGCATTTAAAGATTAATTTGGAGCTTTTACTTTTAAACTCTTCAATTCTTGCTATTTGTGTCACATGAGAATAATCCATAATAAAGTCAACATATGCTGGTTGTACCAGCTGCTAATATTTAAAATGGAGTATTTGACTTTATAGGCAAGTTATTTACTATGTTTAAGCTAAGAAGGGTTTTCAGCCTGGAACCGTAAGGTGCTTAAAACATCTGGTGCTTAGAAGGATACTCCATAAATAGGAATGTTGGATTTTACTGGTATCCAATGTGAATTTGAAAAGTTGAGGGACGAAGTTCTTCAGTTTCTTTAACACAATTTAGTATAGAAGAAAAAACAATTTAAGATTGGAACGGGGGAATTTCATCATGTTGGTTCTCAAACTGGGCAGGACATGTACTGGGGACAAGGCAAGACAGAGAGGATGAGGAAAGGAGGTAACATTTGTAGTGTAACAGCTGTGGATGCTCAGGAGAGGAGTTGCTGATCCTCATAGCACCGAGGTCTTTCTGGATACCCCTGTCCTTAAAGGCACATGGACCTAAGTGTGTCTCTTCCCCTCTCACATGTAGAGGAGCACAAGCTTGGAGTCAGAAAAGGAGAAGACAGCAGTTCTGTTTCCAGGGAACTTCAAGCCATGGTCTGGGAGTCGTTTTTTGGAGCCCAGTGGGAGGTGTTCCCAGGAATGACCTTGTGTGAGCAGCAGTTCAGCAGCATTTCAAGTGGCAAAACTTGAAATTTGGCTTAAAGGTGCTTTGTTTAGTGAGGTGACACTTGCTGAGCTCTGCAGTGTGACAGCCACAGAGCAGGGCACCCAAAACCAGCTGGGAGCCAGAGAAGGCTCTGCACCCACAAAACCACAGGCTTCATTCATGGATTGTTTTTCAAGATCAGTGATTTTTGGCTGAATCTTACAAAGTTGCCACGGGGACAAATGTTGGAAAAGCGTCTCTGTGTGACTGGAGGGCTCTGGGTTGTGATCAGCAGGCTGTTGGGAGTGTCTGAATCTGAATGCCACTGGGTGTGTAACCACAGCTGCTTCCTTTTAAGTACTTATTTAAAAAGTCTTAAGTCCTAGAGCATATATTATTTTGAACATACAAATGCACATTTGTGCATATCACCAAATGTTCTCTCACAAAGTCTGTGGTAATGTTTTATTCCTCTTGTCAGCTTATCCCCCCTTTGGCAGGCCTGGCTTAAAAGGTCCAGGGAACAGGCAAATAGAATTAAACAACAGAAGTGGAGTTTTACCCTGAGAACTGAGGCTCAAAGGTAGTATTTTCAATCAGTCCCATGTGGCAGGTAAACCTGGCTTGTCTTGTCCAGGGCTTCCAGGCTTTTTAACTGAGAGAATGGCTGTGTGAACACCTAGAATTTGTGTGGAAGTTAGCTGTACAGGTTAGGCTGGTCCCTACCCTCGGCCAGAAGTGTGAGTACAGAGCCACCATGGGCTTTTTTTTATAGCCATAATAGCAAATCTGTGTGTTGGTTTGGGGGAATTAATGTCTTGGACAAACTCATGAATTTGAATCAGTGCAAAATCCACCCCATTTTGGTACAGTGTCTATATAAAAGGAACTGCACTGAATTCGATTTAATTATGTTCCAGTTGTGTAAGAAAACGCTGAAAAAATAACTGCTCGCTGTGTGGACAGTTAAGTTTGAAAGAGAATTAATACAGTATTAATACATTTGTCTCTTTGTTAGTAATACAGTGTAAATGTTTATGTTATTGCAACATCATTGCCCTTTTAGAAGAAGAAGCTCTGAGCAGTGCATTGCACCTTTCTGTGGTCTCTTAAATTGTTCTGTGAGATAATTATCCATGCAGAGAGATTTCTGCATGTGTTTTGTTGCCCTGTGTCTGCCTTACACAATCAGTAAGCTTTCTGGAAAGCTGTGTAAAATATACAGAATTCAGTTTTGAATATTTTACATATTTGATTTTTGATCATTTGTAATACTGAAGTTCTAATTTCTGCAAAATTGCTTCTTTGAAACATCCAAAATGAAAGCCTTTTTTTAAGGTTGATGCACAATGACAAGGTGTTTTGAGGGACCTGCCCTGAAACAAAGCTGTCAGTCTGTGTTGGGACCAGGGTGGCAGCTGAGGTGTTCACTTCTGAGTTTTATATCTGAGACTTTAGAACTCCCTTTTGGACTTTCTCTCTTGTGGGCAGGTTGGATTTTGCTCTTTCTTAAGCAAACCTAACGCATGAGTGTACTGACTAGAGTGTCTGGCAGAAATGTGCCTACCACAGAGAAAATGCTCTAAGAAGCGGCTGAGCAAATGCTTAGAAAGATGTTTGAGGGAAAAGCCTGAGCTTTCAGGTCACTGGGGTTCTCCAGCCTCAAGGAATTTGGGATTATCTGCCTCCAGAGAGGTCAGCAGGTTTTGAACCTCTTTTAGGATCCCAAGTATTTATTTACAGATTATTTTTATGAGTATTAGGTGACATTTAGCCCCACTGTCAGACCCAGACTTCATCTCCACAGGAATATTTCATAACAAAATTTCAAAATACCTACTGCTGCCTAAGTTGTGGCTTCTCAGCACAGCCCTGTGCTCTTGTAAACATTTGTTGTTAAGCTGGATTTCAAGAGATTTGTTTAACATGGATATTTATTGATCAGGGAAAAAAATTAGTACCAAGCTGCTTTTAGAAGAATGAAAAGAAGCCTAAACAAAGCTCTTTACACTGTCCTAAGCTCCACTGCAGCTATTGATCTTCCTCTTCAGCCTGTGCTTGTTGCCCACCCCTGCTTTCTGCTGCTTATCTGCAAGGTGTTTCTATTGACAAATTACTTGTTGAAATGATTGAATGTAACTAAATGAAATAAAGGCCTCGCTAGTGAAGGAATAAAGAGATCCTTAATCATGTAGTGAATGTTTCTTAATGTATCAGCACATTTAATTCAGTTTTCATTGCAATGTGGTTTTCTTCTCATCCTTACCCTCAGAGTGGGTGAAGTTTTGGTGCAGGCCAATAGATTCTTACCTTCCAACCCAAACCATTCTGTGATTCTGTGATGCCTCCTAATGTTAATTACAAAAAGTCATCCATCTTATGGATCTGTAGAGCTTTGTTTATTTTTTCATGAGCATCTCTCGGTACTCCCATTGGCTATTGTTTCAGAGAATATTTAGGTTGGCTCAGGGCTTTGTATTCTGCTCTGGTTAATGTCACTTAACCTTGCATTTGATCACTGACAAAACAATTCAGCAAACAACCTAAACACTTGAGATAACAAAAACATTGTTTCTGTATTTCCCCCTTCAGCCAGCCGGTCACTGTAACCTTCTGGACAAACAGAATCATAGAATCACAGAATCACGGAATGGTTTGGATTGGCAGGGACTTTAGAGCACATCTAGTTCCACTCTCCTGCCATGGGCAGGGACACCTTTCACTAGACCAGGTTGTTCAAGCAACCTATTCTTGAACACTTCAGGTATGGTGCAGCCACAGAGCAACTGTGGACGAGCTTCTCTGGGCAGAGCAGAGGGACTTCTGTTGGAGACTTACAGAACATGGCTAAGGGGGCTCATGAAACTGTGACCTTGGGGGGACCTGAAGCAGAAGGAGTGATGGAAAATGTCACCATTTGGAGGATTTCCAGGCTATTTGCAGAGACTGGCTGTGGTTTTCCTTCTTCTGCAAAGGTTTTTTAGAGTACCTGTGTGGGCACCTCTCAAACCCTGAGAACTTCTGCCCTCTTTACACAGATGATGTTAATATGGTATTAATATGGGTAAGTAACAGCAAAGTGTTGTCAGCCAGAGTAATTATTTCCAGCCAAGCAAGGCAATTTTAACAAGTTGAGCTGAAAAATACATTTGGAAGGTGAAAGGAGACTGATGTGGTTCTTTGTCTGTTCTGGGTGGGACCCTGTGCAAGAGGTGTTGCACTGAACATTGGATAGCACCTGAAACAGCCTAAAAATATCAATAATAATATCAATATAGTGACAGCTGTTGATGAACAAATTCTGGTATTTACTTCTGAGGCCTTGCTAAGAAGCACAGGGGTGGATCTGAGTGCATTCCTGTTGTCCTCTGGATTCCTGGTTTTCTAATTTTTGTGTTCATTGCTTGGATGAGCGCATGTGGAACAAGGTCTCCCAAGCCAAGCCATTGTTTCTGGGGAGAAGGACACTTCTGTTCCTGCTGATCTGACAGCCAGGCATGCTGAGGTCTGGCAGGCACCTGTATGGGGATTTGGGAGCCCATTTTTGGGTTTCTTTATCATGTGCTATGCCATAGAAAGCATTTCATATTAAAAAAAATAAGGACAAGTCACCAAAGGTCAGCTCTGGTCTTGTGCTACAAATCCATCTTGAGCTGGCTTTGAACTCCCTGTAAACTAAAGGGAGTTTCATACAAGAAACTCTATTTGTTGGCTTAATATTGACTTTTCTGGAGAAAATATTTCACCCAGGGAATTGGGAAAGATAGGGGCAGGTTTATTTAAGTCTGTCTGCAGTCCCAGGTTGCAGACAGAACCCTCCAGCAGCTGGTTCCTTGTGCTCAGCCAGCACGGGTGGAAATGGTGCTTAGGGCTTCTGTTCTTCTTCCTGCACATGAAACTTGGAAGTGGGTTTCCCCTAGATGAGAGTTTCTTGCCGGGTATGAGGACTAAATAATACTTTAAACTGGAATAAGGCATCTGTGACTGAGTGGGGCCAGTAGAGAAAGATGGGTACAGGACTTTTTTCTTATCTTTTTTTAGACAAAACATCATAACCAATGTTGACATTGACATAATCAGGGGTTTTGGCTCACTGACACATTTATCCAGCCTGTTCACCATTCACATGATCCTTTCAATAAGGATAATGTCCTTTGTGGCTGTATTATTTATAATTTGTACTGCAGGAGCAGTCTCAGTTCGGCGTCCTGTTCTGCCATAATACATGGCCTCATATCCAAGACCTTCAGTCTGGATTTTACACCTACTGAGCATCCCTTACTAAGTAGCAATTAATTAGTCCTCAGAGTGCCCCAGACAGGCAATTTGTAATGACTCCTTAATAGCAGAGGGGGAAAGGGAGAGGTTGTTGCTGATGAAGCATGCTGCAGATGAGTACCAGGGTGAGGGATGGAAACTGCAACTTCTGGTTGTTTTTGTTAGCCTCGGTGTCACAAGCCAGCATATCACTGAACAGGAATACACTGGATATTTACCCTTTTTTGGTTTTGGCACAGCTACAGGCGAGGATCTTGCTGTCAAAGCCACGTCTCCACTCCGAGACCCGCTGAGACACTCTTCTCCTCTGCTTGCAGGGAGCTGGACTCTGCCATGCTGCGGCGGCTGGAGAAGAGGATTCTGGTTGACCTGCCCAGTGAAGAGGCACGGCGGGTGATGATCCAGCACTGGCTGCCCCCTCTGAGCAGCAGCGGCGGGGTGAAGCTGAGGACGGATCTGGACTACAGCCTGCTGAGCCAGGTGGGCAGGAACGGCAGTGCTGCAGCTGTTCCTGGGCCACAGCACTGCCCGAGGGCTGGGACAGCACCTCGGGGTGCAGCCACTGCCACACACAGCTGGGCAAGCACCTCAGCTCACCTGAGGTTCCAGCCAGAGGGACACTGCTGGGACACAGGGCTGAGCATGGCACAGGCACATGGAAATCGCCGGCTTCACGCAGCTCTGCCTGCAAAAGGGTGTGTCCTGGTCCTCTGCTGGGCCAGCTTTTCAGCCTTAAATACAGGGAGAGTTCCAGCAACAGCAGATTTTATCACTGTTCTCACCAAACTGGGAGCACTCCAATTCATCGGGGTAATGAACAGTTAATTGTGTAGGGAAGGTTTGTCACAGCTCCACTGCTGCGGCAGAGAAGAGCATCTGACAGTGAAGAGATTCACTAGGTACCCGGGCTTCCTTCATTTAGCCCTTTGTCACATCCTGAATTCTTTGGAAACAGAATCCTAGAATGGTTTGGGTTGCAAGGGACTTCAAAGATCATCTTGTTCCAACCTCCAGCCGTAAGCAGGAACACCTTCAGTTAGCCCAGGTTGCTCAAGGCCTCAGTACCTAAATGTTTTAGTTTACCCAGCTGAGATTTTTTACATCTGTTTACAGAGACAATGCTGCTCATTTCTGGGTTCATAAGTGTTAAAAAGGAAATACAGTTACTTCATTAACAAGGAAGTTGAGGATGGACTCAGAAAGTCTGATTTGACCTACAGAAAGTCTTTATTTGACCTACAGAAAACTGGCATTTAGAAAGAAAATGCCCACTATTTTCCTTGGTCCTACAATGTATTGTAGGCATTCAAAAGAGTAATGAGCTACATCATTTTGAGGGGAGGATACACAAAAAAATAGATTCGTGTGTGTGTGTGTCTGTCTGTATATAAATGTCTATTTCAGACAGCAATAGACCTCACAAATATATATAAAAATACATATACAATATACCTGTAAATTCCATTTCGGTCTGATTGATTTGTGAGTTGTAAAGTATCATTCTGATTCTATCACAGGAAACGAATGGATACTCTGGCTCAGACATAAAACTCGTGTGCAAGGAGGCAGCCATGAGACCAGTGAGGAAAATCTTCGATGCTCTTGAAAATCATCAGCCAGGTACCTCAGCTCTGAGCAGAGAATCCGGCCTGGGAAATGCTGATCGCCTGCTGTAACTCTGGGAACGATAATTTTAACTCCAGCAGGTGGAGCTCTGATATCTGCCTGGAAAAGTTTTAAACTGTACAGTTTCAAACCCTCTAAATTTCTAAAAATCGGGGCTTCTTTTAAAGCTGTCATTATCTGTGCTCCCAGCATAAATACAATTTTTAACTTATCTCACTACGTTTATTCTGTTGTGTTCCTATATTAAGTGTTGGATTAGGCAGGGACATAAAAGACCATGTTTTGGTAATAGTATTTATTCAATTCTCTTCTCTTTAGGTAACAGTAACTTGCCCATGATCCAACTGGATACAATCACAACAGCCGATTTCCTGGATGTGATCACCCACACCAAGCCATCAGCAAAGAATCTAAGCCAGAAGTACACGGCTTGGCAGAGAGAATTTGAGTCAGTCTGACAGAAAAAAACAAACCAACCCCAAAATCTAAAACCTCCAAGCCTTTTGCTATCCAAAGTGGCCTCCAAAGGGTCAAGTGGTGACGGGGAAGGAAGTGCTGTTGTTTCAAGGAGCAAAATGCAGTGACAAGTGTCAGAGGGAAATCTGTGCTTTCAAAATGCAAGGGTGGGTGGAGGGGTGGTGGTTATTCTTTATTAATGACCATTCAAAAAATGTTCGTCTTGGAATTCATGTGATGGCAGTTCCTATGCAACAAAACCTCCAGCCTTAATTTTATGTATAAAGACTTAAAAGATTGATTGCTTCTCAGTCTTTATTCATGACAGATTTTGGGTAGAACTGGAGTAAAGTTTAAAAGCAGATAGAAAATTATTGTAATTCTTCATTTCTGACACTGTCTTGGTTTAAAAGACAGGTGTCTGTGAAGGAAGGCAGGAGCCTCCCCTGAAATGGAAAATGTAACCCCCTTCCCTCCGAATTATTGTAATTTTTGAATTAAGGGACTTTCAGGCAAAGATATGAGGGGTAGGAATAACAGTTCTTTACTAATATATATATATGTATAACAAGACAAAAAGCCAACAGTAACTCTGGCAGTAACAGCAAACAGAACCACAAACCCAGTGCCAGCCTGTCTCGGCTGTCGGGCCCTTTCCCCGCGGGTGCAGTTCCGCTCACAGCCGGCAGGGGCGCTGGCGGCTCCCGGTGAGCGGGGCGGGTGCGATGGTTCCCCCGCGGCTGCAGGGGGCGCTCCGGAGCCCGTGGCACGGAGAGCACGTGGCAATGGCGGCTCGGCCGAGCCGGGAAGGGATGGAACAAAGGC
>VZTI01000533.1:50321-63627 GCA_013397865.1 Struthidea cinerea | reverse complement strand
GTATGAGAAGAAAGAAAAAAAAAAAAAATTCCCCAGAAGGTGAATTCCCAAAACCCCAACAGACACTCACTAGAGCATCACACTCAGCATAGCTTTACCAGCAGAGACCTGCACCCTTCTTAATGAAACACAAAACAGGAGTTTCCAGTGAAATTCAGGACCTTAGCAGAGACATGTAAATTTGGCTGGTTTGTCACTGTTTTCAGTTGAGTTCAGAGCCTCGAAGCGTGTTATTTTCCTGTTAGCTTGTGGTATTTCCAAGGTGGGAAGAAAAAAAGGAATTAGAGAAAAACTGCAGAAAATCAGCAGATTCAGGGCAATTAACTAGAAACTGTTGGTTTGCAACTAGAAACCCACTGGTTTGCAGCCAGCCATAAAACAGAATGCCAGAATGGGTCAGGCTGGAACGGACCACAGGGAGTCACCTCTGGTGCCACCTCCCTGCTCCAGCAGGGCCATCCCAGAGCACAGGGCACAGGATTGTGTCCAGAGGGCTCTGGAATATCCCCATGGAGGAGACTCCACAGCCTCTCTGGGCTCTGTTCAGGGCTCAGGTACTGCCCAGGGTAGAAGTTCTGCCTCCTGTGCGGGGGAATTACTGGGATCAGTCCCTGCCTGTTCCTATGGTGCCACTGCTGGGCCCCTGGAGCAGAGCCTGGGCCCTGACAGTCCCTTTCAGCTCCAGCATCAGTCACACATTATTGGAAGTCTCCAAGGGAAGTGTCTTCACAGGATTTTGCTGATACATCTCCCACCTCCTGCACCTGACTCTGAGCCCAGGCCACTGACCTCCCTTACATCCTTCCAAGCAGAAACCAGCAGGTTCAGAAATGCTGGCACAAAAACCAGGTGTATGAATTTACGCAAAGCTGAAGCTGACAGTACAAGGGCCCAGAGACACTATCTAAAGATGGCTTCTGTTCCTCAGAGGTCTCTTCTCCCAGGCAGAAAGTGACATGATGAGAGGAAACAACCTCAAGCTGCACCAGAGGAGGTTCAGCTTGGATATTTGGAATTATTTCTTCCTGAAAAAGATTGTCCAGCCCTGGCACAGCTGCCCCGGACAGTGGTGGAGTTCCCATCCGTGGAGGGATTTAAAAGCTGTGTGGATGTGGCACTTGGAGACAGGGGTCAGTGGTGGCCTTGGCAGTGGTGGGGGCAGGGCTGGACTCCATGATCTTAGACAACTTTTCCAGCCTAAATGATTCTGTGATTCTGTGATTTATTCTTGTGTTTCTACTGCAAAATCTCCTCCATCCACCCATTGTGTTCCTGACAGAGACTGAATGTGAACGTGGTAACCACCCACCAAGTGAGGCTGCAGAGAGACACTGTCACATGTGAGGAACATTCATCACCATGGTTTTGTTTAACAGGAACGAGCATGGCTCATTAACACAAAACTGTATTTTCAATAAGGTTAATACTCCAGTAATGCATAATTACAACCTAATAATTTAACACACAGGAGCACTGTAAAACAACTGTAAAGGACTTTGATTATTACAGTTTGCAAATGGACCAGAAAAGCCATTTACCATCATTACAAAGTTGGTTCATATTGGGGGATGTAGTGCATAGGAAAAGCATTGCACGCTACAGAATTAAATTTCATTTTACAGCTCTGCTAACCAACTGTAAAAACTGGAATCTGTCCCCATGGCTTGTGAAGGATTTTTTCCATAACATTAAAAACAAACAAAAAAATCCCCAACAACAGTGAAATTTTGCAACTGTAGCATTAATAGGACCCTGCTGAAGCCTAATTTTAAAAAGTCACAGTCTCTAAGGCATTTAATACCAGAGTTTTGTTTCTGTACCATTCTTTTTAATAACAGCCTCTAATTAAAACATCTGTAAAATGCTGACAGTTTTTAATTTTATGTAAAATTTGAAAAGCAAATAACAGGATCTGCTCTAATGAAAGACAGCCACGGTAGTTATTATTAAGCATTGGTGATACTTCCATTTAAGAATGTCACGGTTTAGTGTAGTTTGAGTTTTTAGTTAAAGAGGGGCTCCACTTCTAAAAGTGCATAATCTCTACCTTTAAGGCAGAGCAGAGCAGAGCAGAGACATTCTCGGTGAAATCACTACAGGCCCACTGAGGCTCTCTTGGTGTCTGAGCTTTATTTACTGGAGTATTTTCAGTGCATGTTTTCAGTTTAACTGATTCTGCAAGTGACACTTTTCCAGACAGGGCTTTTCATCAGGTATTCTTTGAAGAGTGACAATAAGAAAAACACTGCCACACTGTGACTGTGCCAGGCCCACACAGATCCCCAGCCCCTCACAGCCCAGGCAGGTTTCTGATGGATGCCACGCATGCATTGATCTTGGGACCTTAATTTTTGAAGCAAGAATGAAGGAAATGGTGTGAAACAGATGTTTCTTCAAGCTGACTGTTCCCTTTCTCACAGCATCCGCTTCAGGATATGTTCCACTGCCTCTGGGAAATTCTCACAGGTTAAGTAGGGAGCTGGGTTGATTTTGTCTTCATCTGCCGGACGATATTTACCTGTAACAGATTAACACAAAGATCCCTTTACCAAACTCCTCTGAGTACCCTTTTCTTCCCCCGCTAAAAATTACAGCCTTGTCACAGCAGTACCAACCAGGAAAATGCCCATCTGGGCTTCTCCTAAAACAAACATCCCACAAAGCTTCCCTAAGCAAACCCTGAGCCCTACTGGAGATTCCTCCAGGGGCAGCTCTGGATCAAAACTAGTGTTACTTGCACTGGTTCACTCTGCTGTACTGGCAAGTGTCCATGTTGTAGGTTCTTAAAATGTTATTTTCACTTATACCTGGAATCGTAGAATCCCAGAATGGTTTGGGTTGGAAGAGACCCTAAAGCTCACCCCATTCCACTCCCTGCCATGGGCAGGGACACCTTCCACCATCCCAGGCTGCTCCAAGCCCCGTCCAACCTGGCCTTGGACACTGCCAGGGATGGGACAGCTACAGCTACTCTGGGCACCCTGTGCCAGGGCCTCCCCACCCTCACAGAAAGAATTTCTTCCTAAAATCTCTAACCTGAATTTCCTTCCCATCTTTGATTTTGAACCAAATACTCCCTGTTCTATCAGGACAGTTCCTGATGAAGAGTGCCTCTCCAAAGACTATTCTGAGGAAGCACAGGATTGCTTCCCGTCACTTTCAGCACATCACACTGTGTGACATGAGCAGCTGCCACCTCAAAGAGACCTTACCCAGTCCACAGGGCCATCAGCAACACTGACAATACCTGCCAATCCCTCCAGGTTCGCAAAGCAAAATTACATTTATAATGACCAGTGTAATTACTGAGGAGTGTCACCAGAGCTCCTTCACGATCAGAGGTTACATTGCTGTGACTTGGCAATCTCAAGTGTGACAGTAACAGTTCTCTCTCTGTTCTGTGATCACTGCTCACGATTTTCGAGTTGGAGCAAAAATTCACACCTACAAGAGCAGCTGTGCCCAGCTATGACTTTGGTCACCCTGCCATCAGCCGGGGGTCTGTGCTGTGCTCTAGCCCTGTTGTCACAATGTCCTGCTTGACAGGCTGCCTCTGCACCACCCCAGCAGGGATGTGAAAAGAGGGCTGTCACACAGCACCAGGGCTGGCCCCAGGGCTTAGAGTGTACCTTCACTTTTGGGCACAGGGTGAGATCACTGAAGGCACCACTGTCCCCTGAAACGACCGATCCATCGATTACTTACCCGTCCTTACCAAAATCCCACGCATGCCTGCCTGCTGGGCACCACCAACATCATCCCTGCAGTCCTGGGACACAGCAGGAGAGCAGCAGGTTAGCAGGCACAGACACTTCCACAACCTTTTCTGCTTTGCACATCACTTAAAAGCAGCAACACAGAGTCAGATCTTTCAGCTACCCGTCAGTCACACTGTCACAGGAGTGGATTTCTGTGTGCTCTCTGCCTGATCAAATAGTGTCTGAAGAGAGGTAACCCCATGGATTACACACTAAATCCTGTGAACTTTCATGGAATCATTTAGGTTGGAAAGCCCCTCTAAGACCATGGAGTCCAACCTGCCCCCAGCCCAGCCAAGGCCACCACTGACCCACGTCCGCAAGTGCCACATCCACACAGCTTTTAAATCCCTCCAGGGATGGGGACTCCAACACTGCCCTGGGCAGCTCTGCCAGTGCTCAAAATCCTATTTCATTAAGAATTTTTCTCTAATATCCCATCTAAACCTCCCCTGGCACAGCCTGAGGCCGTTCCCTCTCCTCCTGTCCCTGTTCCCTGGGAGCAGAGCCCGACCCCCCCGGCTGCCCCCTCCTGGCAGGGAGTTGTGGAGAGCCACAAGGTCCCCCCTGAGCCTCCTTTTCTCCAGCCTGAGCCCCTTTCCCAGCTCCCTCAGCCGCTCCTGGGGCTCCAGCCCCTTCCCCAGCTCTGTTTTCTCTCTAGAAAGGACAGTCCCATCCTTTGGAACCCCGCTTTGCAGGCCCTGCACACCACGCAGGGCAGCACTGCCCTGCCGGGCAGGTGAGGAGGGTTTGTGCCCACGTACATCTCCGATCATGACGGCCTCCTCGGGGGCACAGTCAGTGCCCCGCAGAGCCTCCAGGAAGAAGGTCTTCTCTGGCTTCCCCACCACGGTGGCTTTGGTGTCCGTCGCGTACTCCAGCCCTGTCACAAAAGGTCCAGGTCCCAGACACAGCCCGTCCTTCTTCTTGAAATACCTGGCTTTATGGATCGCTATGAGAGGTGCCCCATCCAAAATCAACCTACAGAATGAATGAAGAAGAGAGTACAAAAATCATGTTAAATTATATTTACAGCCTCACAGAAGCTCAGAATGGTTTGAGTTGGAAGAGACCTTAAAGCTCAACCCATTCTACCCCTCTGACATGGGCAGGGACACCTTCCACTATCCCAGGTTGCTCCAAGCCCTGTCCAGCCTGGCCTTGGACGCTTCCAGGGATGGAGCAGCCACAGCTTCTCTGGGAAATCTGTGCCAGGGCCTCCCCACCCTCACAATTTCTTACAGGTACAGGATGAATCATTTGACCTTAACTTTGTATTTTAGCACTGAAGGAATTAAAGTAACAAGTTACATAAAAAACCCCACAAAGCCATTTGATGCATTCAGGCCCCTCTGAATTCCCCAGCTGACTGTGGGAGTTTGAGCAGGCTCGCTTCCACAGAACCTGCACCTCATCTCTGATTCTCACATTTCTGCTGTGTGCCCTGCAGATTTTCCTTACAGCATCCCCCTGTCCTGCAGCAAAGGGAAGCTGTATAGGTGCTGCACTAGAGGATTGCTCCTGGTCCATCGCACACAGCAATATTATTGCAGTCCTCCCCTCCCAAGTTTCAGAGCAACAAGAGCCCTCCAGACAGCATCTGGGCTGCCAAAGCTTTTCCCTTTGATTTTACACTTTCTCCAGGTAATGCAGGTCATTCCAATCTTTATCACAACAGTGTAAAACACTGGCTGTTATTCTCAGGGCAGAAAGGAGGATTCATTTCCCCCCTAACCCCTGGTAAACAAAACAAAACAAAACAAAACAAAACAAAACAAAACAAAACAAAACCCTTTAAGAAAAGAAACAAAGTCTTGCTTTGCCCCTGTTGTAAGAGGCTGGCTGAGGTGAGCTGGATTCTCCCCGAAGGATGTCTGCAGAGCAGCCTGGAAGCTCTGAGCAGGACATAAATGACATTTCATTTCACTTAATTATCACAAAACATTCCTACTGAATCAATGCATTCCAAAGCAAGCTGAACAAGAAGAGAGCTGGGTTGTGCTTCTGTGAGCAGCCAGACACATTCACGACGGGAGGATGCCTCTAGGACACAGAAAAATTTAATCTGACAGCATCACCACAACCACTATGTTCAGCAGTTTGCAGGAGAGATCTCACCTGAGAGAATTCTTTTAAATGTGGCATCAAAATCCTGCATATACAGAAAGAGAAATTTAGTCTCAGCCATTTCAAGTGGTGCCTGGAGAACGGCCAGACTCTGTGTATCTCGTTTTGGGACTCATGTTGGGTTAGATTTACCCAAGTTAATGTTGGGTGTCAATGGAATACTTGCCTACCAGGTAATTAGTCAGCCTGGGCTCCTCACAGTCAGTGCAGAGGAAAAGGCACTCCTAGGGCACAGTCCAACCGTCCTATTTTAAGCACTATTGAGTAAAAAATGCCATAAAATGCCTCCCTTATCCCTCCAGAGCCCAGATCACCAGCGCAGACACAAGAACCTGCACTGCAGATACCTGCATTTAATCAGATTCACCTCAAAGTTCTGCAATCCCGATGCAATTCCATTTTCAAGGCAAATCCCAAGTGACTTAATTATCTGAGCAGTAAAGGGGAAGGAACAGGGCGAGGCTTGACAAGAAGAGAATGTGCCAGTGGTCAGCATTTCCATCAGGCCTAACAGAAGCGACACCAGCAAAAGTTTATCCCCTGCAGAGGACTGGGGGAAACACCCAGAACAAGTCAATGAGAGGTGTTACAGGTCAGACAGAGCCCATCCTGGGTTTTTTTAAGTGTCCTGGTCTTCAGCCTGGAGCAAACAATGGATATCATTCACCAACTAATATATATTCAGGACAGAAATGCCAATCAATAAAATGATGCACGCACTGGGACACTCAGTAGGTTAAGCACATGCAGTTGTGACATTAAGAATCCACTCGTGACCCAAAGCAAAACTCCACAATCAATGCCTTTGGCAAGGTGCACTAACAAGGCAGACAGGGTCAGTTTGGGTCAACACCTGTTGCTATGACACAGAACTGGCAGCAGATGAGGACAGCATCGGCCTCCTACCCCAAGAAATCCCCCCAAGACACTGGTGGGCAGTAACTGATACTCCCTCTTCGAATATTATGGGCATAAAGACAAATTAAGGTGCTTGATACCAGGGCTTTCATCAGATTTCAAGGTGCAAAACTGCGTGGTAGCCACAGCCTGTGAGCAAAGAGGGGGGAGGGCTCATCACACACCTCCCCAGGGCTACACGCAGCAACAGGCTCACACCCAGTGCCTTCAAGCTGAAGGCTTTTCAAGTTAAAGTCAAGAGTGTGGAGTCAAGCCAGAACAGGAGAGAAGGACACATGGCTCTGCACACGTTGCTGCAGCCTGGCTCATGGATGGTCACAGATGGAATTTATCTGATTTACCCCTTAGTGTAGAGACAAAAAAAGCTCTAGAAATAAAACACTGGAGATCAGCTCCGCAGTCCACCTGGTGCAACAGGTTGTGCTGGCCACTCCTGAACAGAAGACGCTTCAGAAGATATTGTGGACATCCTGCATTAGGTAGGCAAGGAAAAATCCACCCTAACTCCTGGGTTTCCTTCCCTATAGCTCCTTCCTTCCTTCAGGCTCTGAAGGCTGGGCTTTGAACACAAAATCTGCCTCTCCTCTTGCAGAAGAGGAAAAGGCCTCAGGCTGGGCCAGGGCAGGTTCAGGTGGGACATGAGGAGGAATTTCTCCATGGAAAGGATGGTCAGGCCTTGGTAGGGGCTGCCCAGGGAGGTGTTGGAGTCCCCATCCCTGGAGGTGTCCAAGGAAGGCCTGGACGTGCTCTGGGCTGGTGACCAGGTGCGGATCAGGCACAGCTTGGACTCGATGGTCTTGGAGGGCTTTTCCAACCCAAATAATTCTGTGATTTTGAGAATGCTTCCCCACATCCCTGTTTTTGTGTATTTCCCCTTCATGCCTTGCTAAATTCTTCCCCTCAGTGACAGCTGTGACTGTACTTCTGCAGCTTACTCAGACTGAAAGCTGTAAAAATGAGGTCTGGACTGCCTGAAGTTCATGGTGAAGAACCCGAGTCCAATCGAGATTAGTGGCTCCCTCACACACTGCATAATGTGTGATACTCCTTCCACCCTTTCCTCCCCAGAAAGAGAGCCCAGCACAAGCCAGCCCCCACTCAACCCCTCCCAGGGGCTGCCTTACCGAAAGGCTCTGTTCATCATCTCGTAGTGGAAGTGCTCAGGAGCCAGTCCCACCACCACTGCGTTGGGGTTATCCGTGCCAATCCCTGGGAAACCAGAACAAGACTCTGAGCAAACGGGATTTAATTCACACTTAGCAGCACACAGTCAGCAAAGTGCATTTAGTCAGTTTAAGGCAAAAAAACGAGCATTTTCCAACACAGACAGATCACAGAGACTGCTTTTATGTCTTTTAAGATTAAGAAAGCATCTGTGGAGACAATTCTGGTCTATCCACACTGTTCCATCCTCCAGGGTGAATATGGCTTTGGAGCTGGACAGTCTTAAAAGCAGCTGTGGGATGATTCTGTCACTGCTCCCACTGAAATGCAGCAGGACACGAAAACCCCTCTTTTCGCTGAATGACTGCTTGCCATCTGAGAACCCCTCTCCACGTATATTTATGAGCTTTGTAAGACACTAAAGCAGGAATTCAAGCAAATCCCATCCAGCTTTTCTATTCCCTCTAGTCACAGGAAACTCTGTTGTTCCACGCATCAGTCTGATTCCGACAATAAAGATGATATTGCAGCACGGCCCAGAAGCTGCTACCCTAAATTAATTTGGGCTTTTCTGGAAGGTCTTTTTACAGTGTGGATTTGTGCCCTTGGGAACAGCTCCACCGCAGTCCCACCCCGGGACAGAACCAGCAGTGGAAGCAGAGTAGCACCAACAGGAGGGTTTTATTAATGACACGTTATCAGCTGCACCCTGCACTCGCTGGGGATTTTGTTCCACCTTCAAACAAACCCTCTGCACCTTCACCAGGACAACCAGAGCTGGCTCTGCTGGCTGAGGTCTCCTGCTGAACGTCCCTCAGTTGGCTCAGCCAGCAAAGCATCCACTCAAAGATGCCACAGTGGATTTGTGACGCCACCCAGAAGCATCCGAGCCCTTTAACCAGGAAAGGATTCCATTCATCCATCCCTGACCAACTTTAATAGAGAGATTAGCCAAGAACAGCTCAATAGCAGCCACTAACAGGAATTTAAAGCACTCTCCACTGTACTTAAATGTTCCAAGAGCAGCACTGAGGAAATGTGAGCCAAGCCCCTTGTAGCAAAAACAAACCAAACAACCCACTCCAGACCCAAGCAATACAGATAATGCACCAATGTGCCCCCATGATACCTCTGTCTGTGCCATCTCTTACAGAATTAGCATCAGCCCCTGCAAAACTGATGAAAAGATCCCAAAACCATGGAGATTAAGCTGACTTAAATGTTCTCAGTGAATGAGCTTCTGCCTCTGCTGTTCCTCACCCAGGAAAGCCTTCCTGGGAGCACAAATACCGAATGTGGCCGGGGGCACATTTCTCTGGATACGATGTTAGGCAGAACAGATTACCAGGTTTCACTGCTCTCACAGAGGCTTTTCTCCTGAACACTGACCTCTCTAAAGACTTCTGACCAGACTATGGCACCAAAATTTAACAGGAAATTCCTAGATCCTGGCAAGATTAGAACCTACTTGAATTACACACCTAGAAGATTTCAGTTTGTAAGGCAAGAGGCAGGGACCACTGGCAAGCCATCCATGCTGCTGCTGCCTTGACTTTAAATAAAAAATTTTGTGTATACCATATACAGTTTTCAACTCTGAGAGTCTTAAAAACGTGGGTATCTTTGCTACTCTTAATTTCCAAGTGAGAACACATCATCTTCTACTCCCCTTATTGCTAAGGGAGGGAAATGGGAGCATCTGAAAGCAAAGCAGGTTTTAACCAGGCCCTTAGGGGTGACAATTTAGAGGAGTCAGGGCGAGGATGAACCTTCTGTCACCAGTGAAGGCATCCAAGTTCGTGGGGTGAAACCTGAATGTTCAGTATAAGATAAGCAACAATAACAGCCTGGAGATTTTGTATTTAATAATAATTTCTTAAGAGAGGAACAGCCTGCTGTGTGTGCCTACACACTGGTTTTTCAGCTCTTTATGAGTAAAACTTCTTTGAAGTCAGGAAAAATTGACACATCTTTGCTATTAAAAAAAAAAAAATCAGCACTGGTAGGTCCAATAAAGCTCCAGTGACCTGGTGATAACTATTACTTCATTTTTTACAGTGGAAATTAATAAAAAGCATTGAGTTTTACCTGAATTCCTGACTATTTGAAGGCCTTGGCTGCCATTTCCACTGCTTCTCAAGAAGATATAACTTCAGGCTGTTTGATGTTTGATTTAAAATGAAGGAAGGACCTTTATGACCCTGCAGAATTCCGCATTTCAGGCTCCACCATGGCTGGCGGTCTGTCTACGGCCGAGAGCACAACGTTTCCTCAGCCGTTCATTAAGCTGTTGTTCACTAATTAGCTGTTGCCTGAGCACCTCACCTGTGAAATCAGGCAGGGCCTTATCGTCCACCAGGAGCAGGGGCCGCACCTGCTGCTGCTCCAGGAGGTTCCTGGCTGCTGTCAGGGAGGTGAAGATCTCGTGTTCCGCAATGTCGAACCCCAGCCCCGTCAGCCTCTCCAGCAGGTCCCTCTTGCTCTCCTTGGTGGTGTTGGTCACAAACCGGACGGTCACCGGGGCACTGCGCAGCCTGGGGGGGACAGAGGGGGACACTGGACACAGGCTCCTCCTGTTCTCACATCTGTGCTTCTCTCCTGGGGCGAAAAACTGACCTAAAGGCTGCAGGTGACCACACGAAACACTGGTGCCACACAAAAACTTCCGTGATGTGGAACAGACAGCAAGAGTTACACCTGTCAGACCAAGACAAGTCATCCTCCCCTCCTTGCCCCCGCCCACCACGAAAATTCCTGAGGAAAACAGTGATTCCAACTCCCTCTTCACAGCAGCAGCAAGCACATCTACGATAACTAATTTGAAAAGCGTTTTTATTCAAACTGCACGATAAATAAGGCCAGTCCCGCCTTCTGGATCAAAAGAAGCAAACAAAAGAAGCTTGTTGCTGAATTAATATATTGAGCTCCACTGCTGGGTGAGTTTCCCAGCAGCTGTGGCTCGTTCAGGATGCTCCAGGAGCCTGTGTTACCTTGGTTTTATGTCAGTTTCTGCAGCCATTTCCCCCTTTCCTGAGGAACACCAGTATCACATAAAACCACATTATTGCCCTGTGCTGACAGAAGATGCTACCAAACAGTCAAATAATTTTAAGTGACAGTTTCAACAGCATTCCCTTTAATTATTCCCCCACCATCAATTTCTCTGTTGCTATAGGAACAAACACTGGCATCAGGACTGTGTGGAGAACACCAGAATAAAGTTGGAGACTTGCTTGCACCTGCCACTTCCTCCTCCTGTTTATCTCTTGTTTTACACTGACCCTCCACAGGTACGAGCTGGTAAAAAAGTCCCCTGGTTGATAATAAAATAAAAATTAATATGCTTTTTCCCTATGGACCTCAACAGGGAACTATGAATGTAGTAACCCTAAAACAGGCATCTCTCCATTTCTTCCCTAAGTAAGCTGCATGCCAACCATTCCAGCTTCTTTCCAGGAAGGACAGGGACATGGATTGGCAGAAAAGAGCACGGGATAAAAACCTTTTCCAAATCTCTGAGCTAAGAAACCTGGCTGTTCTCTGACACCTGCTCTCCATACCTGTGATAGCACACAGATATTATATGGATTTTCAAGAACACTGACTCTCACCTGGCACAAGTTCTCCCTGCAGCAGGAAACACGGCGCAGTGAGAGGAAGGGCAGTGAGTGAGAACTCCATGTTTTAGCAGTTTTTACTTCCTTGAAATTTGACATCTTTAGGATATAATCACTTCCACAGCGTTACCTGTGGAAAATGCAGCTTCCTAATCCCTCTGTGACCTTTTCCTCTGAGCAACAGTCCAGCTGTATAAAACCCTTAGCAGCCCACACAGCTCCAGTAGAGAGTTCAGTTCTTCTCCTGTATCCTGATTCATTTTTAGTTGTCCCAGAATCTCAAGGTGTCCTGCTTCATTCACACCACAATACCATCTATCTCTTCGGGATTTTTCCTCATCCATTGCAAGATGCCTTCTCCAGGAAAACACTACAAATATTCCTGGGGTTGTGTGTCCTATTTCACCACTGACTTGGTTGGAATAAATCACTTTGCTGTGCCTTGGTCTCTTCAGGCACCCTTTCACCACAAGGGAAAGCGTTAACTGCCCTGTTTATTAATGTGTTGAAGTTCCTACAAAAGATGGGCTGTATTATCAAATGCTTCTCAAACTAAAAAAAAAAAAAAAATAAGGTTGTTTACCTAGCAGAAAGAAACTTTAAAAACAGTAATAACCAAGAAAAGCTTTGTCTGAATGAAATGAGAACTCTGCAGAGGTCACCTTGCCCACTAGACCAAGCTTTTCTGTTATCCCACTTTATCTCAGCACAGATCTAAAAGCTCTGACAGATGATCAGGCTCCTGTAGTTAAACAAAGCCCTGAGGACCAGCTCAGCTGAACTGATTTTGGGGTAATACACCCGAACTCAACTTTGGCCGTCTCACACATGAACCAGTGGAGACACTTTGAATATTGGTGGTTTTATGCCTAGAAAAGGGTTAGAAAACACAGAAAGAGGCACTGAGGAAAGCAGCTGCACTCAGGTGACACCAGCATCTCCACCCTTTGCTGAGTTCTCCCGGCATTAACGCAGGTTAAAGGATTTGGCAGCGTGTTCGCTCCAGGCCCGCTCACCCACCCCTCTGTGCAAACAGCCCCGACACAGCCTCCCAGAGGAAACCTAAAAAAAGAGGGGAAACTTGCCTTCTGAGGGCCTCCTGCGCGCCCGGCACGGCCGCGTCCTCGACGTGGAGGGTGCCATTGAGATCCACCAGCACGGCCTTCAGCGCGCGCCGCGCCGACATCGCGCCCTGGGACAGGCAAAGGGGAGCTCAGCCCGAGCAGCAGGCAGCAGCTGTTGGAGTGAAGGCTTCTCTGGACTCAGGCCCAGGTGAAAGCCAAAGCACAGGAGTTGAATTAAAACCTTTGGACAAGCTGAGGTACGTGAAGTCATACCAAAGTGAAATAGAAATGTAGATTTCTAGCTTTCAGTAGAAATACATGCTAAGTGCCTTAAACATTAAAAAGCTGCAGCAGAGACCTTAAACACAGTTCTTTCTGCAGNGAATAATAAGGCATTATGGGAAATTAGAAGAAGATGTTGTATGCTGCCTGCTGATATGCTGCTGCTGCTGTTGCTGCTTGCCTTTTAAAAATGGGTTTTTACATGTTAGTTATCATCACAGTTGTGTTAATAATGGTGCCTTGTTTCCTTCAATGTATCCGGCAAATGGTTAACGATGCTATTAAAGGAGTCTACATGGTTCAAACAGGAGGGGGAGATGTTGGAATGTAGGCTTCTCTGAGGAGAGACAGCACCCCTCACAGTATGAAATGGGCC
>VZTI01000533.1:19649-50102 GCA_013397865.1 Struthidea cinerea | reverse complement strand
GGGGGAATAAAAGGCAGCGTTTAAAAAAAAAAATGACATACTTGATGGGGTGTCACTGCTACGTCCCAGACGCACAAAGAAAACGACACAGAGTCCAGGCTCATGAACAAGTGGAAGCCGAAGCTTCTTTTTTAATAATTTTCTGACTACTTTTATAGGATAGATGGCAAAAGTGTGTTGAGTGGCAATAGGTAATTGGTTCCTCGGCCATCCACCCCTTGAGAGGATTGGCCAAGTTCTAAGATACCTATTCCAAAATATTTTCAAAGTCAAAGCCATAACAATCTTGCAAAACAGCCTGCGGGTGCAAGAAGTTTATGAAACTGTGACCTTGCTTAAAATAGTTTACATAGGAAAGACAGTCTGCTCACAGAATATTGAGAAAAGGCTGAAGAATTTCTCCTCTTCTAGCTTTTAGCACCTACAAAGGGGTGGTGTTTTTTTCCCAAAGATTCTGTCTGTGGAAATCAGGTGCTGTTTGGTTCTTTAAGTGCATCAAAACAAACAGACAAAAAATTCTCTGAACGACTCAAGGGTGTTGGGGGAGAGGGTCATTAGGTCTGGGATTGCTGGCTCAAGGGCTCGGCAAGAATATTTCAGCAAGTGCCATCGACACCGACAGTGAAAATAAAGATACCATGGTCTGGCCGTAAAGCTCAAAATGCTCTGCTGAAGTGGATGCTGCTGATTTTATTTTCGTAAGCAAGACCCGGGGTGATCCAGCCCCCACCACAGCCCCTCTGAGGCTGCTCGGTGGTGACAGTGAGGAGATGGCAGATTTTTAGCCTGGAAGCTCTCAGGGCTCACGGATATCCAGCACCTCGAGGGGGACAGCCTGGCAGTTTTTCTGGGTCCACAAGACTCGACCCAAAATAAAAGCCAGCATTTGAAGGCTAAAGGCACCAGGGCAGGAACAGAGAGGTGATGTTTGAGTCACCTGGCTGAAGCTCTGTCTCCAGAAACAAACACTTCCCCTCAGGTGTGCTGCAAGTGCTGCATTTTGCTCCACAAGCAAGTCTGAGGAGCCGCTTGTCAGAAAATGTCCAACACAGCTTCAATACAGCCAGATTTCCTCCTGCTCACTAGATAACAACCATCTGAAAAGGCTGAGAGAATTTGGATTGCTCAGCCTGGAAGAGATTTGGGGTGACCTAATTGTGGCCTTCCAGTTCCTGAAGGAGCCTTTAGGAAAGATGGAGAGGGACTGGGGACAAGGCATGGAGGGACAGGACACAGGGAATGGCTTCCCAGTGCCAGAGGGCAGGGACAGATGGGATATTGGGAAGGAATTGTTCCCTGTGAGGGTGGGGAGGCCCTGGCACAGGGTGCCCAGAGCAGCTGTGGCTGCCCCTGGATCCCTGGGAGTGTCCAAGGCCAGGCTGGACGGGGCTTGGAGCAGCCTGGGATAGTGGAAGGTGTCCCTGCCCATGGCAGGGGGGGGAGTGGGATGGGCTTTAGGCCCCCTTCCAACCCGAACCATTCTGGGATCTGCCAACTCCACAAGTGACCACAAATTTGTGTTCAGCTGGTTTGGTTACAGACAACAGGTAGCACGTCTGTACTTTAAAAAAGCACACAGAGTAGCCAGCACCACGACTGGAATCTGCCCTAGTAAGTTTCTGTCGGTTTTATAAATGGTCACGCGAGCCTGGTGTCTCAGGTAGGTGACACACACACACAACAGGAAACTCTGAGATTCCATTGCCACTATTCCTGCTGGTCCTCCGCAATAAGAAAATAAATAAAAATGCTTCTTTTACCATAGGTCTGTTGATGCAAAAGCCAAAATTAAATGTCAATGTTACACAGCTGAAAACAGAACTCCTAAAGGAAATTCCAATGGAAATTATTACTATTATTATTACTACTACTACTACTGTTACTGTTATTTTATTTTTACCCTATATTTCCACCGCTTCTCCTGTTCACAGTGTATTTATCTGGGAAATACTGAAGTTATCTGCAGAGTCAGTTTTCAGCACAGCCTAATTTTAAGGATAAAGCTCATGGACTGCCAAGGAAGTCCTAAAAGCCCTCCAGAACCTCAGTTTTCACAGGCACATCACAGCAAAAACTCACCTTGTCAGGAAAACCGGACCCCCCAACCCCGGTCTCTGGGACAAGGACACGAGGAGCACAACAAGACACAACCTAAGGGAAAGAGGGATATATTCTATAACAACATATATGGTTACATATGTCCCTCGATGGAAGGATGCTGATGGCACAGGTGTGTCACCGCCGTGCCCTCCCGTCCCACAAAACCCCCGTGCGCGGGGATGGTACCGCCCCTTCCCGCCAGCTCACAACGGGCACACGGGCTGGCCCATTCCCTACCGGGGGACTCCCGAGCGAGGAGAGCTCCCCTTTCCCTGACGCGGATGGTTCCGCCCGCCCGTTGGCGGCCGAAGGCGGCGGACGGGCCCACGCGGAGGAGAGGGGGGAGCAGCGAGCGCGGCTCCCCCGGACACGGACCTGTTCCCGCCGCCGCCGCTCCTGCGCTCTGCCCGCCGCCCGCGGGGTCCTGAGGGGGCCGCGGCCGCCCAGCCCCGCGCCGGGCCGCCCGCCGCCAGCACGGCAAATAAAAAATATAATGTAGTGAGGGTTGTCATAAATAAATGCCGACCTCAGCCCTCAGCGGCCCTGGCGCCGCTCGGCCTCCGGCAGTGGCGGCAGGCAGCGCGGGGGGCAGCCCGCGGGGCCCTGAGGGCACGGGGCGCATCGTAACATGGGTACGGTGATAAACTGTGTAAATTATTTTGTCAATTACGCCCGTTCTGTCCGTTATATCCACATTATTATACCTGTTCTAGTCTCTTTGTCCTATATATACCCGGTTTATAATCGTGTGCTGTGTGGATATGATCATAAACCATGTAAATTATATCCCTTATATCCTACATGGACACGTTTATATCCATAGCCATACATTATGGATCTCCATAAGCCATATATCATGAATGTATCAATAATCTGTATATTAGGGATACCTTATATCCCGTACAGATATTATATATGATAATGTATCCATATATCGATATTATGATTTTATATATATTTATACATTACATATATACAAGTTATATACTAAATAAGTTACCATATCCATATATGGATACATTGTACACATAATATATATATGATAACTAGTCTATATTGATGCACAAATATATACATATATAGGACATTGGGAAGAAATTCTTCCCATTATATATCTACTATTAAATTATATCCGTAATATACCCATAGTGACGAATCCACTTATTATATCCATATATGAATATATATATAACTATAATATATTTTTTTATAACTATAATTCCACATTTAGATGTTTATATATTTTTGCAATACGAATTTTAATCTATAAATGTATGGATTTTATATATAATTTTATAAACTAATTAATTTGTGTGTAGATATATAATAACTTTATTTTGCACATTCCCTGTTTTTGCAGAACCCAGCCAGTTTTAGCCGCAGAGTCGTTCCAGAACTGCTGGAAGCCACGCGAGGGGACAGCAGCAGCGTGGTTATTCCCTGGCTGTCTCTGCACTCCCCTCGCCCTCTCCCTGCTCATTACCTGCAGACCTGATCCTCGGCTGCTGCCCCACTTGGAATTGCTATTTTTCATCTGTCAGGTGAACCTCGTCCCAGTTTTGCCTCCAACCAACGCAGGGCTCCTGCTGCTCCTTCTCCCTGCTCGAGCGCAGGCGGCCCTGCCCGTGTGCTGGGCCTGCAGCCCCTCTGAAAGCACAGCAAGAGGGGGGAAATCACTCTTCACCCGTTCTATTTTAAAGCTGCTGCTTGCAGTCTTTAGTACTGGCTTTTATTTCAGTAAGAAGGGATTGTTTTGACAGGCAACAGAAGCGAAAATGGAACTGCAGACACGCCATGCTTCAACTCATTCGGTACTCCCAGTGCCACAGCCACAGAAACATCAACCGCTGCTTTTCTTTCCAAAAACATTTCACAGGAATACAAAATGTTCCACACACACACTGCCCGGTTTCCTTGAAAGACAGATCTGTGAAAACAACTGAGCCAGGCTGTACGCTCATCACCTCTGATTTACACAAAGATCATCATAAAGAAAGCGCTTCTAACAGATCCACACGTTTTAAAATTTAAAGATCCTGTTCTGCCTCAGGACAGCGTTACCACGTCTCATTGGGTTTGCTACACAAACCAAAGCACAGCTCCGCAGCAGAGAGATGATACCAAAGCACAGCTCCACAGCAGATGATACTTGCAAGTGCCATGGGGATGAGGAAAAAAATACATGTTTCATGTAAGAGCAGCTACTCTGGTATCTGGAACAGGATGAAGCCGAGTTTTGAGATATCCCCAGTGTACACAGAGAGAGTTAGGAAAGAGAGTGCTAAACTTGGAAATTCAGGACTTATTTGCAAAAATCACTAGGAAAAAAAGGAAAAAAACACAAAACTCTCCTCCTGGATATACTTTACTCTGTGAAAAACTGTGATTGAAGATCATTAAATGCGTTTACGTGTTTTACAGATTCTTCTTTGTATCCAACAGCGTATGCTTTAGTCATCAAGACATCAGGAGAAGAGATGATCAACTAAGCTGCTTTAAATTATGAAACTGCCAGGTTTCCCTTGGCCTCCCCTCTCTAAAATTAGGGTAGAACACTCTAGCAGAGGAACAGACAAAGAATTCTAACTTTTCTAAAAAGATACATGAGAATCACCTTTTCCAATTCAGACCTAACTCATCAGTCTTAATTGAGACAAGGAACATTCTCTGCGACAGAACTGCAAAGTCACACACACAGTTTCACTTTCAAAGTTGTTAATTTAACAAATGATGAGGAGGAGGAGGGCGGGGGAAGGAGCAGTAACAGAATAGGCTGCAAATTCGCGGGTTTTTCACAAAGAAGTGCATTTGAAAAGCGGATGGTATTCACCTCCCGTGGTAATTCCCTCCCACCAGGAAGCTCAGAATACAAATGGATCCTCACTTCAACCACAGTAATCACCACGCAGAAGTTTAATACATATTTTAAAAAGTGTAATAACAATCCTTGACAGAAGAGTAACAAATGCTAATCACTAATATCCCCAAAGTTAACACAGAGTTGCCCAGGTTTAGGTACAGCTTTTTTTTTTTTTTTAAATTCTTTAATTAATTTTTTTAATTTTGCACTGCAATTGCACCCATTTTCAACTGACTTTACCATCAGTATGAAATACTGATTTGAAGACAAAAATCCCCAATCAAAGCAGGAAAATTCAGCTTTCAATACGAAGCTGAATTAGGACTTTACCCAGCTGGTTTTATCTCCTTCGATATTACAGCTGGACTTCAATCCTTTATAACAAGTATTCTTTATAACACATTTTCAGAACCTAATTCATATTCTCTTAAACAGTTCCATGGTAGTAACTGAAATGAAAACAAACACATGGTTGTTTTCCTCAATTTAAAACAAATTGGAGAGCGTACTGAAGGAAATTCATCCCTGAGTAACGAGACACTTAAAAGCTGCATCCCATTGCCAGTCACTGCAACATCCTATGACATTTACTCTAATAATTAATCAACACTATGAACAGGCAGCAACAGAACTGGTCACAGTCCAATGTGTTTGCAGCATTGTTGCATTGATCCCGTGATCCTGCTTAATGAAACTGCAAGGGAACATTAGGAAATGGGATAAATAGAAACAGTGTCATTTATTATTTTAAGGTGAATGTCAGATTGACAGCTAAACCGTGCTGGATCCCAGGAAACTCAGAGCAGTGGTGGTCAGCAACTGGCTTCTTTGGATGTCCAAAGGATTTTTAGCGGGCGTCTTCAACCAAACAACAGGAGGAGAATGATTGTGATGGAGTTCAGGGCTATTAATGGCACTGCAGAGGGGAAAAAAGAGAAATTAATAGTGAAAAATCTTCCTTTCCACATCACAAAATGACAGAACTCCATATAATCTTGGGAGAACACCTTGGGAGAAGGAGAAAAACCAGTCAAAATTTTAGAAATACACTTAATTTTCCTTTGCAAAGTTGGGACCAGTGGAAGGAGCCAGGCTCAAATCCTAGGATACCAGACATGAGTAGGAAGAAACAGCAGAAATATTTTTTAAATAAGTCTGTTTTAACGTTATCCCAGAGCCTTTAGCTCTGTTTTAACACAAATCACTCTTTCTCCAAATGAAACTAAACCTTGTAAAAGTCATTTTTAATCCTTGGCTTTATAGATGTTTTAGTTTTTACTCAGTGGTGGGCAAGACAGTTTAAGATTTGTTACTTCCTCTCTATCATAATCTACAAAATGAATCTTTGGTGTGCTTCATGATGAAGAACTACCAGTAACTTACAAATTAAGTATATTTTTCTCCCCATCTTTCGAGGCACATAAGCCTGGCTTGCCTTTCAGAAACCCCAGAATTACATTTCCTTCACCAGGTACTTCCCATAAAACTGGATTTAGACAAGGTGACGCTAATTGCCCACTTTGGTTGACCACCAAGTTTCCTCCCAGCTGCCGAACTCCAAGGGAAGGCAAAGGCTCAGCAGGAGAAACACAAGCCAGAGTCAGGGAATGTTTTTACACTCTTAGCAAAATCAGGGCACTTTAGGTGAGGCCTGCACCCTCCTACAGAGAGTCCAGGCCCAAAGGAAGTAAAGATTAGTGCAGAAACAAGACATTACAGATTGTAGTAATGATAATAATAATAATAATAGTAATAGAAAATATAGTGCCCTTACCCCTCATAACAGTTCGTATTGATCGAATAAGGTTTGTCAGCTGTGCTTTAATTCCTGGCTCCTCTCCAAATCCTCCAATCCCTTGATCGCTTCCCCAGCCAACTGTGTCACATAAAAACAGACACACACGTTAAGAAAAAAAACCCCAAAACAACACAGCAAATGCTGTAATATTAACGAGCAATCTATCCTGAATGTAGCTTATACTAACACAGACCGACAGCCCAATTAGCCTCTTTTCACGAGCAGATTTTAATACAACAGGCTGAAAACTGTTAAACCGCATGTGATGCGATGACAAATCCATGTTTCTGTATGGAAAACACTCACCTTTTTAATAAACCACCGTTCCCTCCATGCCCAGAGTAACATGTGACTTCATCTGAGCTTAAAAAAAAATAGCTGTCGAAATAAACCCTAAACCAACTGCAATCTGTTCATAGTCCTGAAAATAAAATAGCAAGTAACTTCTGGGTGTGAAGTGATGATGTTTCAGCACTGAGAAGGGGGCCACACGGCAGAAAAACAGCCAGCACAAATTCCAAAATCAGGGTGAAGATTTTTGCAACTGCTGTAAAAAAAATTAGAACTTTTGAGGAAAAAATTTGGAACTTTTCTGAGCATGACAGAAGTCCTTAAGTTTTATGAAGGCCTTCAAGGAAGAAACCCTTCCCACCTACTGCAGGGACACAGCGTGATGGGACCAGGGATGTGTCCAGGGATTTCTAAGACCTGCTGGTCACAGCCCTTATCATTTAGGGGATAAGCAGAGCAAGGAGCAGCTCTCAATACCCCAAGCTCCACTGCCCAACCTGTGCGTTTCTTTCTCCAGAGACCACTTCTGAGTTATTTTTGTTTCCCCTTTCTTCTCTCCCTGGCTCAGCTGGCACCAAGCTGAAGGTGGTGGGCAAGTCCTCTCCCCCACCAGCCTTGCCAGCTGCTGCTTCCCACTGCGATGAGCCTGGAGCTATTCCCAAGTCTCACGAGGCTGACAAGTGGCTTCACCCATCCCACTAGTCCCCACGTCGCTCTTTTTTTAATTCCAGCTGCTCGTCAGGAAAGCAAAAGAAAACCCCAAACTGAGCAGACGCCTTGAAGCAAATCCAGTTTCTGGGGAGCGGGAGAAAGGGATCCCCTTCTGCACTCCTGCCAAAAATCCTGGCTCAGCCTGACGTGGAGAAGTCAGGATTCTCCACACCAGTGAACTGGGAAACCGTGGATCATTGGCCATTTTTTTTCCCACGGCTTTGCAGATGTTTGTGTTAGTGGATTTTCTCTGTTTTGCAGGGCTTTGGCTTCTTTTGAAGGGAAGGATGCCCAGCCCTGGGAATCCCACAGACCGAGAGACGCCATCTCACCAAGAACCAGGCACGACAAGAGACAGGAAACCTTTGGACGACACCAAACACTCCGACGCGCGGCACAAATAGGGCGCGAAATAGTTAAAAATGGACAGGAAAAAAGGACAATTACGGGGGTAAAAAAGGAGAGAGAGACAAAGGTACGACGGAAGCGGCCGGGAATTCATCCCCAAAGCCCAAACCCACCCCCAAGCCCAAACCCATCCCCCGCGCGCTGATGCTCCCACCGGCAGGGAGCGGCGGCGGGGGCCGCGGCCACCGCGTCCCCCCACCCAGGCCGGGCGGCCCTCCCGGCTCACCGTGGCGGAGGAAGCGCTCCTCGTGCAGCACGGCCACGGCGTTGACGATGAGGAGCGAGGCCTGCAGCAGCGAGTAGAGCGTGAACGCCATGGCCCGGCGGGGCGGAGCGGCGCGGGGCGGGACCAGGACCGGCACCGGGAGCAGAATCGGGAGCGGCGCCGGAGAGAGACGTGGCGGGCGGGGGGGGCGCGGCCTCCCCTCACGGGCCGGCGGGGGCGGGGCTTGGCGGGGGCGTGGCTCCCAACTGCCGCCCGTTGTGTGCGCACCGAGGGGGCGGGGCTGTGAGGGGCGGGGCTCGTAGGAGGCGTGGCCTGTGGCGCCCGGCCTGACGGGGCGTGGTTTGTGGGGGCGCGGCTTCCCGCTGGAGCCGCGTCCGCCCCAGGGGGCGGGGTCTGTCTGGGGGCGTGGCCTTAGGGGGCGTGGCCTCCGGCTCCCGGCAGCCGCGTCCGACGCTGGGTTCGCCCGCGGATCCCTCGGGACCCTGAATCCCTCGGAGCCCCTCGGGTCCGCCGGAACCCTGTGGATCCCTCGAGTCCGTGGATCTCGCAGAGCCCCGTGGATCCCTCGGTGCCTCTGGGATTCCTTGGAGCCTCTTGGGTCCATTGGATCTATGGATCCCTCTGGTCAATGGATCACTTGGATGCCTGTGGATGCTTCGACTCCGTGGATCCCTCGGAATCCCGTGGGTCCCGTGGAGCCCCTTGGGTCCATTGGATCCGTGGATTCCTCACTCCCATGGATCCTTTGGAGCCCTGTGGAGCCCTCGAGTCCGTGGATCCCTCAGAACCCTGTGGGTCCCTCGGAGCTCCTTGGGTCCATGGGGTCCGTGGATCCCTTGGGTTCATGGATCCCTCGGAGCTCTGTGGTTTCATCAGAGCCCCTTGGGTCCATCGGATCCGTGAATCCCCTCGGTCCATGGATCCCTTGGAACCTCGTGGACCCCTCGGGTCCATTGGTCGTTCAGAGACCTTTGGATCCCTTGCGTCCGTTGATCTGTCAGAGCCTCTTGGGTTCACTGGGTCCATGGATCCCTCGTGTCCATGGAGCCCTTGGAGCCCTGTGGATCCCTCGGGCCCATGGATCCCTTGGAGCCCCGTGGGTTCCTAGGAGTCCCTTGGGTCCATCGGATCCATGGATCCCTCGGGTCCATGGATCCCTCGGAGCCCCGTGGTTTTCTCAAGTCCGTGGGTCTTTCGGAGCCCCGTGGATTTCTCAGGTCCGTGGATCTCTCGGAGCCCCATGGACCTCACAGCGCAGGCTGTGACATGGGAAGCTCTGCTCGCCGTGTAGCAAGTGGCCTTTGGATTCGGAGCAGGAGTAAGGCTCATCCTCATCCTCCTCCGTCGGTGTCGTGGTAACGTGGTGTCTCCCGGTGATGGGAGCTGGCAGGGAGACGTCACCCGGCGTGGGGCAGCCCTCGTGGCCATCCGTCCTCAGCAGCCTAATACTAGTAGAATTAATAAAAAACCATAAACACTGCATATGCAAAAATACATGAGTTTGTACTGACATTTAGTCTTACGGACAGCGGGGTTTTTTCCATGTGTTTTCTCAATACATTGGTTTTTCTTATATCCTGACTAAGGGTTCTAGCAGGAAGTCAGCCCAGATCCCAAATGCTGTTTGCCCAACACATAATGCTGCAGAATCCAAAGCAGAATCCTAAAGAAAGAAAACAGTTACCTTTTATACTGGATTGATCAGGGCTTCTGGGCGGTTCTGCAGTCAAATAACAAAATAATAACAACTGGAGCTCAGGGATACTGTATCTCCCTGTTATTGTAGTTATATAGTTATCCCTGTTATAGTTATCCCTGTATTGTCGTTACAAAGTTATCCCAGTGTAGTTATTGATGCACAAATAGATATTTTTCCCCTTGCCTCTTACAGTCCGGTTGGCTGAAGGGGGTAAATCCCTCTGATTTTATTTCTCGGTAATCATACAATACACAAATCTCTTAACTCCGGATGGTTGGTAGCTTTTATTACTCAATCAGGGCACAACGATTTGCATAATCACTGCGTTGTGATGGTTATTCGACCCGTCTGCTGCGATAGAAATGAAAACTTTGTGCTCAGTGTGGTGGACTGGAGAGACCCCATCTCAGTTCTCTGCCACAGACTTCTGACACAATCTGGGCAAATTATTCCCAGTTTATCAATATTGTGTCTCCGTGCTCTGTGTGAAGATCCACTCACCAGCAAGTGATGGTCTGGTACTTCAGCAATTAATTAAGTGTTGGTAGTACATAATCAATAGACGCTCAGACACCACATGAATCAGCTGTGAAGAAACCCACACCTCATCCTCTTTTTGTGTTTGTCTTTCCTTTCCAAAACACCCACTTTGGTACAGTCGACGTCACAATATCATGCATCTTAATGATCATTACTGTTAAATAACATAACATTCTAATACTGGAATAAAGATAAAGCACCCCACCATCAGAACCACAGTGTATTTTCTTAATAATTTACTCCCAAAATTACTGCTATTATACAAGAGAGACAGAGAATCAAGCATATTCCTCAGAGTTTCATCATCTGGTCTAAAGCATTTGTCATTTCAACCTCAAAGAAGAATGTAATCTCAATTCAGGATAGTGAGTAAAACATCTATTGCAGTTCCAGTGAGCTCAATATTTTTGAAGCCTATACTGAAGTGTTTCCTGACATGAAAACTCTTTTTTTTTCCCCCCCAGATGCTGGCTTTGATTCTGAGAACTCTTATGTGCATGTTCACCTTCACTTCATAAGTCAACAGTTAGTGGGAACACTTGAGTGTAGTGGCACATGTGAACACACAATTGCAGGCTGAGGAGTTCCAACACAGCTCCTTTATTTCTCATCTAGATTTTTAAACTTGGTTTAACTGCAGCACTCCTAAAACCCATCATTTTAACATGTTAAAATGGAGCCATTTCTAGTTGCCCAGAATTTGGGTGGTGGGGGGGTATGATTCAAATAATCTTTTTCCATCTGTAAATAATAATTTTAAAAAAGGCTTATCTTGAATTTGCCAGACTCCATACAGGCTGAGAAAGTCAATATTGGGCTGAAAAATTTCATCCCAAAGGTCACTACTAATTTTTGAGAGGTTCTGAGTGGTGGTGTATGCTGGTCTCACAAACAGAGATGTCATTAGTCCTCATCATAACTTAGGGCAGTAATTCTAAAATTAAATACAGATGGATATGGGGGTTGCTAACAAAGATAATCTAATAACCACCATTATCAAGTAGCATTTCCTGGGCTACCTCCTGACGGTATCCAACCTATAAATAAATGCTAACCTCATTGAAGAGCTAATGCTTAGACTTATGGCCCTGAGAAAAAACCAAGGTTTTTGCAATAAGTGTACAAGTTACGGCTTAGTATTTTTACCCATAATTAAGATGTATTTCCAAAGCGCAGCTGCCATCAAGCTGACATAAACTTGACATGATTTTCCCCTTAGTAAAATCCATCATGGCAACTTAGCAACCACATGGGTCTTATCTCTGAATCATCACGTTACGTGGTTGAAGGGAAAACCAGATAAAGTTGCTTGCATTAGAAGGAAAGGGGCTTTTTTTTTGCTTCATTAAGGTGTTGTGTTTCAGTACAGTAAATTCCTGTGGTGTCATCTGCAGGGTGCAGTCAATCACCATAAAGGAGAATTTTAAACCACCTTACAGACATCAAAGGTGTAAACTTCAGGCCGGTGGAGTATTGTGAAGGCACTGGTCTTTTTTACTCTCAGTTTGTTGTTCAGTAATTTCAGACAGAGCACATCTCCCTGGGTCTCACTGTCCCCTACACTTAATCAGAATCAAGCTTGTTGCATGAGAGTTTTTGGGGTTAACTGAGTTTAATCCTGGTGACAAAATACCAGGACAAAGGAAGACTTGTTATGACTTCAGCCCCTATACCCTTCACCTCCCTTGCCACCGTCACCTTCTGAGTTTATTTTCTGAACTAGCTCTAACCATTTCCTTCTTTAGACATTTTGCATACCCAGATATCCACGTATCACTAACAAAATTTTGGGGACACAGAAAAGTCAGGAAGCTGGGCCCAATGATCCCAAGCTGAAAGCGAAGAAATGCGTTTTGCTGGTGGCAACTTTCTTACCGACTCCTACCACAAGTAACTTCATTAACTGGAAAACTTAGTGTTAGTGAAAAAATTAGGTTCTGTGGCTCAGCTAGGTGCTATAAATAAATCCAATAGCTGAATTTCACAGTTAGACTAAAGCCTTTGTCATCCCTTACTCATCACACCTGTAGCACTGTCGAAGAGCTGTTAAGGTTAATGATGCATCCGACTGACGTAAGACGTCCCTGGTAAGCACAAATTGAGTGACTGGTTTAATGTCCAGAAGGGTTTTTTTTTTAAACCATCAAAGCTGGGGATGCAATAAGATTTTGTACATTTGGGAGAACGTGTGTCTGGTCCTCACCTGTCAGCAGCTGTGTGCAGAAAAGATCCTTGCCTTATCCGTGACTCGTGGGTCACCTCTGCCCTTGCTTATTTGAGCAGTGAACAGCCATCCCTTCAAAAACACAGCCTGACAGTCTTCCTGAGATTTGAGAGGACGTTAACAGGCGTTCATACACAAAAGGACTGCCTGGGGATTGAGGAACAAAATGAAAAACAATACACAGTTTTGGATTTACACCTAAATTTATCGATGCTGTTTTCCCAAGTTACTTGATTCCGTAACCATAACAGCCTTTAAATGCCATTTGTTGTCTCGTTCTCTCTCTCACACAGGCACAGAAGCAGACACACACATGCTGTTGTTCATCTTGCTGTCACCGAGAGTACAGAATTGTCATAGAATCAGGGAATGGTTTGAGCTGGAAGGGAGCTTAAAGATCATCTCTGTGACATGACATCGTTCTATTATCATTGGCACCGTCTGTGTGTCGTTTGCACTGGAATACACCAGTCCTGAACAAAATCCTGTCATGCTCAATGCCATGCAAATATTTTTCAGAGGTAGACATAGGGATTTTCCAATCCATGCCTCAGCTGGAAGACAGTGGATATCAAAAGCAGGCCAATGTGGGGAGCAGGGCAGCAAGGAAACTAATGGATTTTTTCAGGGAATTACAAGTCTCTGCTTAGCCCTGCCTCACTGCTGACAGACGGGCAGGATTTTCAGGCATGGAGGCAGCAGAGAGTCTTAGGGAGGGATTTAGAGGACGGGGAAACAGCTGCATGAATTTTGAAAGGTGGGGGATTTAGTCTCTGTGCAGTGAGCAGCATGAAGAAAAAGCAGGGGTGTTAAGGAGTGCAAAGAGAAGGGTGTCTGAGGCTGGTGCTACAGCAGAGGACAGGCAGGAGCAGCTCACTGAATACAGGTGTGGAAAGAGGGAGGGAGACCCAAGGGACACAAACTCTTACGGGCACGGAGTTGGCATGGGCTTGCACGGATGTGTTTTCGTCGGACCATGGAAAACGGTGCCAGTAGAAATATTTTGAGTGGGGATACAGCTAACATCAAAGGACCAGGGATGGCCAACATGTGCCCACAGCTTCGAAATCAGGCCTGGCTTCCACCTCTGCTAACAGAAAAGTCACTCAAAGGGCCCTTTGGGGACAAACACGAGGAGCTGCAGTGGCGACCGAAGTCCTTTGTGGCACAGATTTTCCCCCAGGTCTCCGAAATGTGGATCTGTGCGGGGCAGCCTCCCCTTCGTGTGCCTGCCCCAAGTCTCTCTTTTGATAGGTGTCGTACAGAGGAGGTGACATGAGTGTTTTGGTGTCCCAGTGTGTCCCAGTGGGGCCAGGCCTTCCATCAGCGTCTTCCCCAGGGGATGGTGGCCCCATCTAAGCCTGGAGAAGGAGGAAACTCACAGGCTGTAGCCTAAGGGTTCCTGGGAGCAGTTAGCAAAGGGCATGGAGCTGGAACAGGCTGGCCAGATCCAGGGATCACATTGATCCCTCTTGGACCCAGATCCCAGCCCAGCCTGATCCCTGGGACCACCACCTGAATGAGAAGGACAGCCAGGCCAGCTGCTGTCATGGCAGAGGTCATCAGTGCCTGGAAAGCCACAGCACTCAGTTTAAAGATTAATGGATGGTCTCTTTCTCCAGGCTGTAAAAATGGGTGGGTAAAAACCAAATCACAGACCTGGTGGCTCTGGAGGCTGCAGCCTGTCCAATAATGTTAGCATTAGCAAGCTGGAGTCACGCAGATAATGGGAAACCATGTGCAGGTCTCAGCGTAAGGTCTGGGATTCTCAGTGAGTCAGAGGGATTGGGAAATCTTTGTAAAAATAACCAGAATTCCCCCTCCTGTACTTTTTCCCATGACTCACCCCACAGAAAAGAGACAATATGAAAAAGACGCAAATCTCTGCAGTAAATTTTTAACACAACAGATCACAGAGATAAGGTACATGAATCTATGCTTTTTCTCCACTTCCATTAAAAAACTCCATTCTCCTGCATTTTCTAATACTTTTGTGGTATGAGTTCACAGTCCAGCAGTATGGTGGAGAAAATGAAGTGCAACAAATCAGTCCATCCACCCACTAGCACATATCCCTAGTCCTTTATCCCCTTTTCTCTCCAGAAGAAATCTGCAGATCGAAGAAGCTGTGGCCTGTCATTACTCTGGTGCCGAACCGGGGGGTGTTGTCGAAGGAGAAGCATCAGAAATCGAAACTGTGTCTTCAGAGATGGCAAACTCTGGCTGGGCACACATTTTGCTTGTAAGAAACGTAATTTATGCACATCGGGCCAGTCAAATCCACCGTTGAAATCTGGTCAGAGCTCCAGTTTGTCACTGTAACTTTTTCCACCACCACCGGTGCTCTGAGGTCTTTGGAGGAATAATTTGATGTGCAACGCCTGGCACAACAGAAATGGAGAAAAATGAACAACTAGGTGTCTGAAATCAGCATGAAGAGCTGTTGGTATCTTGGAGCCAAGTCAAGTAATAACAGAATGTAACTTATGGCAGTACAAAACCGATAGCTGGGATAGAGCTGATTTATTTAATTATGGAGGTGACACAATCCTCCCCCCTTAATTTTCTGTCCTTTAAAAAAACACATCCTGTTGATGCCATGATGATTTTTTGCCTTTCCTTTTAAACCCCTGTTATGCCTTTTTACAGCTTCTGTATTCTTAGTGCTTTAGCCTACATTCCTGGACTTGTTTGTTCAGCCGGGAGACTCAACATTTTAGAGGTTTCGTAGTTAGGGAGCAAAATGCCCCAGACCCCAAGGTCCTCTCCAGAACACGTTTTGTAAACTAAGATAGAACCACCCAGGGGAAGGTTCCTTGGGGAGGGGGGGCTCATTCAAGCCTCCCATTTGGGGAATCTTTGATAGATATACTAATTAGTAAGACCTATAATGTACTACCAGATCTTTTGGAGGGGGATTATTGCGGTGTGCACGGAGGTGCATTCGACCTGGACGTGGTGCACCTAAGGATCCTTAAAATAAATACCAAGGTAAAATCCCTTTTTCCCTTTTATCTGTGTTTGACTCTTGATTTTAAGACCAGGAAAAGGCATCACTATGACCCCATCACTAAATGAGGCTCGATGAATTCAAGCTAAAACCGAACAAGTTTTTTGCTTGAAGAGACTTCTCAAAACATAGCATTTCCCCTCTCTTTATAGAAATAAACACCACAAGGAAAGTCCCTCTTCTTGTGACTTCAGGTTGTTGAAAGCAATGAAAATGTTGGCATTAGTGAGGAATTGGGGGCTTCGGTGTCTTAATTTTCCTCTACAAAATTTAAATACATATCTACATCTATATGTATCTATCGATATCTAGATCTCTATATATCTATATATAGATACATATATAGATATAGATATCTATATATAGATACATATATAGATATAGATATATTAAAAATCTGGAGGTGGGGAGAAGAATTTGGAGCAGACATAAAACGAAACCAGATGTCATTGCCCTAAATTGCTGTTACCCAAGCACCCACCCCAGTGATTCTCCAGCCACTGTTGTCCCATCCAGCTGTAGGATGAGGAAGGAGCCTGGGAAGACCCCAAGAAGCCCCACTGGGGCTTGGCAGGCTGCTCCCGTGTGCTGCCTGATCGCTCTTGGCTCGAGCAGGAATTCGTCCCTGCACGCATTCCCATGGCAACCCTGGTTTCTCTCTCCTCCCCGAACACTCACCTCCGGAGAACACCTATTGCCATGCTAATGGCAACCAGCAGCAGGAGGCTTCCGCTGAGAGACGCCATGACAATGGCATAGGTGGAGGGTGGTGAACCTTGAGGAGAAATCACAGGTTTCAGGAAACACAGCCTTTTGTGAAATTACGGGTTGTTACAGGCTGAAAACACTGACAGTCCTCCTGCTGCAAACCATGGGTGGAGGGGGATGACCAGCTCTTTGTTAGAAGGGTGTTGCTGGAACTATTTTTTCTTCAAAAATCTCATAGCTCAGTTAAATAACTCGGGTGTCTTTACCTACCAAGGAGCAAAGCAAAACTGCTTTCCAGGGCTGGGACTGAAACACAGCCGTGTGGATCTCGGGGTGTGAAAGTCTGCTCTGCACTGTTAGACTGCAAAGTTATTCCCCATATTGTCCCCCAATTTATAGTAAAGCAGTAGCAGGATCCTGAATCTTACTGCCTGTCTAGCCAGCACTTTCCATCCACTTCCACCTTTTCCAATTGTTTCCATTCTGTTTTGCTCTTGGATATAATTCCAAACTTAAAGGAAGGAAGACTGGCTTACATCCCAAACCTACCCCTGCCTCCAAAGCTCCCACTCGTCTCTTCTGCTGCACCCCCTCCTTTTAGCTCCACCATTCTGCCCACCCTAAAACCCCAACAGAGGCATGTCTGCCATGGCTGATTCATCCACTGCTTCTGAGCCCACTCAACACCCTGTGTCTGCTAACCTGACAGACTTGGTAACACTCTCAGCAGTGTCACCACACAAATAAACACTGCAGAACTGATTTAAAAACAGGAGAGTAAAACACCTTCTTCCTGGAAAATCACCGTGTTGTACAAATCTTCACCACCAGCATGGGCCATCCTGAAAAATTAAGAAAAGACATTCAGATCCCAGCTTGATGTTCAAAACCAGCACATTTAGTTCAGATTCCTTTGTGACACCTGAGTATTTCACTATCTCTAATGTGAATTACCTTTACAACTGGAGATTAAAGCAATGTGTTAAGGGACAGATCCAAAAGACAGAAGTTAATCCAACACAAAAAATCTGAATGTTTCTGTTGAGGCAGTGAGCTTCTGCTGTCTTGAGTCTGACTTCACGTTTATCCATGGCATCTAATCTTTGTAGAATCATAGAATTCTCAAATGTTTTGCGTTGGAAGGGGCCTTAGAGCCCACCCAGTTCCAACCCTGCCATGGGTAAAGCTGGTCTGAAGGGAACACCCTCCACTATCCCAGGTTACTCCAAGCCCCGTCCAGCCTGGCCTTAAACACTTCTAGGGATGGAATTTTGGCATGGACAGCACCACTGGCATCACACTCTGACACATGTAGTGGACACTTCTGTCTAATCCTGGCCAATTTGCCCCAAGACACAGAGCCTTTTCTTTCACTGCCTCCAGAACTGGTAGACTAAGTAGACTGTCCAGGCTTTGCCTCTTGTCCATTAATGCATGTGAATAAACTGAAATGTCAGCCTAGAATCTGCTCCAGGATCTCATGTGAAACTTCCCCTGCAGAAATTCTCCCTCTCCCCAAGGAGAGCTGGGCTGAGTGTTACTGAGAATGGAAATCAACTTGCTTACTAGAGAGTCATCCAGCTCCCCAAGACACCAACTCGTTTTGTCCCATCAGTAAGATGCCCTAAGGAGAGCCTCAGTGTCACCCTTGTTCTTAAAAAGAAGTCAAGAAAATACACCATGGAAATTAAAATGTAGAGCAGAATTAGATTACAAATTTATGGATTACCTTGTGACTGCTGAATATCCCCGTGTCAGCACCATGATGCTCAAGCCTTGCCTGAAAGTAAAGCTGGTCTGAAGGGTTTGAGACTAATTGCTCACTTCATTTGCCTCTGTTGATTGCTTCCTTCTCTCCGTGGTTTTTATGGGGCAAGGTAATCTCTTCCGTGTGTAGTCGATCAATAAAGTGTGGAGGTGGATCAAACAGAGGCTTTACTCACCATCCTTTGGATAAGCAATCGTTTTCACACTCTTTCTGGTGGAGCAGGAGGCACAGCTGGACTCCACCCAGGAGTCTGGCAGGGCTCCCACAGGGCACGGGACCCCCTCTGATGTGCATTGACTCCTCCAGCAAAACTGTCCCTGCAGCTGGTGCCCAGGACTTACTGCAGAAACGTGCTGTGTCCCAGGAGGGGTGCCTTTGGGTCTTCTCCAGAAGGCTGGGTGGAGAGGGTAGGTTTGGGTGCTCTCCAGGCAAGGGAAGCCCACCAGCTGCGACTGCAGGACCATGGCGAGTGAGCCCTGCCCTTGCTGTCTGGGGTTGCACAGCCTGACCTGGCTCTCTGCACTGAAAGGAACCAGGTAGGAGTTTAAGGAGCTGTGGCTGAGCTGTCGAATGGAGACGGCCGGTTTAGGGCTTCAAAAGTGCTTCATTTTGGTGTTTCTTACAGCCTGGCTTCACTGCACCACAGGCAGGAGGACAGCATCAATTTATCTCTGGAGCACCTACCCCTTCCCATGCCTTTGTTAGGGAAGTCACATCTGCGCAGCTCTGGACCTTGTTCTGCTCTGCAGAAGCCCCCATTCCCTCTGCCAGACTGGGGCTGAGCTGGCATCTGTGCTGAGTTATCTCACGAAAGGCTGTGGTTGCCTGTGCTCTGTGGTCACAGAAGGAGTGGTGCTCCAGGGTGGAGACCTTTGCTTCGTTAATGCAGGCACAAAGAAAACATTAATAAAGTCCAGATTGGCAGGTATTTCCAAAGAACAGAGATTGACAGGTTTTTCTGCTGTGCCTAGACAAATAGGTGCACAACAATTTCAGCTCCTCTGACGTCACAGCAACAAACAGGACTCAAGCACCTCTCCGAGTCCCCTGGAGATTGTTTGGAAGGGTTTCAGGTGTCCACAGTTTAGAGAATGACCACAACTGTGAATTTTCCTCCATGGCTTAAGAAAAGACCAAATTAACTACATTAAATAGATTTTACACAGACATGAACAGCAGAGACCAGATCTTCAGACATATGCAGGTATTTTTTTTTTGTTTAAGCCACACATCAACTCTTCATTTTGTGTCACCCACAGAAGAGGACACTTGGTCTGTACGAACCTTCTCTCCCTCCTGCTGGGCATCGCTGGAGCTGTGCTTGGCTTCAAGCGTGAACAAGCCCACTGTTAAAACAGTTCCTGTGCTGTACGTGCCACAGAAGAGTTCCTGAGCAGGGAGGACTTTGTATTCAGGCAGGTGCCGGTGTTTTCCTTCTTTATCAGACAAAAGGAAAGCTCAAATCAAAGCTGAGATTGCTTTGTGGAACCCACTTGTGATTTTTGAGTCTGATCCAAAGGTCACCGAAGTAATGGGAATCTCTGCTGGCTTCTCTGGTACCCAGGCTGTGTTTCTAGAGGAAAAGCTGCTAAATACACAGCAGACCTCACTCTTGAAAGCCACTGAACATCTGCATGGTGCATCTACACCCCTTGTGCATGCCCAGTGTGAAGATGTGGTGGGAGAAACTGGGATGTGTTCTTCTCTTGTGAATGGAAATTCACTTTTATTGAACTTTTACAAAGACAATAAGGAAAAAAAGCAATGGATGCTCTCAATAGTTTTATTTTTTAAAAATTTATTATGTGATTATATATTCTTTTTTTCTTTTTTATCCTGGTGTCACCTCACCCCAAACTCAGTTTCGTGGAGAAGCTTGAGATCACAGTGTGGGGAGCTGTGGTGGAGGAGGAGGCAGCTCTTTCCTGCAGAAACACCTTATTTCACGTGGATTGGATGCAGTTCCACCACTGAAAACTGCCAGCACAGATAACAACAATCCCAGTGAGACCAGGGCCAGCAGCCAAGTGTACCTAAGGCCACAGAGGCACACACCACAGGTCGCAAGGGTGTGAGCTGTGTGCAAGGCCAGAGCTTCTCAGTACAGCTGTAGGTTTCTTACCTGCTCTGGGACTTATTAGTGAATGCTTAGCTAGTGGTTTGCAGATCAAAAGTTTCATATATGTGGGTATGTATCAAGGAATATATTACTGTAGTGAAAAAAAAGCCCTCTCAACATTGTACTGAATAATCCAAGGCACTTGGGTAAAACAGTGTCAAAATGAATTTAGAATTATAGAATCACAGAACCAAATGGGTTGGAAGGGACCTTAAAGACCGTCTTGTTCCAACCCCCTGCCGTGCTCGTCTGGGCATAAACTCCATGGATAAACCTCCTGGAGGAGGGAAAAGCTACTGGAGATGATAGGAAAATAGTGGTATGTCCTACAGGAGCTCCCTCAGCAGCTTTTCTTAGCAGAGTGATTCTGCTTTAAAAGCCAGCAGGCTGAACGTGTTTCTCAAAGAGGGTCAGAGGAAACACTTCACTTTGGTTTTGTTAATTCCTTGGTGACATAGTCTGAATAACACAGGTTTTCTGGGGAGGAGCTATTTTTTGTACATGAATTTTTGCAAAACTTATACCAAACCTTTGTCACAGCTGCCTCAAGGTTTTACACTACATAAAAATTAAGGAAAAGGAAAAACAACCTGAGGAAATCCGAACTCTAAAAGGCACAGGAATTGACTTTATCAGTAATACAAAGAAAAGGTGTAGCGATTTTTTTTTTTGCTATTACCAAGCAGGGCCTTATCCTGCTTGCCATACCTAGGTCAGACAAAACTTCTCACTCTGTACTGTAACACCTTGAAGAAACTTTTTCTGGCAGAGATACCTTTTTTATAATCATCAAGGTTTTATATTCATCAACGTTATCAATCTCAGAAGCAGTAAATGCTCAGATATGCTGTCTGCTTCAAATAACTTGTTCATGACTCACAAGGCCAGGCTGGATGGGGCTTGGAGCAACCTGATCTGATGGAAAATGTCTCTGCCTATGGCAGGGGGTGGAACTGGATGAACTTTAACTTCCCTCCCAACCCAAACCGGTCCAGAGTGGTGTGGATTGCACCTTCCATTTCAGAGCAAGGTCAGCAAAAGGTAGAAAGGGTCTTTGAGGAAGATGGCTTGAAGGCACGCAAAGTTATGGTCCTGAGAGAAGGTCTGTTCCCATGTCCTAGAATAAGGGAAAGCACGCATCTTCACATTTTTGCTTGGTTTTTGCACTGCTTTACCAACATAAACAGCTGTGCTAAAGGATCTCAGAAGCAAACACTGCAAGCCCTAGGTCCTGGAGAAGCACCACCACATCTTGAGGACAGAGCCCGCATGGGAGGTGTTGTGGGCAGTTCATGGAAACACAGCTCTGTGGGGTAAAAGGTAATACTGCCAATCCATTTGGAAATTCAAATGACAGCCCAGTGTGTAGCCTGTGCTGTGAGTTGTGCCATTCTCAGGGGGTTTTGGTGTCCAGAAGGCTAAAACTAAGGTCTGTGAGACTGCTAATACCCTTTGCCTCTCTTGTGATAACAGCTAGAGGTGATACTTGGTCACTTACGCAGGTTTCTTCAAGGTGTTGACAAGCTGCACGTCATATGTTAGAAAAGCTGAGTGTTTATTGTCCACACCAACACGTCATTTATTTTGTGTTAAGGGCAGCAACAGTGCGTGCTGCTCTGTGTGAGCAAATTCACCGTGCCTGGGACCATTCCCACGGGGCACTGGAGGGCTGCAGCCTCACCACGGCGCTCTCACCTTCCAGCTCAGGGTGGCCACATCCCAACTGCCATCAGGAGAGGCTGCAGGTCTGGGTCACTCTCCATCCGTGCTGTGAAGTGTTGCCCCACGGGCTCAAACACAGCCCTGCCAAGGCCCCTGCAAGGAGTTAGCTGAGTTAAATCAATTTGTGTAGACACAGGATATGTGTGCTGCAGGTACAACCATATCAGCTACTGGGAAAATCTTCCAGTATCCCTTTTTTTTCCTTTTCTTTGTGATGCCAGCTGGTGGAAGGGTTGAGTTGGCGAAACACAAGTGTTTAATGGCATTGTTGTCACTTTAATGTGTACAAGCTTTGGCACAAGAGGAAAGCAAACAAAAAGCGACTGCTGATAACAAGCTTCCCTAGATGTTTATCCAAGTGATTTGTTTAGGTGGAGGCCTCTCTTTGTTGGTTTTCAAGAATCACGTTCTTGACCTTTATCAGCATGAGGAATTATTTTTTAATTCAAAACACCTCATTCATGCTTAGTTCTGAGATATGTGTTCCATCACAGCCTGTGCCGTTGTGGTCTGTGAATCAGCTACAAATCAGGCAAACAGTGCTTCCATTTCCTGAGTGGGCATAAATAACCAAGTGGAAATTGGGCATTTCGAGTGTGAGTGTTCAATTTGAAGCGTGTTTGTTGCTCATTCGTTCTGTCATTTGTGTGAGCCATGCATTAAATGCACAACTCCAACAAGCACACTCACTATGCTCTGGAAAGTCCCTGGGGAACACGATGGTCTGAACACTGCTGAGCTGGGAGCAGAAAGCAAATAAATCTGCTTTAGGTGCTTTGTGTCTGCTCCGGGGCCTGAACGGGCTGGTTCTCAAATGCTGGGGGACAATGGGTTGCTCTGCACGCCTGACCACATCCAGGAGCTCTGGCACTCAGAAGCCATTAGGGCGGTAATTTCTTATTGAGCAACGGGATTACTTTATGTCTGGGCAAAATTTTTGATCTATAGTGGTAAGAGATTTCACCACCACGCTGCAGTTGGATTCATTCATCACAGAAAGCAGCACAGTGTCACCCTGTGCAATAATCTATAGAGTATCCTGTATCCTGAATATTCTGTGCAGCTAGTTCCCCATCTCATAAAGCTGATTGGGAAAAGGTACGTAAAGACTGTAGAGCTATGGGGTTACTCATATGTTGGGGGGATGACTACAACTTAATCTGGAAAAATGAACACCAGAAAGACTTGATAAGATGAGACTTGATGAAATCAGGTCAGACATGGAGAAAGTGGACAGTAATGGCCAGTAGTCAACAGGCAATTTGTCTCGCTCAGTGCCAGAAGCCCAGGGTGTAAAATGAGGCTAAATTTGGCAGCTCCAATCATCAGAAGCTGGTTTTATTTTTTTCCCCACAAGCTGTATTTAAGATGTGGAGCTTATTGCCACAAGATGCTTTAAGCTGCTAAAAGTGTGCCTAGGTTTTGAAAAGTCACTGGTTGCGTTCATGGAAGAAAAAAATCCATTGAGGGTTATTAAAAACAAGACATCATGTCTAGGTCAGAAAACCCATGAGCAGTAAATCATTAGCAGCTAAAACAACATTCTGGGAACATATCTCTAATTGCTGGTGTGCTTTCACAAAGTATCTGATTTCTTCTGTTACTGGGAACAGGGTACTGCTACAGGTGAACTTTGGGTCTGACCTGGCCCAGCTTTTCTGGTGGTTTTGCTGCTTTTTTTTCCCATACCATGAAAGCCATAATTCTGCTGGTTCCGTGAGTCTTGTCAGCTCACCTAATACCTGAGCAAACTGTGCAGGGTAGGGCATGAAAATGGGCTGTGCCCTTCCTCCCCTGCCTCCCAGATCCGCCAGCTGCACCAAGGAACTGTAAAGCCAGGTGATTTAACCTCACGGGAGTTTGCTGGGAATGAGGGGAATATTGAGAGAGCAATTCTGCTGGGCATGGCTAAAACCACTTTTGGGTGCTGATGGTGCTGTGCTGGTGTGGGAGATCCTTTGTGTTTGGGACTGAGACGTTTAGCAAGGAGATGAATTCCCTCAGGAAAGCCCTGATAATCAGGGTGTTGCAGGTCACCAAGGAAAGACCTGGGGGAATACAGCTGCAGTCTTCAAAATCAACTGACTTGGGCATGTCTCCCTTTATTTCTGTGGATCCACAAGGCGCGTCCTGAAATTGCACTAAATATATTTCTGAAGGTTTTCAAAATAACCAGAGGCAGAAATTTCTGCCATGAAGCTCTTCAGCAAATTATTTGTGAATTAAAGTACTTCTAAAAAGGTATTCGTGGGGATAAATTTCCCAGTTGTTTTCTTCAGTGCAGTAAGCATGCCATTAAATTACAGGGAAGCTCAACTATTATCTCATACTTTTCTTTTTTTTTTTTTATTATAGACTTTTTATCCACATGAATGATAAAGAAACTACAACAGAGTTAAATACCTTTTTTGATAACAGTGATTATATTCTTAATTACACTCAATAATAAATTGTAAAATATTTCCAGAGGAGTACAATCGTAATTCATACAGCAGGCAAAATACCAGAGGAGGAAAGGGACGAGGGAGAGGGGTGTGAGAATCTCCAGACTGCTTTTAAAAAGCACTGTGTATGGCTAACGCTGCTCTATCCATCCATCCATCCATCCGTCCACCCGTCCATCCAAATGTGGTTCTGGCCCATCTGGTGAGACGTTCATTTCCGTCCATAAAACAACCACTATTCCAAAGCAAAAGGGGAACTGGCAGATGTTGTCAGTGTCTGTGGCATTGAAAGGACCAGCAGTTCCTTTCACAGCTTATCTGCACAATTCAAAAGCATTTTTTTTCTATCAAGCTCAATAGTCCTTCTAAAAACACAAAGACTTAAACTTTGGTACCACCAAAAAAAAAAAAAAATATCAAGGACAGGCATTTTTTTTTGTTGTTTTGTGTTTACTAATAAATGGCTGCTACATTCTATTTGACATGGTTGTCCATGATACTATGAGGTCACTTGTCCTTAGGTTCAGAGGAACCTGATTTTTTTTTTATTTAGATCCCCAAACACTTCCATTTCACAGTCTATATACAAGTCAGGTTTCTGACTGGGTTATAACTTATAAGGTAACAGCTGCAAAAGCTCCTGTGCTTCTGGGAATTAAAAAAAAAAAAAAAAAAAGGGAGAGAGGGAGAAAAAGAGAGAGAGAGAGAAAGAGAAAGTGTTACCGACATTAAGCCAAAGTTTGAGACACTCACAGAATTATGACACTCATTTCCAACCCTCGAGAAAGGAATACACATAGATCATCTGCTCTGGGAGCATCCCCCGAGACCTTGATAGTGAGTATCTGTCGGGTCATGTGGAAATATTGACAGTAAAGGTGAAGTGCAAACTTAACTGACTGCAGTGCGATTAAACACAACCAGATCTGCTGTGGGAAGGAACTCAGGGCCCAGCAAGGGCAGCTGAGGGGCTCAGGGCAGGAACCGAGGGGTTGCTCTGCAGGGCAGAGGGTCTCCAGCCCCTGGGAGCGCTGCGAGGGCAGGGATGCGCAAACGCGTCTCATCCTGAGGAGACTTTTCCTGCCTGGCACGTGAAGGACCTGAAATTGCCTCTGAACAACAGAGCCGCCGTTCTCCGCCTGGCTGGTTCAGCTGAGCAGTTAAGTAACAACTAATCCCTCAGAAGCACCGGGGCTGCTTAGAGAAATCCCCGCTGTCTGCAGGGACGGCGTGCCGCTGGAAACAAAGGCGGCGTGAGGGGCGCATCCATCCTTCACGCCCTCGGCAAGCAGGCACGGAACGCTGGCTGCTGTGATGCCAGCACCGTCCTTGCAGGGACCGGGAGCTGATGGAAGCCCGGTGCTGGGAACAAACTGCTCCTCTCCGCCGATGCTGCCATCCTCAGGCAGATTTTTATTGTGCGTCGAGCGCTGCGGACAAGGCGCTCGGGGCAGGACCTGCTGCTTCTCATCTGGGGAGGCGTGCTGTTTTATTCGGGGTATTAATGCCGCCGAATTTGTTTTAAATCAGTGCTCAGATTGCTGTAGACTCGATTGGAAAACAGTGGCAGTCAGTAAGAAAGTGTGCACAAGAGGGCAAAGGAGACAGGCTCGATGCTTAGATTCATCTCCTTATCCCAGCAGGCAGAGCTCAGGGCCACGGATACTGGTGATCTGGTTACTCTGTACTTACTCCTACTGTTTTAAGAATCTGCTTCTACAGTTCAGGCAAACCTCCATCATGTCTACTATCAAGCCCTTTTCAGACGTCTCAGACTCTCTGGAATACCTCTATTTTGTGCATTACTGAGATCTCTGTGTATGAATAGCTCTTCTTTTTCCAATCCCCCTGCTTCTCCTCAGGGATTTTTTCAGTGAATCCACAAGCCAGATTTTGTGGCATAACAGTAGCAAGGCTACCAGCTTTTGGCATCTGTCTCCAATCCCTAATCTTCTTGTTTCACCAGGAAAAAAACAAGAGAATGTCATTTAAATGTTAAGACTTCAGCACCCAAAACTGGAATCTCCCAGGCCACTGAGGATGGAGGTGGTGTTTCTACTAAACAAATGCTCCTAATAAACAGTCCTGAAAAATGTAGTTTTTGGTTTAGGAAGGCCCTGCACGTGGGCAACAGGATAATTACCTTCTGTAGGACACTGAACTACAGAACCAGTTAGTGGGGTTCTGTGAAACTCCCAAAACATGCTGATGTACTGCTTTTTTCTGGAGCTAAAGGAGTTCCATCAAGGGCAGAAAAGCTCCTCCCTACCTGGAGAGTGAACATTTTTTTTCCACTCTGAATGCCAGGGTATTTCCCTCCTTCCACTGAAGGTACATGATCTTGATGACACTTTCCAGTGTCAGGAAAAGCACATGCTCAGGCAGTTCTAGTCATGGAATGGTTTGGGTTGAAAAGAACCTTAAAGATCCTCTCATCCCACCCCTGCCATGGGCAGGGACACCTTCCACTATCCCAGGGTGCTTCAAGCCTCATCCAGCCTGGCCTTGGGCACTGCCAGGAATGGGGCAGCCACAGCTTCTCTGGGCATCCTGTGCCAGGGCCTCCCCACCCTCACAGGGAAGAATTTCTTCCTAATATTTAACTCGAAGCTGCTCTCTTTCAGATTGAAGCCATTGCCTTTTGTCCTGTCACTACAGGACCCATGGGTCACCTCCCGACACCAGGTCCCACCCCAGCGAGGCCTCGTTAAGTCGTGCCACGTGTTATTTATCAGCTTTGGACTGTAGCACAACACGTGCAAAGAGAGGGCTTTGAGGCCAGAACCAGCAACATCAAAACCCAGAATGATCCTCTTAATCCTTGCAGTGGCTGGAAAGGAAAACAGGCAGGCAGGTCAGGTGGAATGAAGTCTCTTTTTCACAAGCTCACCTTTAGCTTTTGCTGAGGTGTGCACCGAGCTTTTCTTTCCTGATCAAGCTTGCTGCATAGGGAATCTGGAATGACACAGAAACAGAGACACTGCTCAAGCCGAGGTCTGGCTAATGAAACATCCAAGCTGGAAATCCCTGCAAATGAAAGGTTTTGTTTTCCCTGAAAACAGGGAGCAACTGTAGAAAACAGCAGCTTAAATAAAAGGGTTGTATTCTTTATGAAACTGCAAGGAGGTTGAGGCAGAAACGAAATAAAATAAAAATGGTCAGAATTAAAACAACAGATAGAATCTTAAAATTCATCGTTAAAGATGCCTTCTGGTGCTTTGTTTATATCAGAGGCTGACAAAGGGTAAAGCCAGTGGTGAGATCATAAAAAATCAGCTGTCTGTGACAGGTCAGGCAATGCACACTGATCCCTACACAGCCAAAATACAGCAGGTTGGGAGCATGAGACTTCGTGTATTTATATCCCTGTAATTAGGAAGTTCATAATAGTTATCTCCAACTTGCACCAATCTGAAGGGAAGCCACTGAAGTGGAACAAATAATTAAAGAAAAACAGAGAACATGGGCATATTAGGGAACACAGTTATATTTAGAAACAAAGTGGGATGATGTGCTCATTGGCCGCTGGGAATACATTACAGGGCTGCTCTTCTTCAGTGCTGGGCCTTTAGAATGCAACAAAACTAAATTGCTCTGAGATTTCCCCATAGCTGGGAATCCAAGTGGCTACAAATTTTTTGATGATGACTTTTGGAGGGACCGCTGGAGGAATTCAGGCTGGGAGATCAAAAAATTCTGTGTCCCTACACTCCTAGGGGCTGCTGCACGCTGAGCCGACCTGCTTCTGCTGCCAGGCACTCCAGAATACGCTCACAAATAATGTCAAATATGTTACTGCAAGCTGACAATTGTGTCAGCTGAAGTCAGGATCAAGGCCTTAACCTGCACCAACAGCAGAAGGAACAGATGGGCAAATGCAGAGAGTTCAAGCAACCTGCCCCACACACCTAATGACAGAGGGGATTTGCACCCGTACTCGCTGACCCCACACGTTCCTGTACATCCCTGCCTTGGTTTTAAATACGTTATGCCCACAGAGGATGTTTATGTGAATTGTGCCCAGCACGTCCCTGGGCTGGGGTAAAGCACTGTGTCTGCAAAGACATTGAGAGATTATCCATCCCTGCCTACCTTAATGAGGAAAAGAGGAGGGAAGGATCAGGGTGAGAGGAAAGAGAGGGGCTTCTGCAGCTCGAGAACTAACCCTTTCATTTCCTGGGAAAGGAGGTCAGTCTGACTGAAAGCAGCAGCACCAGGAAGCAGCAGGGTCTGTGGCTGAATGAAAGCAGAAGCCTCTCACGGGGGCACACTGCTTCCCCCCTATACAGCCCTAGAGAAGGGGATATGTGTGTGCACGAACCAGAAAAGACCAAGATTCCAGGTGTTTTGTCGGACTGCTCTTATAATCCCTTCCCTTGACAGAAGATGAAAGGTATCAGGAACCTTGTAGCCAGATCCCCCCCAAGAAACAGAGCTGTCCCCTCCACCATGCCCCCAAACACAGCTGCCTCCAGGACACGGTGCTTGCAAAGGCTGCAAAACTCCCTCCCAAGCTGCAGCAGAGAGGGGGGTGCAGAGAAGCTGCCCCCCCGATCACCCGTGGCCATGGTTTGGATGCAAAAAGGAGCCACAAACAAACAAACTGCACGAAAAATCAGCACATTCCAGCTGGGACCTGTGGTGCCTCACCAGCTGATTCCTGCCTCTCTCCCACTCACAAAGTCCAACTTGGGTTTGCATGGCCACAAATTATATAGGACATCTCCCAAGCTGTACTGACCTAGATAATACAACGGGGTACATTCTGTCAGAAATTAACTGTTCTTAATCCACTTCTCTGCTATATTTGGCACATCGGCGTCTTTCTAATGTGTGTTGTTTTACCTGATCTCCTGGTAATAGATGACAGTGGGAGATGTGGGTGCTCAGCAGGGAAATGACTACTTTCTCCATGAGTTAAATCACCTGCAATGTTATCTTCTATTTCTGTCGTTGTCAGAGTATCTGGTAACTCTGGTGCTGTGGTGGAATAGGATTTAGGGCTCTTCATGGCAGAACAGTCCCCCTTTTTTTTGTGCATCCGTGGGGGCTGTTGTGATGATGGCAGGATCAGCCCTCAAAGGGGCACAGAGATGGCCCTTTTCAAAGGGTGTACAGAAGCAACAAAAGTGCAGGCAGTTTGGTTTTAAGCAGCAAAAACACCAAGTGACCAGGTTAGTAGGAAATACAACACAGGAAGCCCAAGGAAAATGCAATATGGACACTGAGTCCTTTTTCCTACAGGCTGACCCCAGCCTGGTCCTGGTACCCGTTAGGAATTACAGCACACTCCCGTGTGCATTCCAGGAGCACATCCCCTTTGTTCCACCCGGAAGGAACCCAGTTAGCAAGCCCTGAGCCTGCTCCACGATTTAAACCAAAGCACAGATAATGGATAGGACTGGGGAGTCATTTCTGAAGTTCCTGTCTGACCCCTGTTAGACACACTTGGATATCAAAGAAGCTTCAGCACACCCTGTTTCAGAGGCTTCACCTCTGCAGCCTGTCTCTGGTGAGGCTCACAATACTACACCACCCTGCCTTCTGTTGCCTAGAAAAAAATATTTTGCACTCAGCAGCAGAGGCTGGCTTGTGGCTCTCTGTAGATCCACACCCATTTTTGATCAGAATTTCTGTAGATTTGAAAGGAAAGGAAGCTTTCTGTTTAAATTTCTACAAGGCATCTTTTTCTTTTGGCATTTGAATTTACTGGACAAAGAGGCACAGCTCCATCCTATCAACCCAGGGCACATCCACGTGCATTGCGAAGGTACAAGTTTTGCTCACCTCTCTTAAAAAAAAAAAAAAAAAAAAAAAACCGAAAG
>VZTI01000533.1:0-12688 GCA_013397865.1 Struthidea cinerea | reverse complement strand
CCTCTTTCCCCCCCCCCCCCCCCCCCCCAAAAAAAAAAAACCATACAGTATGAAAAGGTAACTTTTCCTGTCCTGGTCACTAAAAGCTGATAGTCTCAACTGAGGTCCTCCAGCTTCACTCTGAGTAGGTTTCAAGGAGAAATTTTCCTTTTTTCCTCAACATTTTCCTCCCAGCTGCCTCTTCATGAGCTCATCACTTCTCCAAACAAACAGCTCAGGGATCTTGCTCAGTCCTGCACAGCAAATGTCCAAGCTCAGAGTGGAAATAGGGTGTTAATGGTAGGGACAGCGTTTTTTTTCCTGGCGGCATTTATCTGAGTCCAAACGCTCCCAGACAAAGCCATAAGCAGTACCCAGGAGAAAAGATATGAATATTTAAATAGCTTTCTTAACACAAAATTAAATACTTTAAGTACCCAGACTGTGTCTCCGCCATTTTATTGCCGTGTTGTTTAAAATACAGACGGTCAAAACGCGGAACAGCCGACACCGAGGGTACAAACCAGAGCAGGGCTCCAGGAGAACACACTGTCACCAGGCAGAGGTGCTTGTATTTCTATCAGGACAGCAAATACTTTGATTTTCTTCATGTGATCTGATCTTTTTTTTTTTTTTTTTTAATTTTATTCGAGTGATCTCTGCATTGAGAGGTCTTAAAGGCAAGGGAAAATTTCACCTGCAGCTTTCAAGCACAACAGCAATGGGAAAAATGCAGCAGAGACAAGGTCTTGCTGTTTTATAAATTATCACGGTCCACGTTTTAAGCGGGTACAAGAAGCCACAGAGAAGAGTACAGCATAGCACTGCTAAGAGAGCTTGCAAATAAGCTCAGTTTTCATTTAACAGGGATTTAAATGAGAGGAGACCTCTGAAACCAAACACCATTTACTGCACAGCCCTGCTGTGAGAGGTGGCTTGAAGCAATGAAGGTGTAACACCCCAAATGTGCTCAGTTCCAAGTAGAGGATCCAAAAAAGGTGACTTTGGAGTTAACTGCATGTAACCCGACAGAAGCATTTTCTGGAGAGAAATGGTACTGCCTTCCACAACTCGCCTGTTGCCTCCCAGCTGGAACAGGGATGAGTTTTCCCCTATTTCAAAAACACTAAGAAGACTTAAAAGCCAAAGTCTTCTCATTTACCCTAACAGTGCAAAGGACAGGGGGAACCATCAGAGGATTACCCTGGCAGTGTGTTTTTGTCCTCGGCAGCTTTGGGGCTGGCACAGAGGTCCCATCTCCATGGCTGATGCCACAGGAAGCCTGACTGGGATACAAACCCTGTTACCTGCCTGCTCGTCAGTCCCTCCTGCAGCCTCAGGTATTTCCAAGCCACAATGAATCCATGAATACAATTTAAATTTTACCTCAACTTTCCTTTAGTTGGATCTCCAAAGACTTCTCCCTCTGGCTCCTCCCTACCCAAAACACCAGAGGCAGTTTGTACCTGGGAAAACCTGGCAAAAGAGTTTCTGATACCTGACCTAAAGCTACAGTCCTGTCCAGCAGCAAGAGCCTGGAACAGCCCCCCTCTCTTGTGCTAGAACATGTACTGCACGAGAGGACAAAACACTCTTAACATGGATTTACACTAATTTGCTTTACAAAGAACCTTTTTTTCTTGTTTTATTAAGCGAGGAGGGGGGTGGGTTTTTTGGTAAATCTAAATCTGTAAATAGGCTTTACGGTCACTTGTAGATATTGTTTATAGCACATTATCTGTTTTCTATTTTAATCCTGAAGAAAATTGACCACTACTTTGTGGTGCATTGAAACCACATATTTTTCAAGCCGGCATGCAGCAGTCACCACTTCCTTGGTCGGCCGTACTTGTTCTTTTCTTTTATTTGAATTGTATTTCATGTGGTTTAATTGCAGTGTTTATTTACATGGCCAAGACAGAGCATTAATTTTACTGTAGAAGAACAAAAGGATAAATAAGAGACTTGAATGGCGAAAGTCCAAGATGCCATTTCGCCAATACCACACAGCAACGTTTTGATCTCCACGAATTATTTGAAAATTACCTCACTCCCAAACCCAAGTATTGACTGGATTTATTCTGAAGGATGAGGTTATGCTCCTTTCATTAATATCTGCATCATGTCAAGCGACTCTTCTTTATTTATGGAGCTGTCTACATTTTTCAATATTCGGGCTAAAGATGGAGTCATTCCCAGAGTCCTTGCACTTCCCTGCTTCCCTGAACTCACCTATCTGGTGCTACAGAAAGGGGACAAGCATATTTTCTTGGAACAATATGAAAATTCTGTCTGCATTCCCACCTTTTCCAGTGGGATCATCCTGACCTAGGGGGGATTTCTCCTGGAAGAATTTTTCCGCCGTTCCTCCAGTGTCATTTGAAAGGTGCAAGCCAAGGGGTCTTTTTCCATGTCCCTGCACAGTCAGCCCAACCTTCTGGAAGCTTCACAAAAACCCTGCTAAGTGCCCATTTAGTTTTGTTTGAGACGTGCCCCGCACATTCCATCACTCCTGGACAGCAGCATCCCGCTCATCAGCTGTGGTGAAAGGGCCGTCTCAAGGGGAAAAATCCAAACAGGTATTTCTACTCCTTAAAAAGGCCAGATCAGTTCTCCAGCATCAGCTAGAACCACCTGAAAATGAGGACTAAGAACCTTCTGAAAATGAGGATTAAGTACCTTGACTTCAAAAGCCCCTGAGGTGTTGGCTAAGACCACCAACCTCACCGTACCCTGTGAGGCCCCAGATGTGTCTCTGTCTGCTCGCTGCATTCAATGCTACCAAAACTAATAGAATGTACTCCAAAACAATCATCCAGCTTTGCATTTTCCCTACAAAAGACCTGCTTTGACAGCTGCAAAGCCACAGTGGAAGTGTCAACGTGGAATCATGGAGTGGTTTAGGCTGGAAGTGACCGTAAAAATCACCTCGTTGCAATGCCAGGGACACCTCCCACTATCCCAGCTGGCTCCAAGCCCTGTCCAACCTGGCCTCAGCAGAACTAAGCCCAAGATCACAGCAGCACAACTGAGAACCCCTCTCATTTTATCAGCCTGACAACAACCAGCCACACGCACACACAACACCAAAACCACAGATTTTGTGTCTTACTGAAGACTGGGAAAGACGCGTTTCCTTTCAACACCTGGAATTCCTGTTCCAGCCTCCTCCGCAGGTCAATCTGCTCAAACAAAACCTTCTGGAGTTCCTCTAACAAAGAGAAAAAGTGGTTTTGATAATCTGTATAAATAATTCTTGAAAGAACAGTTGCAGAGCAATTCATTACTCTAGACAAAATATTTTAGCGCTTATTAAAAAAAAAAAAAAGTGTTGCGTAGACCTACCATAGATTTTGTGCAGAAAGCCATGAATATAAATCAATGTAATATATTATTTTAAAGTATTATATTACAGTGTCATGTATTGATTGATATATATGCATTAATCTCAATTATATCCACCCAAAGGTCCATATATTATTCATATGTTACTTGACAAGCTTAAAATATGGTGCAGAACAAAAGTGCCCCCTATTATCCTCATATTCTATTAAAACAAAGAGCAGTTTTATAATGTAAGAGGCCCTTATTTATTTTACCTTTCCCCATATTTTCCACGTCCTTCTTCAGAGAATGAGGTGAATTGGTTTCTTGTGTGTGTTCTCCTTAAAAAAGAGAAAGAAAAAAAGTTATTGATTTACCGATAGTGCTTTTTGTCAGCGTTGTCCTTACTACACATCTGCTTCAGAGAATCTGGAGAGGTAAAAAAAAGGGGGGGAAAAATATAAAAAAAGAGTAAGATCGAGCTTTATCTAGAAATTTCTGGGTGTGTAGCACAAATATTTGCAAATTCATATTTTCTTCCAGTTCAGTGAAGTATCTGCCTATAGCACAGCCTCTTGCGGACAATAGCTGATGTCTTCTCAATACTCTTCTTGCTGAGCTGATTCCTCCTTTCCCTCTAACCCCTCTTGAAGATGCTCTTATCAGAGAACTGTGAGCAGGCAGAGAAAGGGGAAGATCCTTCTCTACAGTCTCATCTCTTCTCCTCTCAACAGGAAGCCCGTGCTCTCCATGTGGGCAGGACCCTGTTCCAAAATCCACAGGAAAAATGCCTTTTTGCCTTCATCAGATCTTCAGCTTTATCATCTTCCAGGGCTCCATGGCATGGGTGTGTTGCAACTGGACATAATTTATATCCAGCTGAGATAAAATTGACATTAGTGGTATTTGCATCTAAAGGATACAGCTCCGGGGTCAGCCAATTGAGGGACTCCTGTCTTAAGTTGCTCGCATCAACTTTTAATCGTATTGTAGTACAGAATTTTCTGTGTATCAGAGTTTGGCTATTTCCAGACACACGTATGCTACTTCCTTCAACATTTTTGTCTACAAATTAAATTAAATTAAATTAAATAAAAAAAATCACGAGTTGTGAAGTTCATCTGAATGAATGTTTGACTTAAAAACTGAACCTTCTGACAAAAGGTGTTACTGTCATTATCTTCTGCAAGTGCAAAATTTTTCCTGTGACTTCTATGAATTGTTTCCATAAGAAGTTATGAAAAACTTTTTTAAAAATAATAAGATACCACTTTAGCTGAAATTGATGTGAGATTTTCTGTTATTTACAGCTGAAGTAGAAATGGACTCTCAATAATTAAGAAAATATTTGGTAAATAACCAATTATTGAACTAATTGGATTAATTCTTATTTTAGTCCAGCCAGTAAATACACATCATTAACTCTACTGATAAGTAATCACAAGAGACATAGATATAAATCTATTCATGTGTTTATGTAGTTGGAAGACAGGATCACAGAGAAAATATCTTGGGTTTTGATGTTTCATTTGGTTTTTCTTCTTTTTTAAATAAAAATCCATAGCACTGAATATGTCATGGCACGACAGACAACAGTTACTTTAAAAATTATTGTGTCATCACAATAGGCTAATTTTAAAGTTGATTTGGAAAGTCTTGTAATAGATGCAGTCAGAAATCTTTTTGCAAAATGTTTGTTTCTGTTTTTAAAAATCGATGCAATCCTATATCCCGTAAACCTTGAAGTTATAGCACATGAAACCTATCCAATAGCTCTGCATTTTAGCATCTCCTCTCTCTTCATTCCTTAAAAAAAAAAAAAAAAGCCGAAAAGCAACCACTCATTGAGGTGCACACATTTACACAGCTATGATCTGGTGCCAGCAATTCCATTTTTAACACTTATTTACGTAACATGGTGATTTTAAAAAAAAAATCATTTTTGTGGGATATTTTGTAAAAACAAAGTATTTTTCTGCAGGTAGGTTGTCTCACCACAGTAGAAGATATAGCGAGCTTAAAAATATATCACCTTTTGGGCAGTGGTTTGAGGATTTTCCACGATTAAAAATGGATTTGTTTGGGTTGTTTTTTTTTTTTTAGCTAGCATAATTCTTTTTTAAACTGGATGGCTAGCAAAACAAAATATTTTGTTAGATAAATTAGTGTACACTAAATCAAAAAGGAGGAATTTAAGTATTAGGAAGGGTGAATTTGTTGAATCACAAATACTAGCATATTCCCAATCCACTTCTTCCATTGAGGCACCCTTTTCTGTGTGTTTTACGTGGAATTTTGAGGGATAATAAATAGGCTCACAGACAGAAGGTAACTGGATTTTTCAAGGAGGAGGAAGGGAAAGGGGAAGAGACTAGATTATGGTGACGATAGAGCTCTTTCCCACTTGCTTGGTTGAGCTCCCAGGGTTGTATGGCTTGAGGTTGCTGACTCGCTGGGACAGAAAGAACTGCATCAAAATGAAAATAAGGGCATGTAGCATGAAAAATAACTTCCCCAGCATCTGCAGCCTCCCTACTAAGCTACTGAAAAGGCCTGTTAGAAAATCCTCCATGCTTGCACCTGAAATAAGTAAAGAATGGGACTGGAAAAATGGAGGTATTTAAAGGCAAAAGCCAGGATTTATGGTTTTGAAGAATAATTGCACTTCTAAACCGCTTTCTGATGTTTAAAAAAAAAAAAAATAGTATCAACATTTTTATTATTATTATTGTTAACAGCAATAACAATCAGATGGGTTTCACCTTTCCTGTCCCCCTGAAAATGATAATCAGGAGCCTGCTCCTCTCTGTTTTTCCATACTTCCCAGAGGCCTCATCACGCGTTGTGTGCTGTTCTACCTTAATTGAAAGGGAGGAGGTATTGAATATTTAACCAGCTTCCCTTCTCTTAAATGTTAATTAAAAGCTAAATAGGTGTTTAAAAACAAACAAACAGAAAGCCCAAAGAATTTTAATCAGTCTAAGAAAAAATCACTTCCCCTCCTAATAGCTCCACCGTAACTCTCCTGGGCCTTGCCTGCACACAAACTCGCAGCCTTTAGAGCAGCAGGACTGAAAGCTGTGCCACCCTCTGCATGGACACTGAGATTTCCTTTAGGAAAGGCCATTCCAGTTTGCTCAGAAAAATCCAACTGTGCCTCCTCTGTCTCTTGGATAGGGGGAAAGAGGGTGAAATATCTGCGGGCCACTTAAACTGCCTCAGTGAAAGCTTTGGGTGCCTCTGTTCTTCCCGGTGAGCTCAGGTGCACAGACACTGTTTTTCTGGAATAAAGGTACAAATGGCTTTCTGAACACCCACCCATGGAGGACACCTTAAAATTACTCAAAAATTGGCACGGTGGAAAACAGAGGTCCCAGGGTGGGACGTTGGCACAACCTCAGCTCTTGCGATGCCACCATTTTACCAGCTCTACGTCCACCGGAGCGCTTAAGATTTCAATTTTTAACATTTGAGTTTTTAACATTTCTGAACTTATCCTCCTCAAAAGAAATGCACTTTGCCCTCACTGGAAAAAAAAAAAAACAAACAAGCCAGACACATAGCCAGGTTACCCCTTCATGTTGTGCCAACCTCCTGCAACCCTTCCCCAGGAAGATCTCAGAGCGCTCTCTGAAAAGCAGCTAAAAAACGCCACGCTGTCCCAGACAACTCAGCTACCACAATGTGCTGGTTTGTCCAGCACAGAGCATGGACGGTCTGGGAATATAATTCCATTCTCCTGGCTCTACACCCTGCACCTGGTCCCCGACTCATGCTCTCCACAACCCCGACTACACCTGCAGTTTCAGACCACATCATGCAGAACCATCTCCTCTTTCCCTGTCTCCACTTCATCCCCATTTTTCCTGGACAACAACTGTGCTTGGCAGAGCACACCACATCTGCCAAAAGCTCTGCACCTCACCCCTGACACTGTGAAGCCCACGGTGCTCCTGGTCCATCACAACTTAAACACCCACCAGTATCTTCAGCCGGAGAGAAGGGCTGTCTGCAGACAAAAAGACCACAGCAAAAAGTTGCTGGAATCTTCTGGATGTAAATATATATGGATATATGCTTTTATATCCATTTTAAAAAGTATAGGCAGATGTGAACCACCAGGCTTTCAGCGCCCCAGAGGCTCCCTCTGCATCTTAAAATAATGACTCGCTCTGAGACACGCAGAGTTCTCGCGTATGTCCTGAAGAAATTCTAAACTTACTGAAAATATTCATGCATCCTGCATATTCATGCCACTTTTTGGGGGGAATAATCAATAGGATATTCAGGACTTGGCAAAATATGCCTACTTTAGGAAACTCAATGAGCATCTTTTAATTGTTTTCCTGTACCGGGGCTGATAAATGTCTTAAAAAATCTGGAGTTTCAAACGGCAATTTGCCCCCAAAAGTGATTTAAATTTAAAACAAACTAGTTCTTTTTTATGCCCAGATAAATCCTCATTTGTAACATCCATTTAAAGCTTAAAACACGAACATCTGATTAAAAAACATCCGCATTGGAGTACTAACAGATAGAGGGGGAAAAGAGTTTCAGGATTTCAAACTGAACACTCAAAAACCTAAACATGACCAAACTAAAAATATAAAATACTTTAAAAAAAAGAAGAAATCAGTTGGCTTTTGGTCTGATTCTTATTTATCTATCTGAGAACTATTTCATAATTTTACTTTAGAAGCACGAGAGCTAGAAAATTTCTAATTCTTGGTTTGGTTTAAATGGAGGGTAATATGCTCACCAGATTCCAGAACATGAGGCTTTAAAAGATGAGTAAAACACACCTAACATTAAGAAAATTGTGAAAAATAAAGAAATTCAACAACAGTCCACCCTCTTTTAATAATTAAAAGAGAGTTCCTGGGCTCCTTAGTAATAACAGATGAGAAATGAGAGAAATAAAGATGCAGTCCTGCAGTCCGTCTGCAGATTGTTCTGTCGTGCAAATCCATGGGTTTATACACAATCTTATCTATTAATATGCAGCGCTGGATCCCACATCTGAAACTTCATCTTGTCAACTTTTAACTTCTTTGGGTTTTTTTGCAAACACCCTTCCATAATAAAATTTAAAGTCATTTAATTTCTGTACCCAATGCTTTCCATTTATCCCAGTTAAGACTACACAAGTGTCCAGTCTACTATATAATAAAAGATGTTCTCAATCCTCTGTGAAGTATTTTAAATCTACAGCAATTGCAGTATTCGCAGAGTTGCCCTGAAAATATGTTTAAGAGTAAATAAAGGAAACCTGGCTCACCGTTTCCAGCCTGAATTTTCCTGACACTGCCTGAAAAAGCATCTTTTACAGACCAAAAAATAAAATCAGGGAAATTGCAGCAAGATTGGAGAAGCTGACTTCCAAGTGTGGTTAACACCCAGTTTCAGGGCTCCCCTTTCTCATGAAAACGGGTTAATAATTAGACTGGCTGAGGATCAGCCTGCAGAACTCCACTCCTCTTTAAGAAACACGCAGCCCTGCAATGTTCTCCTACCCTTCAACTCCCACCGATGAAGGAGGGTCGGGATGGCAAACCCAAGGAAAATAGACCAGTTACATAAGTTAGTCACAGTTACCTCTCAAAACTGCCGTGGGATTTTGAATAATTTCGAGCTCTTTCCAAGCACTGCCTGACAGGGAAGGAAAGGGGATTTTCACTGGCAGCTTTCTGGCCGTGCAGGACAAGCGGCTGTGGGATCCTCGAGCCTGTATCTATTTCAGCCTTGGAAACAACTCCTGTTGTGAATCTGTGAGTTCACTGACACACCGAGACCAGGAAGCCAGCGCTTGCACTTAGAAACAACCATCCCTGGCACAGAAAACACTGCTTTTGTTTTAAGACTCTCTTTGGTAGGTTTGATATATAAATACAAGTCCATCTCACATCGAGAGGAATTCCCAGGACCATTTCATCTTCCTTAACCTCATTAGGAAAGCAGAGCTTTAAGCAACTCACAAATGGTTGAAGTATGTTAAATAAATTGGACAGCCAGGGTATTCTGAAAAATGGTTTGACAACCAAGCAGAAAAGCAGTGAGAATAAAATCCACTAACTCTGTGGAAGACTAAGAAGGCCCAGTCCTACAGAGAGACTGATACGATTTCCTCAGAAGATAAGGCTGCTCGAGCTTGGATAGTGCACAGAAATCATCCTCAGAATGAATGTTTTGACCCTAAACATTTTGCATTTCTTTACAGCCAGTTTATCTCAGATCCAGTCCCAAGACCTTCAAGCACCCAGGTGCTCCTCTCATTTTACTCAACATATTTAAGATTATGACCAGAGTCAAAACATGCAGGGAAGTAAAAAATCCCAGAAATTTACATTTAAATTTACCATGAAGAACATATAGCTACTGTGGACTTACAGTGTCAGTGGATAGAAAACATTTTGAGTTTTAGAGAGGGAGAGGATCCTGCAATATCTAAATAAAAAGCGAATTATAGCCATAATTTACTGTTTAAAATGAGCAGGGATATAATAATTTTATAAAAGGAAAAAAAAATCCAACTTTTTTCCCCCAAAATTAATTAGCCACAGTGCAGGACACTGACTATGCACAGGGTACTCTATTCCTAAAAATTCTCAGGTTCTTGAGGTTGACTTCTGCTAGTATCACTGCTGTGCTCTCAATGGTAATGGTAATTATTTGAAAGTGTAGAAGATAATGAGGTGTTATCCACTGGTCCACAACCTCGATCCCTCAACCACAAAATTTACAAAAACCTAAACCACCGAGAGGTTTCTCCATCGTATACCATTGCTAAAGCAGGTCTTGTTATTAAACGTTTCTAAAAAAATGCTCCCTGAAATGGGATACATTTGCAAATGTTTGCGATCTTATATCGTTCTCTGCTATTATATAAGATTTCTGCAAGATCCCATTTCTTCATTTCCACTCCGTGTACAACTCTCTCTCTCCCCGCTTGCTCTCTCTGTCTCATTTGACAGGCAAATTTGCAGACATTGCCTGAGGATAACAACCTCGTTTGACAGTCAATTAACCGTGAATAGTCAAAGCCAAGGCAGTTTGCATTACATAAATGGAAAATTAGATTCCTTTTTCCCAAGAAACAAAAACCTCTCCTTAAGACACTGCAATAGACAACTTAGTATCAAAACTTCTAATCACGTCTTTCCCAAACCCCTTGGAGACATTTAGCAATCAGTAAAAGGTGGTTTCATTTAATTTGTATAATGTAATTTTTGTAAATGTATTATACATTTTGTGTAGAGATCATTATCATGGAGATAATATAAATGTTGGCATAGATGTCATAAAACACCTTTAATGTCTTTCTGACAGATATTAAAAGCAATAAGCTGTGATCCTTTTTAATGGAAGGTTTCAAAGAGAACATTTCAATTATTGTCATTTTATGCTTTTCCAGCCTGTTTCATTGTGTAACCTGATACATTTCAGAAATTTCTGCTGAAATATGCCCAGCAATTAATAATCTTATTCCTATTAATGTCACTGCTTTCCACCTATTTGCATTTCTCTCAGTTATATTTGCTTGGAATTGTTTTTATCTTTACCCTTGTACTAAATATTCAGACATTTGATTATGAATTGAAGCCTCTGTCTCTTTTTCCTCTACTTCTTCTGAGCCTACCTGCTATATCTCGCCAGAAGTCTCCTCCTGAAGGCTCTGAATCTGTGATGAAAAAATTATGCTCCTTGTTCTTATCTGAAATCCAAACAAAACGCAGCACTTAAAACGCTTTTACCACCAAGAAACCTCAAACCAAAATCAGTATCAGAATCCAAGGGAAAAAAAGTAAATATATATCTGTACATTCACCAGGCACAGAGAAGCATTTTGGATGCGAATGAATATAATGCTGAATTACCACCATAGAGAGACTATTAGAATGTTTAATGGATTTTTTTAATTGAAATCACGGAAGTGATTTATTTTTGTTTAAGCCAAGCCACAGAGAACAAACTCACTCGGCTCACAGAACTCCCACCTCGAGGTGAGCGGGCAGATCCGCATCCGTACTCACCTGAGAAGGTGTCCTCTTTCGTGGGCAAGATGACCTGATTACCCTCCTTGCTCTTCTGATTCTAGAAAAGCAGAAAACAGTGAAAACCACAAGATCAGTGCGGAAAATGACAAGGAGCAGTGGTTTATCAGCAGCGGGCACAAACAGTGCCCAAGGAAACAACCCAGGAAATCCCACTGTGGGCACCTTCCACAGCCTCTTTGTGGAGCAATCCCACCGTGGCCTCTTCCAAAGCCACCTTTATGGAGGGAGCACACATCCTGCTGGAAACCTGCAGGGCAAGGTGCAGGGTTGGGTTAGGGCACCCATCCCAAAACAGGGGCGGGATTACTTTCTCCCATGTGTTAATCAGGGTTGAGGGGATCGGGACATGGGAAAAATAACCACAGACATTGCCAACAACCTGCTGGGAAAGGCACCCACCAAATAAATCTGACATTTTTGTGAGCTTCCAGGGCTGGCCTGTGGATGCTGCATCCAGGTCTGGCATGCTTGGCATGTTGTGCAGCAGTGCCACCACGGAAGCACCTTCTCGTGGGAATGGGTTTCCCTGGGATGCCTGCCCAGCTGGGCAAAGGGGTTTGGGCCGCCCTGGTTTTGCGAGTGAGGTGAGCAGGAGGGGCTTGACCAGGAGGCCATGGTGGGCCAAGTCTGACTACAGCCCACCCAGGCCAGCTTGGCCTGAGAGGTCGTTGGGGAGCTGGCACCTGACATGATGGTGGGGGGTACCCAGTTCCTGACCCAGTGGTGGGGGATTCACAGTGCCTGACATGGAGTCAGGGGGTACAGAGTGCCTGACATGGTGGTAGGGGATTACAGCCGTCCACGTCCCCACCCCAGGGGACCCCTCCCGCCCCGGGGTGGGGTTGTCAGTAGCCACAGAGAGGGGAAGGGGCCTGCCAGGGCATTTACATCCTTATAGAGGGGCTGCTCCTCGGGCGCCGGGTGATGAGCCGGACTGCTGCCGCCGCTGCCCGCCCGCGGGGCCCCGGCAGGCGGCTGTGGCGGGGCTTGACCATCCCCCGGCTTCTCCTCGACGGGCGGACGGGGGAAGGGGCCGACGGCGGGGCGCTCCCGGCCGCCCTTCTCCGACAGCCCCCGGGTGGGTGGAAAGCGGCTGCCGGCCCCCAAGGGGTCTCCGCCGCGGGGCTCTTCCTCGCCCTCCTCCTCATCCTCTTCCTCCTCCTCGGGGGGCTTGTGCCCCTCGACGTCCACTTCGGGCTCGTCTTCCTCCTCCTCGTCCTCCTCCTCCTCGCTGCTCTCTTCGCTGGCGAAGCTGCAGCTGGTGCCTCCGGGGGAGAGGAGGCGGTGCGTGGCGTGCGGAGGATGCGGGTGCCTCTCGCATCCCGCATCCT
>VZTI01000532.1:68152-150067 GCA_013397865.1 Struthidea cinerea | reverse complement strand
AACATTTTTCTTTCTATCACATAATCCACTCTATTTTTCCAAACATTTTTGTTTTTCAAAATTTGAGAAACTTCTATAGTTGTTTACTGGAACAACAAATTTAAAAACTTGAATTAAATTTCATTTTATCCAGAGGAAGTGTAGTTCTGTGTTTTCATATTTTAACAGAGTGCACTGAGCCACCCGAAAAATCCAGAATTCACTGAATGCTAGTTTATTTGCTGAAATATAGATCATAAAAATAATAGGGCCTTCACAGTGAGATCACACTACAGTAAGAGCACCCAGAGCCGTCCACCCTCCAAGCCAGGCAAAGACTGACCCACCCCCAGCTAAGAAACTGCCAACCATCACACCGCTTCTCCCCCTCCCCCAGAACCATTCCAATGATATGCCAAGGCTCTGGCTACATCTTTTGTCTTTTAAATAGACTTCCATGCACCATCTCTGTGACAAGAAATGGGAGGAAAATTCCCTAAAGAGAAGACTAAACTCCCAGCAAAGTCTCAGCAATGTGTATGATTCATCATATTACTCTTTTACAAAGTTCTCTGTTTCTTTGGAAAACAATTGTGAAAACTCATTCAAAGAAAAAAAAAACAAAACACCAACCTGAAAAATAATGGTTCTTTGAAAATATTCCTACTTTGAAGCTGAATACATGAAGCAAATTAACGTGTAGAAGTTTTTTGGTCTCCTAAAGTGTGGTATCCAAATTTCTGAAATGTTTCCAATATTTTTTTCAGGGAATTCTTTTAAGGGTGGGAGGGGGCATATCCTCAAACACATTTGTATCATAAGGGGTTTTCTGCATTTGAAAGTTACTTCAGACTTGCAAGTTTAAAATGAAATCCTGAGTAAGTTCATGTGGGTCTGATCAGAAAGAAGTACATTTTTAAAGCTTATTCAGCTTTTGGACTGGAATTTATTGCCTTTGTTTTGGAGCATTGTAGAGTCTCCAATTTGAAACACTGCCACATATGAAACATGAAAGACTAATGAACTTCTGTCTTGGAAGTGGCTCCAAATTGCAGTTCACTTGAGTAGACAGGGCTTCAGAAAATGCTTAGTGACAGTTTTTATTGATAAGCTTTCATGGTGAACTTAATTTAATCTGAGATATAGTTAATATTGGTAAAGGACAAAAGAAGTGCCTGATTTATCTTCAGTCATATGTTCTTCAGGTTGCTGTCCTACGACAGCAGTTTTCAGGCTGAGTTGTTATATCTGTGCAAGGCAATGGTGAGGCAATTCTGATTATTCTGGACAAAAAAAAAAGTTACGAGAAAGAATTGGATAAAAACACATTTATAAATATTTGTCAAGGAAGGATTGATTTTATTTCTTTAGAAAGGAAATTTTTATCCTGTCTTTTTCCTGACACTAAATAGTCTCTCTATGTATTTAAAAACTGTAGACTGTGTGATATATATCTTATTCACAAGAACAATAATGATTAAAAAATATTGCTGTTTGATTTATAAAGAAAGAAAAATGCACTGTAATCTTACATCTGCTCAGATAATTACTGTAGGTATCTTGTTTAAAGGACCAAGATATGGAAATATAAGACACTGAATGCATGTTGTTCACAAACAAGAAATGTTACTGATCTGAACGTTTTCTGCAGGTGCCCTCCGTATAGCTTCGTTCCTCAATTGAACATTCTTTTGTTCAATTTCTAATTTTCTTCTTCTTTTTTTTTTTTTTTTTTTCTCCTTTTGAGGTCAACTTTTATTTTAGAATGTCAGGTAGTCCATTTTAACTTCCAGACTTCCCTAACGTTTTTTGTATAGCTTTTACTACTGGACTAAACCATGCATGGTTTTCTTGTGTCCTGGATGACGGAGTACAACCACTGTTTCAGGATATGACCTTGTATTACCACTTCACATATTTGGTATTAGAGCCTGAAGTTGGTTTCAGGAGAAAGGAAATCACAGCTGTGTTTGTCTCTTGGGGCATCATACAAGTGAATCTAGGCTCTTAGAATAATAAATTACCCTTTGGCTATATCTGCAGTAAACTCAAGAATGCATAAATTAATTAGATTATGAAAAGTGAGTTCCTGGGCCCGTTACTTTGTGACAGTATTTGCATGTCCTTAAAGACAACTTTGACATAAAGTAGGTCATTTTGTAAGCAGTGGAACTTGGAAATACTTCGGCAGAGAACAGTTAGGTTTTTCCAAGTATTTTTTCACAGATTTTCTGCTACAGCTTAGATGTATTTTGTACTGTGATTTCCTCAACAAACATAACCAACAACTCAGCCACATATGTTCCTGTTTTACAGAAAGGTAGGAGGTTTCTTTAGGTAAGGCTTGTGAAAGTAATTCAGGTAGGTAATTTGATGATTTAAAATCTGCATATTATAGCCCACTTTTATTAATGATTTATTTGAAGATCTGGGGAGAAGGAAATAGTAACTTTGCGTGTGTAGTGATTTTCACAAAGTGGTTACATTCTTTATTTCATGCCTTCAGAATGGTGCCCCATCCTTGGGCAGAAACTGCTGGCACAATATCTGCTTCTTTCCCTGCCAGCCCTTTTTGAAACATATCACGCTTGAGGTGAAATGCAGCGTTTCATCTTCATTATGGTAATACCACAAAAAGAAAGGTCAGACTTTGTTGTTTGGCTCTTTGGGGGTTTGTTGTGGGGTTTGTTTGGTTGGTTGGTTTTGGTTTTTTGTTTTGGTTTGGTTTTTTGTTTTTGTTTTTTTTTTGTCTCCTTTCTTTTTATTTTTTTTCTTCTCATATTTCCTTTTTTAAAAGAGTAGTAAGGATTGCTCCTGAAGATCCACATCAGGTAGCTGAGCCTTTATTGCAGTCCCCAGGATGCTGGTGCTGTAGCCAACAGTTTTGTTTAAGCACCTTCCTTGTGTATTAGTTGTCTTATGCGGATCACTGGCATTTCATACATTGATGTGATTGAGCAGCTGCTGCCAGGAGAGCACTATGCCTCACCTTTCTTCCATGGACTGTACTGTTGGAGGGATGGCAGCCTGCAGGAGAACCTGGAAAACCAGACCTAGGCTCTCTCGCTGCTTACACTGTCCCACCTTCCTTGAACTGGTGCCACAGTGCCTGAGGCAACCCTTAAAGAGGGAAGTGGGTGGATGAAATATTGTATCATGCCTAAAGGAGGAGATATTTATTATTATTTTTAAATTACTTCTGGCTGCTTTTCCCCCTTCCCCTTCACCCCCTTTCTGGGAGGACAGCAGTCTGTTGCACATGATATGTTACTTTGAGATAAAAACACCCTGTTAGCATTAGGTATTATTCTGTCTCACTGCTCTAACACTTATTCATGCAGAAATTTAATTAAAAAGTGCAAGCACAGATGCAAAAAAAAAAAAAAAAAGTGAAAAACCACCAACACCCCCAAACCCCAAACTGTTAATTGCTTCTGGTGATGCTGCAGAGTAACAGGCAGATGAGGTTTCAACTCAAGGAGAGTGAATCTGTGAACAGGCTTGTGGTGGCATGACAAAGTGGACTTTGCTGACTCTGAATAAAATACTCTGCCTATGGAGAAGTAGAAGTGCTTGTTGTGCTTGAAGTGGACAGCACAGCAGCTTAGAAGAGACTGTAAATCCAGCCTGTTTACTCTGAGGTTTTACAGAATGAAAAGCTGGATATCCTCTGCAATTACACAAGAGAGGCTTTAGAGAACCTGATGTGGTAAATAGAATATTCTTGGCAGGGCTCAAATTTTGGTTTAGTTTTCTTACTGCATACAGACATTTGTGCTATAAAATCAAGAACTTGAAAGGAAGTGTGGAGAATGTGTTTGACTATGCAGCCTTAGTTCTGCTTTCATATGCTTCTGCCTTCCCCATGTGCAGAGAAAAATGTTAAGAGAAAGCCAGTGCGAGTGTTCAGTTTAGGTCTGTGATAGAACATGGCGCCCAGTGCATGGATTAGGGTCACGCAGGCTGCCTCACGGCTGGCAGCCTTTCTGAACACTTAAATTGTAGGGGAAGTCGCAGTCTTGCATGAAGTTCCAAATAAAAGCACATTAGGGAATTTTAAGAGATCATGTATGTATGAAGCTTCTTATGGGTGAACTAACACAATTGGTCACTGCGCTTAAACCAGCTCATGTTTCTACCACTCAATACCCAAGGCAATTGGAATGATATATCAAGATGTTGTATGTACCCTGGTCACAAAGAAAAGCAGTAAGTGCATGTTGTTGTGACCAGGTGTAAAAACTGCAGCAACATCTTGATCTCTGACCCCATCTCCCCCTGATCTGTAGTTAATGCCTAGAGGGTTCATCATCCCCCTTCTCGCTCTCACACATACACTCACACCTGCATGTTTTGTTTTGCTTTGCTTTCCTTTCCATAGGATAAGATCAGTAAAGGAGAAAACTAGTTTGAGTGTTGAAGTGTTTGCTGACTTTGCATGCCTAGAGAAAAAAGGAAGAAGACTTAAGAAATGAGGACAGCATTTGGGTCTTAGCATGGAACTTAAAAGTCACTGAGTGAGCAGAGAGATTGGAAATGAGAACTAACAGGATGGCAGGATGAGTGGATTGGAGAAACAAGAGTTGGGGTGAAAGAAGTTGAAATTGTGGGTGAATTTTGTGGCAGGAAACTCTTGAACAGCAACTCTGTGTGTAACAGTGAAGCAGCTGAGGTGTTGGAAAGGAGGGTGATTTATTAGATGGGCCCAAAGAAATAGTTATAAGAGCAGTATGTGAAACTTCTAGGTGAGGCTGAGGGTTGACTCCGATAGCTAGTGAGGCTGGAGCTATTAAACATAAAAGAATGCTATGGATGGATGCAAGAGGATGTGGCTGAAGATAAGAAGTAGTATGTCTCTAGAAATTTGTCCTCAGGATTTAATTAAAAGAAAAAAATCCCTGGCTGGTTTGGAAGACATTCAGCCTGGGTTTATTTTTTTATGCTAAGTAATTGGGTGTGGGTTTTAGTTTAGGAATTGATTACTGTTAAACTTTTTCTTTTAAACTGCAGGATTAAAAGAATATATGCATACACTCTGCCCAAGTGGCTGCTGGAAATTTGTGCAAATACCTGAGATGTTATGCTGATTAACTTGCAGCAGTAGATGCCTGGGACTTGTGATTACAGGGGCAGACCTGTTCCTTCTTGGTTGCCTTGCTACTTCTCATGCTGGCCCATGACAGAGAATTTCAAAACTGCTCCAATGCAGCTAATGCTGGGTTTGACTCTCATAAGTCTTTGAGCAAGTGAAGGCTTTGCTTGGGTTACAGAGAGTGACAGGAAAAGTTTGGATGCCAGCTTCAGCTAGCCCTGTAGCCTTGCTTCTGTGTGTAGAAGGGCCTGATGGCTGAGAAAGCCAGGAGCAAGTGGTTGAGCATGGTCAGACATGACAGGACACAGCTGAAGCCACAGAGATGTGGCAGAGAAGGAAGGGTGTTCTGCTGGTGATGGGAGTGCTCTGGATCGGAGGGGTGGTGGTTCCTGGGCAGGGGACTGCCACAGGGAAAGCCATGGAGCTACTGTAAAGTAATGTAGAATAGTTGTTGTAAAAACCAGTAATAAACTAGGATATTTTTACATGAGACTTTTAGTAACTTTATTCTGCATATAGCTGTCTATTTTCCGGACACAGACTGCAGGACTGAGAGCAGGACATTTCTTCTAGGGCTGATGGTGTTTTTGTCACTGCTATTCATGTGACACCACTCTTGCTTAAGCTAATCTGGGACTCTGCATTGTCACTGCTTCCCAAGTTGTAGGTTGGAAGGCTTGCAGAGACACTATGTATGGACATACAGAAATAATTATCCTATCCTTCCACTTCATGGATGTGCCAAACAGTTGGAAATGAATGTAGCATGTCTGCTTGTTGCTGTTCTTCAACACATCAATGCAAAATTCTGGGAAGCAGAATTTTTTTAGATTCTATATATACTTTAGAAAGGAATAGAGATCGTTTTTGATCCAACTGTAGTTTGTTAATCTGGAATTGAAAGCTTGTTCTCATACTTGAAGTATTGTTTAGTTATCCTTCAGATGCCCTTGCTGTCAAAGGATCTTTTCCACAAGCAATTTTAAGACCCTAGTCTTCCTAAACGCTGGTTATTAAATGTGTTTTCTTTTGTGCTTGTAGTAACTGTTTGCAGATTACTTCACTGACGTGATAAAACCCTTCTTTGCCCATTTAAAGCGCAGAGGTAAATAGTTAACCTGTGTCACATCAGTGATTTTTGTTTACAATTTTAAAAAGCAGATTGTCAGATAATTTCTGTGAATGGTTCTTTTTATTAAAGTAACATTGATATTGAAAGTATAGAATATTCAACACATGAAGTTGCAGTGTTGAATAAGAGTAAACTTGTCCACAGACCAACTTGTTTCATTGTTTGTTTTCTTTTTTGGGGACAGCTGTGGGAGCATAGCAGGCAAGGAAAGTCTGGATGTAATCAATCTCTATCCTACTTTGAGTTATCTTCCCTATAAGTATTCAAATGATTCAAATTGCTAAAGATGCAACTGCTAAAAACACCCTTATTTTTGTTCTAACTATTTACAGCTGTAATTGCTTCTTCACTTCTTTGATCTGTATGACTATTCCTTTCTAGCATTTCTATAGTCACTCTTGGATTTAGTTTTTAATATAGATACTGTCACTGACTACCTGAGATGGACTTCAAGCAGAATTCCAGCTCATAAATTCCTGTCAGATACATGATGTGTCAGCACGAGTTGTTTTGGTGGTATCCTGCAGAAAGTCTGGAGCTTGTGCTTTCTGAGAGACTGAGTAGCCTTTTCTCCTTGTGACAGTAGAGAGTTGAATATTACATTTGAATTCAGTCTGGCTTAAAAGTCTTGCTGAAGCTTAGGGTAAAAGGAAGATTTAAAACCCACAAATGCATTATCTAATTTAAGCCAGGATATCGTGAGGAGGTACCGCAAACAACTGAAGGATTAAGGAGAAAGAATAGAGGCAAACAATAAGAAGGAAATAATGTCCACTTCAGACTGGCAATTAAATGAATACATATCTTGGATTTAGAGCAGTCAGAATTCAAACTGATGTGGGATGCAATTTGGAGAAAAATACTAAGGTGTTTAAATTTAAAAATGGCAATTAAGTACATGTTAATTTTGCACCTTATTTTTAAAGATTTTTTTCTTGCCTCTTGCCAGGTTGTCTGGCATTTCAAACTGTTGGTGAAGATGGTGAAGAATACCAATTCCTGATTATGCTTTACATTCTCTAAAGATACTGGTTTTATTTTTCTTTTTTTTCCCCCCCATTTAATTCATGTTAAGGTGTAACACCACCCTGTATTTCACAGGGCGTGAGCATACATGTTTATATGTGCAAGTGTGTACATGTGTGTTCCATTTTACAGTTTCCATGGATGGAGCATATTCCATTAGGAATTCATACCATTTGTTACTCTGAATCTTGTTCTCTTCTCTATGGTGCTTCTGCTCTTAGAATATACAGGAAAAGATCCTTATGTTCAAGGAGAAGAAAGAATAAAGCTGTACCACTAATTCCAATCATATACACTTATAGTACTTCAAGATTTACATATAGTTATTTATATTGCTATTGTTATGGTTGTCTAATAAAAACTGAAGATATAAATTGAAATAGCTTCACTAATCTCCTGATCATCAGCTAACCTTGAAAACCTTTTAAAATTTTATTTGAAAATATGATGAAAGAAGCAATATTCTGAATAGTCAGAGTTACTCTAGAAGATGAGGGGCACAATGAATAATATCTAGGTGAAATACTAAGCTTTTGAATTTAAACATCTTCTAGTATCAGAGATGACTGCCTCATGATTACGCTCAAGTACTGCTTGAAGATTGAACCAAGATGTGCTGAGCATGTGTGACTGGATGGAGAAACTTATTTATATAATCATGTATCAGAGATGGATTTAAAAAATCAAAAAGTATCTCTCATAGAGATTTCAGTTCGTATTTGAGTGCTGGCAGAGGTTGGATGATTCTGGAGTCTCCATCCCTGGAGATACTCAAAAGCCTTCTGGACGTAGTCCTGGGCAGTCAGCCCTGGGTGGCCCTCCTTGAGCAGGGAGGTTGGACCTGATGACCCCCAGAGCTTCCTTCCTATCTTAACAAGTCTGTGATTCTATAGGCATCAGGGCAATCCTCAAAGATGGCTAGAGGAGAGGTTTGGGGGTACACCCACCTGCACCAACCATGCTGACAGGCCTCTTGGCTGCTCTTCCTTATGCTGGCAGGAGAGGCAGCTGTGGTGGAAGTGGCCTGGCTGCTTCTTTCCTTTAGTGTTGTCCTCTGCCATTGCCTCTTTGGTTTTCTCAGATTTGTTTCAAAATAGTTTCTGATCTCCACTTGGGTAACACATATCCAGCTAGTGGTATCATCAACACCTTCGTATGTAGACAGATACAAACGCCATTTCATAGAATCATAGATTATCCCAAGTTGGAAGGAACCCACAGGGATCAGCAAAGTCCAACTCCTGGCCCTGCACAAAACAGCCTCAACAATGCCACCATGTACCCGAGAGCATTGTCCAAACACTTACTGAATTTTTGTCAGGTTTGATGCTGTGATGACTCCCTGGGGAGCCTGTTCCAGTGCCCAGCTACCATCTGGGTGAAGAATATTTCCCACTACCCAACCTAAACCTTTCCTGACTCTGCTTCCACTGGTCAGAGGGAAGAGATCAGTGGTTGTCCCACCATGTTCCCTTTAAATTCCTTTAATTGGGAATTAAAAATATTTTTCCCCAAGTTGAGTCTCTCTTGCCTATGGCAGTAATTGGTAAAGATTTTCTCTCTATCTCAATCCAAAAGCTTTCTCATCCCATTTTCTCCCCTTCTTTTATTAAGGACGTCTACATTTTAGTCCTAAATCTATGTGGCATCAGAGCTGGTAGTGGTAAACACAAGTTTTAGCAAGATTATATGAAATTCTGAATAGCCTGAATGGCTTTTTAGATTTTTGTTTCTGCAGTTAGTATATAAGGAGACTTGGTAATGAAATGGCAGTAAATGAAGACACAGCTGTAACTCTTGATTGCCGGTTCAGTTTTCTAGATTACTTTGATCTGTTTTCTCCACTGTTTCTTTTAAGATGAATTAAAGGAACTTCTCTACAACAAGTTACAATAATGTTGAAAGTTCGGGTATCTTGCAACTTTCTAGCACTGCTTGCACTGACACTGTAGAAGGAGCAGTGGCTCATTAGGGACACTATAAATAAATATAAGGCTCGTTTTTTCTGTGCCACTAAGTAGGTCCCACTTCAGTTCAGAGCAAATATATAAGTCTAGTGAGGGGAACTCTCCTCGGCACATACACTGGCATTAACCTATTGATAATGGAATTCAAAGCCTGTTTTCTCTCCTGAAGGGTGGAACGAGCTTTGTGTGAGCTGTCAGCAGAAATTAGGAGTTTAGTAACTGATGCAGTAACAGAAGAAGAGGCTTTGTATTTCTTCGTCCTTGTGTACTTTTGACAAATACTGCTAACTACTTAGCATTTGGTCCACTTTACTAAGCAGCAGTTAAAATGGTGGTTTTGGGTAATAGTAAAAATAAAAATAATGTATGAACCTGTTTTTCCCTCTAATATTATTGTTTCAACGAGGCCCTACAGTAGTAGTGTGCTCTTACTCCTTAGAAATTCATCTCAGGAAAGCGACTTAGTGTATCTTTGTTCTTGTGGATCAGAATCCTATTTTCTGTCGCTTTAAAGCTGTGTACACATTCATGTGGGTAAATAAATTGTTTTGAGTTTTTTGTCCTAATTTCCTTTTTTAAACATTCCAGTCTATCAATTTTGAAATTTCCTTAGTTGTCTTCATTTTAAGGCAACTTCCTCTGCTGATGACAAGTGACACTTAATCCTGGGCAATGTTAAATGTTAAAATGATGAGAACATGTCAGTTGACACTGTGATATATCAAGCACATGGCTTGTGACAGCACCCAGTATTATATAACCGTGGGCTTTAATTACTTGAGTGTGACATTTGTGGAGGTATGAACTGGAAGAGTTCCACATGGCAATGCTAAAGGAAGTATCCAAAGAAAATCAAATCTTCCTCTTGAATCATGCTTGTTAGCTCTTGAGGCAGCTATGGAGCCTTGCAGGGTAATATTTACACAGTAGTTAAGGTGTGAAGTTTCCTGCTAATCCATTTTGGCAGTGCTGCTACAGGAATCATGAGCATGTGCTAGAGCTTTCCTTGCACCTGCTGTTTCAGTTCAGAGTTCAGTATCTGAAGCACTGATGGAGAAGGGGGAGCAGCAAGTTCCTCTGGAGTCACTTCCTGCAAGCAGTGTGAAAATGGGGGTCTGTATGTAACGTGGATGATGACCACCAGCCTTAGCCACCTGCTGACAAAAGGAAGAAAGTAAAGCTTCAATATTCTGAGTGCAGGAAACTTTCACACTTTTCAGTTCTGCCCTGTGGGCTTTCTTGAGGTCACTGTATCTTGTATGCTGGGTTAACATCCCAGGCTGCACCTTCAGTCTCTGTACTTCTTCAGCCATAAGTTGTAGTGAGCTGAGGGTGCTGTTGAAACTGGCAAAGATCTGACAGATGGATTCTATGAAGTACTTGCACAAGGAAAGAAGCATCTTATTAATAAATTATGTTTTGGAATAGAAGGCAGGGTTGATATTCAAGCTCTTTAGCATAAAGTGCATTGTTTAGGCAGTGTCTCTGTAGTCATTTCCGTGGTGTTGTTACTGTATCTGCCCTTATTTTGTGCATTAAGCTGTTAATACAGTTCAATTTTAAAATTGTAATAGCCCCTTTGTGTCTCTTAATGAAAGTAAGAAATTATTTCCAATTATTTCCAGGTATGCTTTGATTGCTTTCTGGTTGTTCCCATGTGTATGGACCAGGCCACATTCATTTAAAGACTACTGATCTCAAATCTGAGAAAGCTCTACTGTTGTTTGTTAGTGTCTTTTAAAGTTGAAGACTTCAGCTCAACCTGCTTGCTTCATTTTTGCCATATTTTAAACCTTCAATCTGGGGAGTGCCAGGAGGCACTGGCTCTCAGATGCCATGACCTCAGTGGAGATCCATGATAGAGACAAAACTTTTTAACTTGGATGGGTCTGTCGTCTGTCAAGATTCTTAGAGTAGTTTTCCAAGCACCAGTTTTAGACTCTCAGAATTCACTCCATCTCAACCCAGCTTTCTTTTGTTGGGATTATGTTCCTTCTCTGCAGGATGTTTTTGGACCATCTCCAGTTACTTCAGACTTGTTCCTATTTCTGTTTTTATTTTCCATTTGTAGGTACAAGTAGACTGTAGTTTTCAGGGCACTTAAATCCTCAGATCTCACACAGTTGGAAATTGGTGAGGATTGCTTGAGGAAAGGCAAAGGAAAATTAGTACCTTCTGACTTTTGTGTTAGGGCTGGTAAATTGCCAATTTGAAAAAAGTAAAGCAAGAGCTATAGGCTGTGTTAGTGTAGGAAAGGGGGGTGGGATGAAGGGACTGAGGGGGATAAAAAGCCAAAGTTGTGGTTTGCCAGTAAATTAGTCAGCAAGTTTGCTGGTGTCATGGTTGTAGGTGTAGAAGTGTATTGCGGTATTAAAGCAGATAGAATTTTGATCTCAGCAATTTAGAAATTGGTGATGTAAACTTAAATATGAATAACTGTTTCAACAGACTTTTAGTACTAGGCAGACTGCGTCAGGAAAGAATTATGATGTTTGCTAAAATGGTTGAGATGAACATAAAGGCATGCTATTAAATTTAGTTGTATGGAGATTCTGCCCTGTATATGGAGTTTTGCAGTAGCCTAGACATGGAGGAGAAGGTATTTAACCATGATTAGTTGATCTTTACCTTAGTCAAATATAACTGGCGAAGTTATAATTTTGACAGTCAGCTGTTACCACCATAATTTTTCTGAACTGGCAGCCACATGATTTTACTGATGAACAGACACACCAGCTTTCCAGGTACGTGCACACAGGCATACCATGACATAAATATTTTACACAGCAGAAGAGGGAGAGGAGAGGGAAGATGAATATTGTGTTGTTACAAACATGTGTGACAGTGACTCAGAGTACATACTTGTGATAACATTTGTCTTTTCCTATACTTTTAATGCTAGGTCTACCCTGAATTGCAAATCACCAATGTTGTTGAAGCCAACCAACCAGTTACAATACAGAACTGGTGCAAGAGGGGATGGAAGCAGTGCAATGGTCACCCGCATATTGTGGTTCCCTACAGATGTTTGGGTGAGTGACTCAGTTTTAGTCTGTTTTTTTCAGCTGTATTTTTTTCAGTCTCTTCATGAAAAAGATAGAGAATCTACATAAATATCCTCTATACCTTGTAGACACTGAAAAGCTTTGGCAGAGAAATTTTTCAGCTTTCTGCAGCATTCTGTGAGAGCTCTGTGTTTCTCATGAAAGCTATGAAAAACACTGCTATGGGTTTTTGTAAACTAGTTCTTTATCTGTGCACCTGGGATCTGTTTTTCAGAGTTGCTATTGTACACAGTGAAATAATACTTTGAAGTAGGTGTTGTGAGCTTTGGCCAATAGGACAGGGGGTGGCTGGTCGAGGAACCAATAACCTGCTGTCATCTTTGGGAACCAAGTTATATAAATCAAATTATAATCAATTAAATAACCACTTTCTTCCTGAACTTTGATTGTGTTGTTACTCGCCGTTCTCGGTATACAGCGACAACACCTCAGTATTACTGTCTTTTCTGAAAGGAGTTTTGTCCAATTGTTCAGTCCTTTGAAGCTGCATTATCTAGAAAGAAAGTACTCCTGCTCTTCCCTAAATAAATCCTTCTTTTTCACATTAATTTTTGAATATCTAGTACTTGGACTCTTACCGTAAAAGACTGTGGGAATCTGTATGTGTTGAAACAAAACAAAAGATAGTTTATAAATTCCCCCATTTCATCCTGCAATTTGATTTTTGTAGCAGTTGCTTGCTGTTCTCTCCTGCGTCCTTGGTGGTTTGAATCAATTAAAAGGGAGGTTTGGGCCCTCATTTTTTTGTTAACCTTTACTTTTGTCTGCATTAGAAAACGGAATCATTAATTTGCTGTTTTCATTAACATTCTAGGCACAACGTTTTCTTGATATTATTCCATGAGTTAATAAAGTATATTGCTTTACCACTGCCATTTGAATTGTGATAAATGCTGGAGTTCAGAGTTGGAACTTGCTTTTCTAGTAAGCCAAGACAGCTAAAAGGCATGGAAACCAACTCAGGCCAGTTATTCCATGAAACAAATAATGAAAGAAATTTTTAAAAACTATGCAATGTTTCTAGAATTTTTGTTCATTTGTGTAGAGTAGGTAAAACACAGGGTGCAATCTGCCCTTAGCAAAGCTGGGACTGAGGAGTAACTAACAGAAATGCTACCGGTGTGGTCAAAGGTGCCAAAACAGCAGGTGTGTAAAATCTGTGCTAAGTATCAGAGAAATTTTTTTGTTTGGTTAAGTTTCTAGATCTGATGTTTGTTTGTATAGATATAAAATAGGTTTTTCTAAACCTGCAGTATATCATTGTTGATGCTACTGAGGCTCTGCAGGACTAGTTTATTCTAGGCAAAAATCTTCAAGGACAACCCAAATTCAAGACTTTTAGTAAGGAGAAGAACCTGCTTCTAGGAATTACAGATTCTGACTGTGGGAAGGAACCTGCTGGTTTTTGTGTTTTTCCAGACTTCTACGTGAGTTGAGTTGGTTGGTTCCACCACAAGCTTTAATGCTAAAAGGGACATGCTCTTTTACCCATTTGTTGCTGTGTTTTCTTTAGTTTTTCATAGTCGGATAGAAAGACCAGCTTGTAGTGTTAATACATGTGTAAAGCCAGATAAGCAACTTGTTAGAGGTGAGGCAGTCTCACCTACAATGCATCACAATATATTTGATCAGACTCCATGTGAGTGCACTTGCACTAATTAGAGATATGGCAGAAGTACATCAGACTAGTGGAACTATAAAAACTAATTTTTATTATTTATTTTATTGTCACCACAAGCAAAGCTCTGAATTAAGAAAAGGGTACTCTTAGGCTCAGGACTCTCTATTCTTATGTAGATTTGGTCAGTGCTCTGGAGGTCTTAAAACCTAATTTAAGCTAAAAGGCGATGTCATCACGAGAGCAAATGAATATAAATTGGCTCTGAATAAGTTTAATCTACAAATTATAAGGAAGTATATGCAAGCATAAGGAGCTCCAACAGTCTTCTGGTAAAGGACTAATAAGTCTAATCATGTGGAAGGAAGTTCATAAATTCATGGACAGGACTATATGCAGTTCCTTGCAGGAGTGAGGAACTGGACTTGGACTTTTAAGGTGTCTTCCCTGAGTTGCAGTTTTGAAAGAAAAATCATTGCAAGTTTTACAGTTGCTATCTTAGGTAGCAAGGTAGGCTTTGGAGGCAAAAATTTTAAAGCTGTTTAAGCACTTCATTCCCATTAGTGCTTAGCTCTTATTTTTTATTTTAATATCCCCTCATATGCTATTTTTTGTCTGATTTCCTCGTAATTGAGGCTTATGTAGTTGTGTCTGACACATTGTGTTTGTTATCCCTCTCATATGCTGACATTCATCTTTTGACCCTGACTAGAATAAACCTTAGATACTGATGTTCCCAAGGGTTTGCTGGGGGATAGGTGGCCACATAATTACTTCCTCTGGAGGGGAAATGGTGACAGTGGCCATAATCTATAATTTCTCTGTCAAACAGCCCTCTGCTTGTTGTGTACTATGTCTGTCTTGGAACACTTTTTCTTAAATAATGTTTTTTTACTGAACTAAGGAGTCCAGAGAGCTTTTTAATTTTTTTTCTCTCCTCCTAGTACTTCTTCAGTGTTAAAAGGTAATTTTTTTAAAAGTTGCACCTTGCCTGTCAGCTCTGTGTGTGCCTCAGCTGTTCTTAGTGTGGTAGCTGTTAGTGGACATTGCCAGTGCTCATTCCTCTGTAATTTTAGTGCAAATAGACCCTTGCCCTAGACCACTGTTAAATCCGTCTAGTAAGTATTAAGATACCAACAGAAAGTTTGTCAGTGGGCAGCTGATTGCAGGGTTGAGTCTTAATTTTGCATTGCTCTGAGGATCACGTCAAGTATCTTGAGTCAGCTCAGTAATTTCTTTCATCTTGACATTTATTTTTCACAGTTGAGAAATGCTGAGTGACAGAAATCTGGCTGCTTTCAGGCCGCAGCATCTTCACAGTCTGTTTGCATCATAATCTTCAGCCAAGGCTTTTAAACGAGTAGAGCCCATTTCACTACAGCCCTTGCCTACTCCAGGAGTTTTTTCTCTATGAGACTTGTGCAGGGCGGTAGTTACAGCAGTTATTTGTAGCAGTATACTTTAGTAACATCCATCACATTCACTAAATTACACAGCTTCATATTTTCTTAAGAGAATGCAACTAAAGCATAAAACCAATAACTTAAGGCAAAATGAAAGCCCCTTATTTGGGTCAGTCATGTGTCTTTGCATTGACCACAGAAATGGCCTTCTCTAGAGAACAACCCCCCTTCCTCCCCCGCCAGCTAAGAGAGTGGCCAGCTGCACCTTTCCCCCTCCTCTGCTTCCCAGCCACATCATTTGTCGCTTAAGTACCGGTTATTATAGTCTCTTCGGCAACAAATGGGACAAAATTCCCNCGGGAACAAAGGGAACAAAATTCCCGGAGAGAAAAAAAAAAAAAAAAAAAAAAGGGAAAATCCTAACTTCCAATATGATGTCAGAAAAAAAGACACACTCAAGTTTTGATATGTATGCCTAGCCAATTATATCAAAAAAACCAGCAAGGTTATGCCTTGGTTATTTAAATAGAGATACATGTATCTGGCAGTTCTACTAGTAGTTCTTCTAAAATTACTTGCAGTTTCCACACAAGAATGTGAAGTGCCTATATATTTCTGCTTCATGGCAAAACTTGCTGTTTTTACCTCCTCTAAACTCACATTGCACCTATTGCAGTGGCGGAGCTTCTCTCCTCGGTAACTGGAAACACTTTCTACTGGCTTTTCCATGCAGTGCCTAATTAACAGAATGACATTAAATAATTGTCCTGGAGTTTTCCTGTCCCTGTTAGTTTAGCTTTTTGGCTCCAGCTTCCCTCAGTCTCCACTCAGCCATCTGAGTGATGCAGACAAGCCTCACACCACAGCGTTCCTAAAATTAAAAAAAATCTCTTAGTTTCAGCCTACACAACTACAATATGTCTAGTTTTTCTGACACTTGCTGACAGGAAGGAGAGGATCTCCAAAAATACCGACAATCTGAATTGCTTAGTGGGGAGGCCAGAGATAGAGAAATCCTAGCTAGGTGTAGTGAAAGTTATAACTGTTCACTGGGGGAAACATTTCATGTGTCTTTGCTCTCTCACAGACAGAATTCCTATCTACTAGTAGTATATTTGGTAGAGTGCTGGCAGTGGATGGAGAAAACCTGGCCCTTTTTTTGGTGAAACTGCAAGCTCTGCAGGGATAATGAGGTGTCCTAGCACATTGGCTTCCTCCCACTGCAGCAAGGCCTTACAGATGCTCCCTAGCCAGGTCCCTGCCCAGGTCCAGCCCTGCTGGCTGTATGTCAACAGCTCTTCAGTGTTATGCTGGCAGTCAGAGCTTTCTCCGGGTCCTGCATCCTCATGGTTGAGCTTGTTGCCTCAAGCTTTTTGGGCCTCAGTACCTAATGTGTGGTCTTGAATGTGCTTCTCTGCAGTGGTGTAATTAAGAGCATGCCCTGATATGCATCAGTGAACAGAAATGGTTTTCTGTAATACCTGAAGTCTTCTGCCCTGGATTTTATGTTCAGCTTTGGTAATAGAGAAAAACTGGCTTTTAGGTATTAGTTGAGTTACTGATCACTCATATAAACAATAATGAATTTATTGGTTTATTAAAATTCTAAGAAGCTCTATTGTCTCATGGTTTATAACTGTGTCTTTTCAAGTATTTTCTTCTCAAAGCAGGACTGTATAAACCATTTTAAGTGGCCTTTGGCATGTTTCAGGGTACAAAATCCCATCAGCTGAACAAAGAGGTAGGGAGTGGGCAGAGAAGTCCTGAATGAGATCACCCACCAGCAGCACAAAAACTTCCTCAGGCAGTCACAACTTTGAAGGCTTCCACCTCTTCACTCGAGCTTTGCTCGGTTCAACTGTTGGGTTAGCCACGTCCTAGCTGAAGTTGTAGAAACCCTGAAGTGCAGAGATAAAGCAAAATTAACATTCTGCTAATGACCAGAATGTATCTTTATGTGTGACTAAGAGCAAATGTAAAACATCTAATTATTGTTTAGTAAGACCAGAAGAAAGAATTTTGAACTTGTATATTTCTGTGCGTTCTTGGGATGTACATATGTTTTACTTGTTTGGTGGTTGCAGTAAGGTTTTAATAAGAACAGGTCACAACACAAAAAATTTTTGAGATCTCGAACATCACAGCTCTGCGGATCTAATCCTAAAGCAGTAAAATAATTTCTTATAGGCAAGCATTGGAAACTATATGTTTGTCTCTTTACAATGGACAAAGGAAACCACAGCAAGTAGTGTACATACTTCAGGAACAGCTCACAGGGAGTGGTCGCTAGTATGTGAGTCTTCTTCATAGCTATCTGCTAAAAACAGCAATATACATTGTGGTAAATCTTTTTATGTTGAAGAGCTTAAGAAGAAAAATCAGTTTTCCTGCTTGAATGACCAAAGCTAGTTGGACTAAGTTTTCTGTCACTTGTAACTCTGCCCAGGCTGAGGTATCAGGGATTAAAAGCATGTGTTCCTGCTTTTTCTGCAATGCTTTTTATACAAAGAGTTAACCTCAAAAAGTAGTACTAAAAGACTATTAGTAAGGTTAAAAAGAGCTCAAAAATTAGAAAAAGGTGCCTCTCTGATGATAGTTTGACCTTTCCTGTGCAGAGGGTTCCAGGGAGGCTGTGATTGTGGGGCTGCTCTGTCTGCCTGCCTTGTTCCACTGTGGGTGCTTGAATGAGCTATTCTGTTTCCCTGGTCCAGCCTCTCCCATACCCAAGTCACTGTTCACCACTCAGTAGAGCGAAGAAGACAAAACTAATTTTCCTCTCAGAAGTTTCTCTAATCTTGTCCAAACACTTTGGAGATCATAGGTTTCATTTCATAAAGGTCATAAGGGAGAGGGGTGTCATCCTTAATTTGTAGTTGAAAGCTGGAGAGAAGCTTCAAAAGTACAAGTATCTGTTGATAGTTGGGCTTCAAATTGTAAAATGCTTGAAACAGTCTTGATGTGTATGTGAGTATATGTACCCAAGAAGTCTTTATGACGCATAGCTGTACCTTTGGTTTTGATAGATGGGTACATTCTCACACACACACAACCTGTGAGTAATGCATTAACTTGCTGCGTAAGTTGCATTGTACGCATCCAGTTTTTGGAACAGACCAGGAAGTTTTCATCTGACTATTTTTGTAGTGCCACAGAGCTGATTCATCCTCTTTTTTTTGGTGCTTTCCTTCAACCTCCAATTGCAGTTGGAGAATCCTGCTAATTAAAGTGTGTTGTTTGTTTTAACATCTTAGGAAGAAAAGATAGGGAGAGGAACAGGAAGGAAGCATCCATCTTACTATGTGGTCATGAAATTGATCTGCATAGGTAGCATCTTTCAAAAAATTTCTCGCCTAACTGAAAGCAGCTGTAAATTCTCATGCTAAATACATTCTGGTCTTGGAGTAGAACTGAATGTTGCCAGCAGATTTGAGGCAGTTAACTGCAGAGGGAGAGTCAGTGACGAGACTCACTGGGTATTTCTAAAAGGTGCTAGGGAATATTCCAGAAATACAGTTCAGTAAGTCTGTCTTGGAGAAGGGATGCTTTTTTTGATGTGCTGAACATCCAGGAATACTGGACTTGTCAGTGAGTATGATAGTGAGCAAGAGGATATTTTTTAAAGAGTAGGCAGACAAATGGATAGTGTGCCTTCTTTGATTTTTCAAAAGATATTTAACAAGGTCCATTACCAAAAGCTATTAAAGAATTTAATCTACCATGGAACAGAAGAGAAAACTCTTATGTGGCTAAATAAAGATAAGAAAAGGCAGGCATTAATGGTCCATCCTCAAATTAGAAAAAGGTCACCAGCAGAATCTCAAGGGATCAGTTCCCGTGCCAGTGATGTTCAAAGAATGTGTGATTTGTAAAAGAGGGTTAATTGTGAGGTGACCCATTTGATGAAGATACTAATTTATTCAAGGTAGAGTTAATAAAGGCAAATTATGAGGAATTTCAGAGGGATCTTTGATACTGAGTGACTGGATGTAAAATGGAAGCAAAAATAAATGTAGTAAAGGCAGTATTCATGGGAGAAGCCCAAAATGCACTAATCTTATCTTAGTGTATATGGGGAGACTGTGAGTAGCTTCAGACTTCTCAGGATTGAGACATTGGGGATTAATAGTTCTGTGAAAATATATGTTCATTAGTGCCAAAACCCAACAGTCTTAGGGATTATTAGGAAAGGAATGGGGAACAAGACATAGAACATAACTGCACCACTGTGTCAGCTATGGACTTTCTTGTATTTGTGAGCACTGTGTGCAGTTCTGGTTTTCCTCAGAAGTGCAGAGTGGAAACTGAAGAGTTAAGAGTGATGGGGAGTGCTTGAAGTATGACATGGCTCCCATAAAAGAAATGACACAGTAAAGCAGATCTTTCCAGCACAGAAAGGAAAACGACTCAAGGATCTGACAGCACTTTGCAAAGTCATGAGTAGCTTGGAGAGAATGGATGAGGAATGGTCATTCACCCTGTATTTCATCCGGAGACCTCAGATTATCAAATAACACTTGCAGGCTTTAGGTTTCAAGCAAACAGAAGTAATTGAGTAGTTACAAATTTTGTTGCACAATGTGTGTGTGAGCTCCTCATCCATCTGCCACAGTGTCTTCTGGATGCTGAGAGCCTACAAAGTTTCAAAACCCAACAGTTCACTACGAGATAACTCCTCAGGTGTTAGGGACCCTAGTCTTGTGTCTGTAGAAGTTGTGGTGAAACAGGGTCTTGGGGAAGTAGTGCTGCATGCTGTTCTGTGTACATGTTTATGCTCTTTTGTGATGCAATGTTGACCTGCTTTTGACCACTTGAGCTAAAATGTTTTGTGGACTGACATAGACGTTGTCATGCTTATGTGGCTTCCTCTGCTGTATCAAAGAGTGCTTGCCATCAGACTAGTTACTCCTTCTAACCTGCTTCTCTCCTGCCTTTGTGTATCTCTGAGGGTGCTGCCCCTCTCTGGCTCTTCCTACAGAGCCCCTTGCTCCAGATTTTCCAGCCTTGCTCTCTTCTTTGGCTCACCAGATGCTACTGTCTTGTCCATCACCGTTCCACTCAAGTTTCCCAGGCACTGATGTTTCTTCACCTCTCCTTTCCTTCTGAGTAATCCTCTTCCTATCTTGACATCTGCCTTTTCCTCTCAGCACATTCTCTTCTTCCTGTCAGCATCTGCTATCCAAGCCAGTTTTGTTTCTGTCCACTTCCCAGCTCTTCATCAGCTCTGCCATGCATTTACTGTCATCTCATTTCACACCTCACTTGGTGCTACCTGAGCAAGCAGATAAGGACTCTGTGGTCCTTCCTGGAAGTGATGAAATTGATTTGTTCCAGCAAGGTGGCAAAGGAACCCTGTTCTAGTTTCAGCTGGGACAGAATTAGCTAGCACAGTGATGTGTTTGGGATTTAGGGTGAGAATAATGTTGGTAACACACGGATGGTTTAGTTGTTGCTGAGCAGTACTTGCAGTCAGTCAAGGAGTTTTTGGCTTCTCACCCCACCAGGGAGGAACTGGGCGGAAGCAGCAATGACAGCTGACCCCAGTGACCAAAGGGATATTCCATGCCATATCATGGCATACTCAATCTATAAACCAGGGGAAAAGCTGGCCACGGACTCTGCTCGAGAGCTGTCTGGGCATCGGTCAATGGGTGGTCAGTGCAAGCTTGTTTTTTATTACAATATAATACTACTAATAATTTTTTATTCTTAATAGTAGTAGTAGTATTTCTCCTCACTTTCATTTCTGTCCTGTTAGGCTGTCTTTATCTCTGTATTACTTTTTTTTCCCCCCCAATTCCCCCCGATGTGATGCAAGGTGGGGTGGTGGAAAGAGTGCCACGTCCGTCCTGAAAGCGTGCCTCAGAGCAGCTTGGGGGGGTGCCACACAAACACACTAGGACACACTCTGACACACTGGAGTTGGTGACTACACCAATGAGTGTATTCACCAGTGGTGAGTGCAGCCACTCACACACACAAAGCCGGATAGCTTCTGCAGCGTCGCCAGAGGCAAAGAGGCAGGAGGGGTCCTTTGTATAGAGTTCCAAGGAGTTTATTTAGGTCCACCCTTGGAGTGATCCAGGGACAAAGAACCAAGAACACAGCGGGGTCCAGGGTTTTATCTGGGGTGGCACTGGGGGCAGGCAGAACATCAGGGACCAATCATCTGTGGCCAAGGGGTGCAGACGACGTGGGGTGACAGGACAGTGACCAGTGGGGAAGGCGAGGGGTGGAATAAGGGGACCGGGAACCAGTGGGATATTAAGGAAAGGAGAACTATCTAGAACATGGACTTAAAAGGGGTAAAGTGGGGTGGTCTTAATGTTTCCCCTTAAGGGAACTTAACGGGGAATTTGTTCCAGTTAAATATGTGAAACTGAAGCTAATACGAAGTCCTTCAGTTTTAGTAAAACATACAAGTGTGCTTCAAAAAAGGACAACTTTAGTAGTAATCTTTCTTCTTAACCTTCTGAATTTCTTTTGTTATTTTCTAGTGAAAAATTCTTTTGTATGTACCTAAAAACCACTGAATTGATAGGTAAGAGTTGTACCTTAAGAGTTGTTAGTTCTGTAGCCAAGCTTAACTTGTACTTAGCTCAGCCGTTGAAAATGCTTCCCAGTTGTTCAGTTTCAATACTGAAAGACAGCAAAAAACTGTATTAGGGATAATGAATAAGGATCATGATTATTGGAAGTTATTTACTTTATGCATTAGGGTGTTTGTTCTTTAACTCCCAGTGGCTTTGTCAGTGAGTTCTTGATGTATAAAATATTTATATTTTTCTATTAGATCATTGCAACTAGGTCAACAGAAAATTGAATCTTAACTACTTGATTTCAAAGTTAATTTTGGTAACATAAAATAGTGTTGGCTCTGTAGTAATATTGGCTTCTACTTCTTTTTCCAGAAGCTGCTCAAGTGAATACATGATCAATGTCTTCTTCTTAGGAAGTCTGAGCCTCCATTCTTTGAAGGAGGCTGGTTTTTATTTTAGCTTTAGCTATTCCTAATTGAGTTGGTCTTATATGTGATAAGTTTTTATTCCTTTTTATTATAGTTTAAACTAGGGTGTGATTTCTGAATATCTGGTATTTTGCCAAGTCATTATCTTTCACATGTGAATGTTCTTAATCTGATAGAAGATTACTAACTATTCGCGATGAGCTCCTGTGACTACAGTTGTCTGGATCCACCTAATAGAGATTACAGACCCTTTGTGAAAAGGACTATCTTATATCTTGGTTAACACAGGAGCACCCTGCCCTACAATCATAGAATATCCTGAGTTGGAAGGGGCTCATCAGGATCATTGAGTCCAGCTCCTCGCCCTGCACAAAACAACCCGAACAATCCCACCATGTGCCTGAGAGTATTGTCCAAACACTTGAGCTCTGTCAGCCTTGGTGCTGACAACTGCCCTGGGGAGCCTGTTCCAGCCCTCCTCTGGGTGAAAAACCTTTTCCTAATATCTAACCTAAACCTCCCCTGGCACAGCTTCCTATGACTGAAAAGGAAGCTTTTGAAATTTATTTTACAATTTATTGAAAATGCAAGCTCTCAGGCTCATCAATGATCCATGAAACATTTGGCTACCCAAAGTGTTTTTTTTCTAGTTCTCTTGGGTTTTATACTCTGAAATAATGGGTTGACTTTGAATATAGAAAACATAGCATGTGTAAATCACAATGAATGTTGTATTGTTAGTGTAGAAAACTGAAGTAATAAATCTTTCGTGTTTCTTTTCCTTCTAAATCTTCATGTTTCAGATTTTGACAAAAAAAAAAGTCAAACTTTATTCTAGTTACAGTGTGAACTTTCCCTGCACATGACCTTGTGCTCCATTCTGTAAATAAGAAACACTTTGTATGTCACTTTGTCCTCAGTTAGTCTGGGAAACAAGGATTTTAGAATGAATATCTAATTGAATCCTGATCTAAAGTTTTTCTGTAGACTACCCAGAGCCTTTTTACTGCTTCATTTGTTCTCCTTTATTAAGTAACAATGATACCCCAAGTTAATTTGACATGTCATAAAGGAGTAATACTGAATTCTCATGCACCTTTCTTTTTTGTGAAATTCTCTGAAATGAGATTTTATGTCAATTTTCACATGTAACTGCCCCCAGCTTACAAAATATCTCTTACGTCAAGCTGTTTCAAGAGTAACTTTTATATTCTAGTAAGAATGGAAGGCGTTATGCTTTTTAATTATGTGTGAGCAATTACCTGTGGACAGTTATTGTTATCTGGTCTGTTAAAACAGAACCAGTTTACAGCGGGTTTTTGCATGTTGTCATCACAGCTAAAGCTCTGAAGTGAAATGTTCTCTAACATAGCATGCACTGTATTGGGGCCAGCTACTTTAGTTAAGGACGTTGGAAAACTGGGAGGATGCCTTTCAGTTCCTCCCAGGTACTTTGAGGTGCCACCTCTTCCTGTTTGTCCCTCTCCCTTCTTCAGCAATATGGCTTGTAAGAAAGGTGTCTATGATACTGCTCATTGGCCAAAAATCCTTTTTTTGTCAACTGCACGTCACAAGAGAAAGTCTGAACAGTGTCTTCATTGTGTTTTGGCCTGTGTGTCACACTAGGAGATGTGGAATAACTCATGCCCAGAGATTCCTCTTAGAAATTGGGGCTTGGTAGATGATACTTTATTGTGGCACTGATGCCTAGAAGTACCCTTTTTTTCCATCTGTGTCTCTGCCATAGAATTCCCCGTTATTTTCTCAAGATTTCTGTTTATCACATGACAACTGTAGCTGAGGATGAAATGGCATAAAATAGCACCTTTGGGGATAACTTGATGAAGAACTCATTGATGTGGCCTTTCATTTGGCAAAGTGGTTTTTTTTTTTAAGTACTGCTAGAAGAAAAGTGTTTGTTTTGCTGAACTGGAACATCAACTTGTTCGACTCTTTTGTCTGATGTGGCAGGTTCAGGTTTCTTTCTGAGCTAGAAGAGCCATGGTGCAATAAAGTGCCTGAATACCTGTTTCGGCAGCTGTGGTCTGAAGCTTTGGTTAGGCAGTATATTTTAGAAAGACTTTTTAACCATGACAGTCCAAACAAACTTCTTATTTGCATAATTGAATCCTATGTACAGAATCACAGACTGTTTGAGGTTGGAAGGGACCACAGTGAATCCTCTGGTCCAACCTCCCTGCTCAAGCATGATCATCCCAGAGCACATTGTACAGGGTTGCATCCAGATGGTTCTGGAATATCTCTAGTGAGGGAGACTGCCCACCCTTTCTGGGTGATCTGTTCCAGTGCCTGGTCACTGCACAGGGAAGAAGCTCTTCCTCGTGTTTGGTTGGAATTCCCTGTGCATCAGTTTCTTCCTGTTGCCCCTTGTGCCATTGCTGGGCACCACCAAGCAAAGCCTGGTCCGTGCTCTGACTCCTCCCTGCAGATACTGACAGACATTGATGAGGTCCCCTCTCAGTCATCTCTTCTCAAGGCTGAACAGCCCCAGCTCCCTCAGCCTTTACTCATAAGGAAGATGCTCCAGTCCCTTCATCATCTTTATCACCTTATGATAGGTGAAGGTTTTCATGGTAGCAGTTTGACTTCAAAAGCAATCAAGTCTCTTGCTGTCCTGTTGGGTCAGTCTTGGCATGAGTATGTTATGAGTTTGTTGACAAGGTGCCTCCTCTGCGTGACTCTTAAGAGGATCATTGAGAGAGAAGTTCAGCTTCCTGGGCAATTAGGGCAGAGGCACTTGGGGGAAGAGGCAGCACCACCAGTAGATGTTGCAGTGGAGCACGTTTTGTGTCTGTTCTCCACTTCTAGTTACTATCACCGCTAGAGGCTTATCTGCAATGCTGTCTTGCTGCTGACGTCAGAGGAACTGCGCAGCATAGCGCCTATTTTCATCTGCTCTTTTGAAAGGTTTTGCTCCTGGTTGTTTGCTAACCTGTTATTTAATCTCTCTGCTTCCCAGTGTTGCGTGTAACTATGGAAATGGAATTTGGGTTCTCCTGAGCAGTTCCCACTTCAGCTAACTTAATGTTTTCTCTGTGTGGGAACTCATAAGAAACATTTCAGCTCATATACACATTGTCAAACGTGTATATAAAAATAAACAATGCACTGACTTTCATTTCTTTAATGTCATTCTTGTGTTGTCTTACACATTTGGGATAGATGCTTTGCCATTAAATTTTTTTCAGTGATGTTCAACTAGACGCTTTTGACTAGGGGCAGAAAGATGCAAAAGATTTAATTATAAAAATAAGCTTTTATAGACCTTTTAGATATATTACAAAATATTTCACTCCAGTGGTTAATCTTGATTTATTCCGTCTTATTTGGTCATCCTTACTGTAGGCCTACAATATGATATATTTAGTGTTTTTGTAGAGTTTAATGTATTCCTTACTGTTGTCCACCTTACTCTAAAATCCATTTACTCTCTCAATTATTTTTTATCTGTTGCTTTGATACAAGATATTTGAACTAAAAAAAAATCTCCACTCTGATACTGTGGATTAGACTAAGACACTATGCAGTATTTCTGAGCATAAAGTCTGTGCAAATAGCAAATATTATTATATATCCCTCAGTATTTGCATGGAACATATTGTTTATATTATTTCTTAAGGATAGGATTCAGTTCTCAATAGGACATGATCTTACATGTTAATCCTGACTTGGTTTCTGTCCATAATGACTCATTTACAATGAAGAGAAAAAAATGAAACAGGTTGGAATTAATCACTTGATAAAATATGAACATCTTCTACCAGCTCTCAGTAACTACTGTTGTGTTCACTGAGTTAATTCTTACAATAAGAACTGGAGAGGAGCAATTTTGTTATAAAGAGGATGAGTTTTTTTGTAGGTTGTAATATTTATGTTAAATATTTATGTGGCATTGCACATTCACAGAAATTGCTGACTTTCACTGAATGCAGAAAGTATGTTACACTGACTTCTGGATTATTGGGTGCGCTCATGGGAGGGTTAGTGACAATACAGAGCTTTTGTTTCTTAGTTATTCAGAGCAATTCAGCCCCATCGTTAGTAACAGTTATAACTTTCACATCCAGCCCTTGAATATAGGAGAGTTGGAATCCTGGTGAACAGAAACCTGTCCCCTTTCCTCTCTCAGTGTTTAATGATAGAAGCCAGAAACTGTATTTGCATCGTGTTTCTTTTAAAAACTACTTTTTAATATCTGGAGTGGGTCCAAAAAATTTGCATACCCAGTGAGGCAGATAATTTCTCTAATCTAATGTACTGTCTTCCTCATTAGGCAGCCTGTCTTCTCCTCATTGATAGATTGCACTAAACAAAATCAGTGCTGAAAAGAAGCCCTGAGGTGTAGTATTTTTACTTCCTTCCAGGCAGAGTATGGCCGTGAGTTTGGTAGAGCCAGGAGCCGTTACCCATTGAGGTCCACAGCACAGTTTTTTCACCCAACTAGGACTGCATCCATGAAAACCATAATATTCCAACTTGGATACAAAGATGTTGCAAGAGAGAGATGGTGTTGCATACCTTGTTAAAGTTAAGGTGGATGGGATCTTCTGTTCTGTTCTTAACTCACCAATTTTGCTGTTTCATCCTAGAAGGCAAGTTAGGTTGATCCAGCACAATTTACTGTTGTTAGTCTGTTTTGGCTATTGCTAATCATCGTCATCTCTGTGTGCCCACAAATGGCTTTCAATAGGACTTGGTTCATGGTTTTCCCAGAAACTGAAGTGAGGCAGACTGGCCTATAATTCCCCAAAGCATCTTTCTTGCAATGTGGTTGCAGCTTCTGCCTTTTTCCAGATATCAGGAAAAACTCCCTCAGACTCTGTGATCTTAAAATATGTAAATCAGTTAGGTTTTGCTTTAAACTTTTTATTTTAATCTGGTTTATAAATCAGAGAACCTAAAACTTCTAACCATTAAGGTGTTTTTGGAAAACCAGTATATGGTAGCCATAGACAAGTTTCAAGAAGATCTCTATTGCCCTAATACTTAAAAACCTGGCTTACTAACCATTCAGAACTGTCCTTAACATGAAGAAATGCCAGTGTTTATCAATTGTCTGTTGCTAATAATTAGTATTTTATTTTCAAAAAGTGTTGTTGGCTGAATGCAGATTGTGACATTGCATTCGGTCTGTGTGGCTGCTGCTTGAGTTACATGCGCAAATAGGCTCTTCTCTTTCTCCCAAGCTGTCCCATCCTGGCTGCCTCACGGCTGAGCTGCCAGAGCACACTGCCGTCCTTCCTATGAGATGGGTAAAGGCTTTACTTTGTATAGAACAAAATCACATTTTGTCAGGTAATTGTTAATTTGATTGCTTGTAAACATTGCAAAGCTTCAAAGCAGTTTCTTGTTTTCGCACGTCTGGGAATATGGCATAGTGCTTCTCGCACAAGTAGTAACAACTTCAGTGAAAGTTTGGTCAGGACTCAGCAGTGTTACAGGACGTGATTGCTTAGAGTGTTAATAATCAACAGAGTATTTCTGCAAAGTTGATCTTCAGCTGCTGCTTATGAAGTTATTTTTTTCAAATGTTGCTTATGGAGTTACTTGTTCACTCATGATAGCCTTTGCACAAGATCGTATTGGAGAAACATTTACTGCCCAAACTGGCTTTCATGCTGATTTCTGTTCTTTGTCAGAAGAGAGAGAAGGAGAGGAGCAACTGGATTAAATTACTACTGAAGTAAAAAGGAATTAAAATTTTTATTTAAAATGTGCCATATGAAGGTGTTTAGGAAGGAGGAGCAGGGGAGCAGAACTGAAATCTTCCTGAAATAAACATGTCCTTGTTTAAAATGTGTTATATTCCTCACTGAAATGTTAGCATTTGATGGCCAAACCTTATGTCTGTAGCGTTTTCATTCTTTCCACCTGTCTATGGTCATTACTCCCTCTAGACATCAGTGACTAGCAGGCCCTTCTCTAGCCTTACTCCTAATATCAGATGCTTTATTCCAATTACCAATAATTGCCCATGAGAAACATCTCATCATATAATAATGCAAATCACAGCAGGATTACTGGTCCCAGTTGTACTGAATTATTCCCAAGCATTTTATCTTTATGCCATCTTTCCATTTGATTGGTGTCTTTAGCAAGTCACTGGTATGAATACATAGGGTATTAAAGAATTCATTAATCTAAATTGCTTCTCACTGGATGTTGTTGCCATTTCAGAGCCCATTTTCCAAGTACATCTTACGTAATGAAGTGCATTAAGTGTCCCTTCAGCCAGAGGCACAGCACAAAATTTTAAACTGCTTGGAGATTTGCATTTGCAGGTCTTGCTGCAAAACATGTCTGCTGCCTGCTGTGAGAGGGGGAGCAGGAACACTGACAGCTGGTGTGCAGCTCCTTGTGCAGCTCGGCAGTAACAGAACATGATGTTAATAGCTGGAGTGTTAAAATTTGCGCATTTGTTAGCATTTATGAAGCCTAATATGTTTTGAAGTTCGGACACATTACAACTTGTGAAAACCTGAAGGCAGCTGGGGGAGAAAAAGCATTCACAAATATATGATTCCTGAAGGTTTGGGATGTATCTGCTCTTTAGACATACCACTCAATTTTATTTGGGGTTTATATTTAAATATAAGGAAGGGCACTAAAACGGGTCCTGCAGTATCAAATCATGGTATACAGTTTTGTTAATAATTTCTGTAAAGGTTCTTAGAAATGTTTTTATTTTTTAAAAGCTGCTGTCTTTGTTCTGTCTTACCATTTTTGGAAACCAACTTCATTAAACACTCACTGAGTACGGAGAAGAGTGCCTTGAATAACCCAGTTCCTTTCCTACTGTAGAGCTAGGATGCATGAGTGGGCTCTTCTGTTTCCCCCTAACTTGAGTCATGCAGTGCTCTGCTATTTTTTATCCTGCCTGACAGAGCTGTACCAGAGCTCATCAGTCACGAAAAAATGTGTAATTGGAAGACAACTTAAGTACATGAGTACAGGGAATAAAGGGAATCTCAGTCAAGTTGGAAGACTACAATATAGGAGGCAATTAATATTTTGAGATACAAATGAAAAAAATAAAAGTGTACTTTATACGAAAGAAGAGCCTGAAAATGATGAAGAGAATGTTTCTGCAAAATAATTCACACCACCTGAGGCTTTTTCTTACTATCTGTGATTTTTTTAGTTGACAGTATCTCAACACTACACTGATGATGCTGGCATAAAGACTCTTTCAGTGATGTACAGATGTCATTTTTCTGTCCCGAGGATGAAGTAGGTCCTTTCTTGAGATAATAGCTGCTCCTTTACTAAGAATACATGCAGCAACCATATATATGACATTCCTGTTTTCTCCTCTTGAGCCTTCCTGGGTTAGTGAGTCCAGATAGTGTTTTTGACCTCTGGCGCAGGGGTACTTGGGAAATGTGCCTCTTTAGAAGAAAACCTGTCTTTCAGCCAGTTCCCCAAATACCTTTTGTGTCCATATTGGTATACTTTGTTTTACCTGGCTGACTCAGCAGGTACTGACTTTGAGGTCCTGGGACATGCTTGATGATGGCTTTTGTTAGCTAAGCACTGTGAAAAGAAGTAGATGTGGAGAACAAAAGGCCTTTGGATTTATACACTGAATAACAGAGAATTCCTCTGTATTAAGAGGAATTCACAAAAAGAGGGATAAGACTAGAAGAATCTTACCTTGCTAAAAGGAGCATACCCAAATATCTGGAGTGTTCTGCACTATTCTGGATATAGGAAGTCCTCAGCATATTACATGGGGTTCAGAAGTCTTTTGGATCTTTTCCCTTTTGTTTCCTATTTCTTGCACTCTTGTACCGTATGCGTCACCCTAAGTACTTGACAGGGGTGTGTGCACTTCATTGTGGAAGAAAAAGAATTCTACCTGTTTTGGAGGAGGAGAAATATTTGTGAACATCTTAGGTGTTGTTTTTCGTGACAATTTTCAGGGGCATGGAGGTCAAGGTACTCTTACCTCTTGTCCCTTGCACTTCCTTTCCAGGCTGAGGTGGTCAGTGCTTTGAGGAACATTTCTGGGTTTCTTTTACTGCACTTTGTTGTACAAAGGTGTACAGGGACAGGATATTTTGCAAACAGAATGGCAGTGGCATGTAATGGCAGGGATATAACTGCATATCTTAGGCAGTACTGTGTAAGCAGCCACTGAGGGCACATGATTTGTTTGGAGTAAAAGTGTTGTTATCTTTGAAGGTACCACTGTCCTATATTCCTCGTGGATTTTTTCTTTTTCCTACTGGGTTGTGGCCAGAATTCTGCCCAGGGTTCTTGACAAAATCTTAATAAATCTTCACAAAATGGTCTCATTAAGCCTTTCATATTTCAGATCTGTTTGTAAGAGTTTTCTGGCCCTGTTCTTTTTTCAGGCTTATTCCTTTATGTAGAGTTTTACTGACTTTTCTGTAGATCAAACAATTTCCAGTAGTTTTTTTTGTTATTCTGTCCTCCCATTTGAGGAGCCCAGTAATTCCCTCTGTTATGCTGTATGCAGGATCAAGCAGTCTTTTTGAACTTACCTTGGCTTTCAGCACCTTCCAACTTCTTATGGTTGGCTCTTTTTATAGCTCTGCAGTAGACCTGTTTTAGCCAGACGTGCTGCTGTCAGTTTAGGGTGGGACCTGGAATCTCAAAAAAACAACCTTCCTACTTGTAAAAACACCAAAACTCTCCACCAATTACTCGGCAGCAAGCACCCACTCATGGCATCCTTCATTTTATAATCTTTTTTACCACTGTAAGCAGCTATGCTTCAGTCACCAATGTGTTCAGCAGCCCTCCAGAGCAGCTGAGCATGTTCTCTTACAGATTTGTCAGACAGAACTACTGCCATGATGGAGTGGAAAGGAAAAACTGGATCTAAAGAATCTGCTGGGGCTGTAGAGAAGAGAGGGGGAAAAGCAATAAGCAATTAAGAAGAGTGTGGGAGGAGAAGAAAAGGTTTTTACTTGGGCAGAGTCACATAAGAGCTCTGTGACTGAGGCAGGATGGAGTCAGGCTATCCAGACTTCATTATTCCTGCTGTTTTCTAACTCAAGAATTCCAATAAATCAGGCAGGATTATGTAATTGTGAGGGAAGGGCCTGTGTCTGCAACAAATACTCTCTCATTTGTGGGAGAAGCTTTGCAGATATAACCTGTATGCCGAGGAACTGAAAGGGAGAGCAACTTGGTCCAGAAATTTGTCATCTTCCCAAGGTGAATTTTGCAGCCTGCTTTTGGGCCTGTTTCTTGGTAAACCGTGTTTGAGAGGCAAACTCTTGATTTGTGGTGCAGGGCAAGAAAGTTTGCTAGAGTGAGTGGTGGGTACCTTAGAGGAAGAAAACTGAAGGGAAAATCCCTCAGGGAGCCTTTTTTGAGGTGACCTTTGCTGCTGGTCACACTGATAACTTCTGGGATGGTGTTTTTTGACTTTGTAGGCCTTTTAGGAAGATGTGACAGGAACAGGAATCCATGTGGCATGGTGCTAGGGTAATGGGCTTTAGCACAGCTCTTTCATGTTCCATTACTGAGCAAGAGAGGGACAGAAAAGGCATCTTACTGAACTCACAGCAAAATTTTTCCTTGAAGACTGGGGAGACAAGTAAAAAGCAGGAGAGAAGTAAATGAACTTAAAGCTGCAATAAACTGTTGAGGTGCTGTGGACTTTCAAAGAATGTTTATTTGCTTTGTTTATAAAGATGCAAGTGTGTGATGATGTGCATTTGAATCTTCTTGCATGTAAACAGATGTATCTGTTAGTTAATGCATCAAATCTGATCTTGTGTTCTATCTGGGAAGTCAGACAATTATATCAGAAAATTCAGTCAGGCAATAACATAGCAAAGTGAGTAGAAATTCCATTTATGTCTGTGATGGAAGATCTACAGAGGAAGAAGGAAGAAGGTTTGAGAAATAACCTTTTTTAATGTATGGTACCCTATGAAAATGAAGACATAATAAGCACCATGAATTAATTACATGTATATTTCTTTGTGTGTCATTAATTGCTTTAGTCCAGACAAATGTACTTTGGTGGATTGTACCTAAAGGATTTTAGCCCTTTGACTCCAGAGTTCTGTGTGAGGTATTTGGACTTGCCAAAAATCACAGTAGATCATGTGATATGTCAAGGCTGGAGCTCCTTGTGGTGCATGTGTGGATATTTAGATGTCAGTGAGTTCCTTTCAGAGGGGTTTCCCTTCACCTCGATCTCGTGTCCCAAGCATGTTGTGTGCCATCTCAGTGTTTGTGGAAAGTACCTTAATTGCCATGATTGCTTAACACTGTTGTAAGAGCATCAAGATGCTAAAGTATAGTACAACTAGAATTATTAGTCAGTTCTTAATCTAATAGGAGGGCTTTGCTCATCCCAAGTAATTGTAATTGCCTTTTGTAGCCTAGAATAGTGAAGGTGTTTTACTTGAGAGTCATTGTATCAGAGTGTATTTTTTGCTATGCCTGCTAAGGAGCAGAACAACACCGCACCCACCCCCCCCTTCCGAATCTATAGCTATGGAAAATAATTTCTTGGTACTTCAAGGATGAAGGGTAAATATTGAGATCAGCATTGGTTTTGGCCAAGCCTCTGGAAGACAGCAGAGTTGCAGCTATTCCCACTTCATGCACCAGAGGTGGATATGCAGGTCATGCTGGCACTTCTGCTCCTACCCTTCAAATTTGGGTCTGCATTGCTGTCTGCAATGCTGTGGGGTCTCTAACTGAAATTCATGTTACAGGCTACAGATAAAATGAGGGAGTGGGGACAGTTTTGCTACAGAGCTGTTTTTGGAGGCAGTGTTATAGGCAGGAGTTAAGCCTCTTCTCATCAGAAAAATATAGATATTTCAGGCTGCTGGGGCACAGACACACTTTATCAGCACCACCTTGCCTTCATGTTGGCTGAAGGATGGCTTTTAGGGAGAGGTCTTTTGCTGCCCGGGTAGAAAAGCTACCTGTGAAAGTCCACCATGTAGATGCCCCTATCCCCAAGAGTAGGGCTAATGAGGAACATCGAAACAACGAGCAGGTAGATCAGGCTGCAAAGATAGAGGTGTCGCAGATAGACTTGGATTGGAAGCACAAGGGAGCGTTGTTCCTAGCTCGATGGGCCCATGATGCCTCAGGCCATCAGGGCAGAGATGCCACCTATAAGTGGGCATGAGACCGAGGGGTGGATCTAACCATGGACAGCATCTCCCAGGTTATCCATGATTGTGGGACGTGCACTGCAATCAAGCAGGCCAAGAGAGTGAAACCCCTGTGGTACGGTGGGTGGTGGTCCAAATACAAGTATGGGGAGGCCTGGCAGATTGATTACATCACACTGCCTCAAACATGCCAAGGCAAGCGCTACGTACTCACAATGGTAGAAGCCACCACGGGATGGCTGGAGACCTACCCTGTGCCTCATGCTACAGCCCGTAACACCATCCTGGGCCTTGAAAAGCAAGTCCTTTGGAGACATGGTACCCCCGAAAGAATTGAATCTGATAATGGGACTCATTTCAAGAACAGCCTTATTAACACCTGGGCTAGGGAACATGGCATTGAGTGGGTGTACCACATCCCTTACCATGCACCAGCTGCAGGCAAAGTGGGATGGTAAAATGGATTGTTGAAAACCACCTTGAAGGCACTGGGTGGGGGAACTTTCAAAAATTGGGAGCAGCATCTAGCAAAGGCCACCTAGTTAGTTAACACCCAAGGTTCCACCAGTTGAGCTGGCCCTGCCCAATCTGAGCCCCTTGCATACAGTAGACAGAGACAAGGTCCCAGTAGTGTATGTCAGAGGTCTGTTAGGAAAGACTGTTTGGATTAATTCTGCCTCGAGTAAAGACAAACCTATCCGTAGGGTTGTCTTTGCTCAGGGACCAGGTTGCACATGGTAGGTAATGCAGAGGGAGTTGTGTACCCCAGGGAGATCTGATTGTTGGGTGAAAACTACCTGTAGTGTGGAATACTTATATGCCACTGCTTGCTGAGTGTCACTGCTACTGTTTGTACATAGCTGTATATATGCATATATATGTGTGTGTGTATTAATGCGTGTGTGTAGAGTTAGAATATATTAGTTTGGGCATCAAGCCGACGATATGGGATAAGGGGTAGAATGTCTTGGGGTGACTTTATGATGTGTGATCCCCTATCACCTACTCTATGCCCAGACATGAATCCTGTGCCTTTTCTGTAGCTTTAAGGCAGACCTTGAAGAGAGAGGGGGAGGAAGCCAGTGGAATTCCTTCGATGCTGTGTTTGTTCTAAAACACAGATAGCTCACTGGCTTCTCCTGCCCGGCTGCTTCGCTTTTGCAGCAGGAAGGAGAATTACATTCCTTTTGCTTTCTAGCTAGCTTTTTGTTTGTTAGCTAAAGCAAGGAGTTTTTCCTGGGACTTTGGCTTCTTCTTCTTCTCTTCTGGAACTATTCAGAACACCAGAACATCAAAACTTCACTGGGAGGCATTTCAACCAAGGCCCGTAGGGGCCCACGCCGAACTCCAGCTCCAGAGGAGAAAGCCACACCCACAAAGGACTCTGAAGTCTACCCAGGTTCTTTCCACAGCGAGAGGTTTTATTATTTAGCATTATACTTCTTTTTCCGTGCCTGTGTGCACTCTGCTTGTTAAAATAAATAGGTTTTTTTCCTTTTTCACTTAAAAAAAAAAACCCAAACAAACCAACAACAGAAAAAACCCAACAATTATTTGTCCCAGTTTGAGACAAATTCGGAGGAACATCCGAAATGAATGTCCTCTGATAGAAGGCAGATTACAGCCACCTGTCCCCCACCAGGTTCAGGAAGGAATTCCTCAGAGGAAAATGAAATGAGAGTTTGAGTTACTGTAACACTGCTGTTGCCTTATTTTTAAGCAATATGATTCTATAAAGCAGTGCACATTTTCTGTGTGCTGGTCAAATCTAACACTGTATCTTCACTGACATCTGAACATCTACTATTTCTGTAGTGTATTGTTATGGGTTGATTGATATAATTAGATGCTTTATCTTAAATTAATTACATACTCATGCATACTTTTAATGACACTGCAGCCCAAGTTGCATTGCCCAGAACTTTGGACATACAGTTTTCCATCTTCCATTTGGTGACTGTAACTCAGTGGTACATTCGATTGTGTTACTTTTCACAGAACCATAGAGTGGGTGAGATTAGAATGTACCACAGTGGGCCATCTAGTTCAAACTCCCTGCTCAAGCAGGGTCATCCCAGAGCACATGGCACAGGATTGTGTCCAGGTGGTTCTGGAATATCTCTAGTGAGGGAGACTTCACACCCTTTCTCGGTGATCTGTTCCAGTGCCTGGTCACTGCACAGGAAAGAAGTTCTTCCTCATGTTCAGGTGGAACTTCCTGTGCATCCGTTTCTTCCCATTGCCTCTTGTGCCATTGCTGGGCACCACCAAGCAAAGCCTGGTCCATGCTCTGACCCCTCCCTGCAGATACTGACAGACATTGATGAGGTCCCCTCTCAGTCATCTCTTCTCAAGGCTGAACAGCCCCAGCTCCCTCAGCTTTTCCTCATAAGGAAGATGCTCCAGTCCCTTCATCATCTCTGTAACCTCCACTGGACCCACTTCCGGAGTTCCATGTCTGTCTCGTCCTGTGGAGCCCAAAGTTGGACACAGCACTCCAGAGGTGCCTCAGCAGAGCTGAGTAGAGGGGCAGGATCACCTCCTTCCACCTGCTGGCCAAGCTCTTCCTAATGTACCCCAGGATCCCATTGGCCTCCTTGGCCACAAGGACACTGCTGGCTCAGGGACAGCTTGTTGTCCACCAGGACCCCCAGGTCCTTCTCCACAGAGCTGCTCTTCAGCAGGTTGGCCCCCAGCCTGTGATGGTGCCCAGGGTTATTGCTCCCCAAGTGCAGGACACTGCAGTTCTGCATGAAGTCATCATACTCTTGAGTCTTCAGCGAAGTTCCTGTGTGCTTGCTCAGTGCTCAGGCACCTGATTAAATTAAAGCATTAACAGTTGCCAATTACTTATGGCCTGAGAAAGTTCAGGTATGTGTCAGACTGGTCCCCAAAAAGCTGCAAATTTATGCAAATTTCACTGCAGGATTTCTGTGTGACACCTCTGGAAACTGAGACTTCATTAAATAAAAGTGCAAATTTTATATTTTAGGTTGCCAGAAAGCGTACTTACTCATTATTTTTGTAAGATAATTTTGGACATCTGTAGAAAACACTTCTGTTAATTTGCAGACATTAGGGGGTGCTAGGGAAGGATAAAAATACCAATTTTTTTTTTCCTAGTTAACTGACTGAGTTAAGGAAACTAGTTGCTAGTTCCTAGTTGACTAATTGATTTTAAGGGCTTCAGATCAAAGACACTGAAATATAACAAGGAATTTAGTGCAAAATACACATCTTGGTGATTAGCAAAGATGTATTTGTTGCATTCTGCTTTTTTCCAATGCATTTGGTGTTGGTTATTTTTAAAACTGACTTTTTAATTGTAAGCCTTAAGGGCCGCTTCATCAGCTCCCTGAGATGACTTTCCACTCAACAATAAACTTGTAGTCATCTCCTTTTAAACAATTAACCTGTTATTACATCCTAGTAGCCATTGGACCACCTTGATTCTTTCATTTAACACAGACTGTAGTTTTTTGGAGGCTACAGACAAGTGGGCTTCACGGAGCTGATTTATGCCAGCTGAGTCGTGCTTTCACAATCCAGTGTCTGTTCAGTATATACACTTCTCTAAAGTACTCTGTAATTTTTCCTTTAAAAAATATCTTTGAGAGGGTTTGAGGTTATTTAATTGCAATGCCAGAACTGTACAGAATTAAAGTGATTTTAGTCTAATAAATCATGTTACTTAGCAGCTGAGTTTCTTCTTACTTGTCAGTACTGGTGCTGTGAGCACTGTTTATTTCATGAGCATGTAAATTTTTGTTCTGCTGTTGAAGATGGAACAATCTCTTTGGTTGTTTATGTCCTTGTTCCCCGGCTGATGGGGTCTACTTGCTTATCAGCCTTCTGGGCTAACCCGAGTTCATCTGGCTAATGACATGAGGATGCAATGAAGAGGCTGCATCAACAAAAATAACTAAGTTGACTGTGTTGCTGTTAGCGTTGTATCAGTGGAAATATTGTCAAATGTTTTGAAACAGGGTGTTGGTATAATTTGTTTCATGTAGAACACCAAACTACTTCAGAACACTTCATACCCTCTCCCTACTACTATGAAGATGCAGAATGTAGTTGTCCCTCCCTGCCCCCACAGTCCCCTTCCTGGTACTAGATCTGCCAACTCCTGACTTCATGTTGTACCACACATGTCTGCAATGGGTCCTGCATGTTTTATTATGCTGAAATTTTCATAAACAAATACATCTGAGATCAAAGACAGGAGCATGGCAAGTTGGAAGAAGGTCATAATTGAAGCACCATCTAGAAACTGTTCCATTCTTTGCAAACTTGCCACTCATTCACAAAAGCTGCTAGTAGTAGCTAGAGGTTTAACAGGATGAGGTATTGGAAGCAAAATTAATATTTCTTGGGTGTTTTTTTTCTTTTCCCTTCCAGTGGGCGAGTTTGTGAGTGATGCCCTTCTGGTGCCAGACAAGTGCAAGTTCCTTCACCAGGAAAGGATGGATGTGTGTGAAACTCACCTGCATTGGCATACTGTTGCTAAAGAGGTACATTCATCTGTCTTAAAATTTCCTGCCTTCCTTCTTTCAAGCTGTATTACTCTTCTGAGGTTGACTTTAAATATAGCATCAATGTGGAAAACAAAAAGCAATACTTTCAAATGTTTGAGTGAATGGCATTTTGGGTTTTTTAATAAGGTAGGAAATGGGAGTCAAAGCACATTAGAGTCCATGACTGAGTACTTACCATTGACCTTTGAACATTGACCCTCTTTCATAGCACTAATTTTTTCCTCACATTCACTCACAAACTCACCGTTTTCTGCTTCCTCCAGTTTCCTGTGTTAGCACTGGAACTAAATGCTTAGGATTTGCCTTGAATCATTATCCTGGGTGGATATTATCTATTATTTATCACAGATATTGGTATGCCAGGTGCCCACAGATATCAAACAGGCCTCAGGGAGTGTGCTATGTGAAATTCAGCAGAAAAGGGTAGGAAAGCTGATCAAACTAGGACTAGCCAAAGGCATTTTGCAGTCAGGCACAGAGATTTTATAATTTAACAGTGTTTTACTGAAAATAAAAATAAACTTAATTGCTAAGGTGTTTTGGACTTTTTTTCCTTATGCAGAGAGGTTTTAGGCATAAAAACTGAGATGAGTTGCCAAGATTTCTGACTGCTGATTTTTTTGGAACCTCTTAGTTTGTACATTATTCCACCTTCTGGAGATGAAATTTGAAATGTGATCAGCAGCTTTTCAAATTCTCAGTTCTTGCTTGAAATATACTTAAATGAAACATTTAAGGCACCAACCTTCACACAGGGAAATTCTAGTTCATTTTGACTACTTGCTAACTTGAAATGGCAATAGCCAGGAAGAATGTCATCACTGTGCGCTACTGAAGTATTTTCATTTTTTCACCTGTCATACATCACTATATCTTTAAGGTATAATTATGCATGACTGACTGTTTTCCAGACGAGGCTAGGAGGTACTGTACTGGCAGATTTGTAAGACTAGACACAGTGCATTTCCAGCGTAAGAGGTATTTCAAGTGTTGATCTACCTTGTGGTGAAGTCTTCAATGACATTAATGCATCAGGATTGGGATTAATACATCAAATGATTATTCTGTCATCAAGTTTTCTGTTTATGAGGCGGAGCCTGTGAGGATTTTAGACAGGAAGATACGGAGTTATCATGTATATAGGAGGAGACAAGTCTTTTGTTCTGGGAAAGACTGATAGGAGAGCTTGTTGCTTACAGTGGACATAGGTAGGGAGCTGCTTACAGTCAAGTAGTGAATGCAAGTGTGACCTTTCTAAATCGTGTTTCAAATTTCAGAGATCATGCAGTTGGCCAGCTTTAACTTCCTAAGGCTGTATGCAGCCCCTTCGTATTTTCTCGAGGTCTGTGACATTTTTTAGTCTTCCTCCATGCCAATATTGTTGCTGCTTTTTTTTTCCTCTTTTCTGCAGTCCTGTAGTGAGAAGAGCATGAATCTGCACGACTATGGCATGCTGCTGCCCTGTGGAATTGACAAGTTTCGTGGTGTGGAGTTTGTCTGCTGCCCATTAGCAGAGGAAAGCGACAATCTTGATTCAGCTGATGCTGAAGATGATGATTCAGATGTCTGGTGGGGAGGTGCAGATGCAGATTATGCAGATGGAAGGTACAGTGACTTTGTACCCTTCAGCTTGTTATTAAGATGCCAAAAATCTGTTTAAAAGACCTTGGCATAGTCTTTGCACCTTATGCATGAGCTTGCAGCTACAGTGGCTGAAAGCATCAGTGTTCTACTCCTTTTTTTTAGCTTTCTACAGAAAAGTTTTTTGTTAAAATACTTAGTACACTTTTTAGTGCCTTTATAATTTCTTCAGTGAGAAGTATTGCCATATTTATAACAAAAATGCTTAAATACATATTTTTTGACAAATAAATGATAAATGGTGTACTCCTAAGATGGTTCATGTGCAGTCTGGCATACTGCAGGAGGTATCAGCCAACATAACCGGTGGAGGTTTTGAAATGCCTTCATTCATAGTAACAGGCATTAGCTATGTGCCGTTATTGCCGTATTTTTCTGCTGACAGTTAGTTTCTAAACATGATCTAAAAGAAAATGTGTTTTAATATCTAGCCTTTCACAGATTCGTTAATATGCTGCTGTTGAGAAGGAACATGGATGTTTCCTTTGCAAGGAAGAGATAGATGGGTAGATACCATCCCTGTCCTTTCTCTTTCCATCCCCTGTGCGCATAGGCTAATTTTGTGCCGGATACGGGTCATAACTGTGTTGTTACACTCAGTGGTAACTGAGTGGTCTAATGGTCTGGTGCTGTTAAAGCTTTTTCATGTCACTCACCTGAGCATGTCAGACAGCAGTTTTAAGAGCAGAGTACTATGTCATGTCCTTGCAACTGGATGCCAATAACTCGCAAAGATGGCTTTCTTCATAAACTAAGATCAGTGTTCAAACTCTTCCTGCTCCCCAGGCCTTCATCACTTCATACTGTGCTAATGCAGTGTTTCTACTTCTTTTCTTGTACAAATAATGCACAAAATTTAAAACTTGGGGCCAATTGCAAGTGCTTCAAGGAGTACCCAGAAAATAAGTGGGGACGAAATTGTGTGAATAATGCAGAAAGTTAATATAGATCTGAATTGTGTTATATTTGGACTTGTTAATAATCTAGATGGAAACAATTTGAAGAACAGTGCAGAGATGAAGGACAGAGACTGAATTGCTGTAATTTGGTGCAGTGAGATGGCATTAAGGCCTAGAATAATTAGAAACTGTATCATGGTGGGCAACTAAATCTTTCCTGACAAAGCATTAGTAAGTGTTGCAAGGAAGACATTATTCCTTTGTGAATAATGAAATAAGTTTAAAATAAAATTTCCCCATGGTAATTTCCAGTTTTCTGTCATAAACAGGAGTGAATGGTCAGACTGTTTGATGCAAAAGCCTGCATCAAAGAACTTTGCATATTCCTTATTGATACCTTTGGACTTTCTTCTGATTTGTACTTCTAACATCTGTCAGTGTCACTATTTTATAACCTTTTCAGTAGGATTTGTAAAGCTGCCTTTGGACTGTTGCTGTGTCATTTCTGTATATTTAATTTGGATTTTGATTGGGTGTTTAAATGTTCTCTCATTCTAAGAAATGAGTGCCAACCTTACTCTAATGAAATGTTTGTTTTTTTCATTCTATATCTATATCTATATCCATGCAAGATAGATCTATCCATCTTATATATCTATTACATGTCTTTTATAGGTAACATATTTATTATAAATATAGTTATATATAGCACGTCTTATACATTTAAGATCAAAGATTCCAAAATTATTTTAAATAAAAGAGCTCACAGGGTTATAGAGTACTTCTGTTTGTAAGGCAGATACCTGCTTCATTTCTGCCTTTTTTGTGTTTGTCACTGAACATTTCATTTACTATTGTAATCCATTTTCTTCCTCATAAGGCAGTTTAATATCTGAAGAGATGAGTTCAAGAATAACTTCATAAATTTTGTATCCTCTAGGAATGGGATCGGTAATTGCATTTCAATCAGTTTCTGAAATTCCAAGCAAATACTGATTTTTTTTTTTACCCTCTCACAAAAATGCTTGCAAAAGAAAAATGAAAGATCCTTCTATGGGACACTTGTACTTCACCTGCAGATGAAGAGCCAAGCAATTGGTAGTTCTTTCAGACTGACTCACTTATATTTCTTACTACCTCTTTAGCTTCCCAGCTGCATTTAAACTGTGTGTATTGGAGCCAGAAATACTCTTGAACTTTAGTTATATATATGTATATATTAAAAAAAAAATTCTTACACAGCAGTAGGTGGTAATTAAAATTGTGTGTGTGTGTATATTTATTCATATCTGAGCATATGTTTGTGTGGCTATCGATACGTATATGCCTTAGTCCTAAACTGATTGTGAGGGAGAAAGGAAATGTAAGGTAGGGGAACACTTTGCTAATGATAAATTGCCAATATTCTCTGCTATTAAAGCACCTCTGAAGTGCTTACTCAAGTCTACATTTTTCACCTTACATGGGTACCCAAGTCAAAGTAAAGGTGACATGTTTGAGGTAGAGGTGACAAGTTGAAAAGCAGATGATTCTATTCTTGTTTCTCAAAACTATGGCAGAGCAGAATCCAACAAATGTGAGTGACCTATTTTGAGGTAACTTTATATCTTAAGCTATCAGATATAAATTTTAAAATATTTGCATTTATGGTTCTGAATGTGTAGAGGAAAGCACATTGCAGCCATTCAGTTAATAAATGCCCTTTTTCAGACTGTTGTGTTTTCATCCCCAACAGTTGTCCCTGAGGCACTGTATATTATTTTTTTGCTTTGTCAAGGGTGTTTTCTTCTCTGCAGGGTGAAGAATAGCTCAGCAGCATGTTATAGCCACACTGTTAGAGGGCAAGTGGAGGCAGCTTGGGCTGCGTTGCCTCATAGTTGGATGTCCTTCCTACCCAGTATCTGACCACCACCTGGGTATGGATGTAAAGGGACTTTCTTGTGGTGTGGCTTGTTGGCAGTACTTGGAAGGTGGGAGGGTGTATTTTCGTGACTGGTGATATATATACCCGTTTTATTCATGAGGCCGAGAGGCAGGATCCACATGTGCTTCTGAAATTGTCTTGTCATGCTCATCCTGAAATAGTCTGTAACTCTGATGAAGAGGTCACAAGCCTTTCTCAGCAGTGGAGATCGTTGTTGCTATCCACACCTTTAATTAAAATTTACCTTGAAGTCTGCCTGAGGGACAGTCAGATGTAGGTGCTGACTTTCAGTATGACTTGCAGACCTCTCCCTGCATAGCTACAGCTCAGTCAAGTGACTTGCAAGCTCTGGCTGCCCTTGTGACTCAGCACAGCCTGGCGGCCATCCTGCCTGTGTGTGGGAACTTGCTGGAAGCTTTGGTGTCCTTGATGTCCAAAGTTGAACGTCTTTAGGAGTGACGGCCAAGCTGGAAACTTCCAGATTTCCTCTGTCTACATCTGTCTCATATCCACCTCTCCTTATCTTCCTGTCAATGTATGTCAGACCTCCCAGGCTTTCCTCCCCACTAGGAAAGCAGTCTTGCAGTCATTTTCCTTCTTTCACAGCAGGGAAACTGAAGCACTATAAGTCGCACTATTGAGAGTTATATGGACAGCTTTTCCTTTAAGTCCCATAGCTCGGAGCAGAAGATGGTGCCTTAAGTTAATCCAAGTCTTTCTAGACCATTTAAATATATTTTCAATGTCCAAAATAGGAGATGTCATTTCTCATTGTTTTCCCCTCAGCAGGTTAGGCCAAATTAATTTTCTCTGTTTGGTGAAAAAAGGTATAAAACGCTGATGTAATGATGGGATGGTGGTGTAAACTTTGCACTGTGGTGACTAGTGTATTTTATAATGGTTTGGTTTACAATTTATGAGAAAAACTTCTGCCAAGCAAAGTTTTATGGTTTGTTCATACTTTCCATTAGCATAGTTAATACAATAGGTTTTTTACTACAATAAATAATCTGAAAGAACAGAGTCTATTTTTGCTGCTAATTAGGCATCTGTGAAGTAAAACTAAAACAAATTTGTGCTATAGAGCATGATAATCATGTTCTCTGATTTTGCAACCCTGTACCAGACTGAGTTTAAGGATGAGTGCTCATCTACCAGATGCTAAAAAAAAAATAGCTGAAATTATGTATCTTTTTGACTTGATGAAGAGCTTGGGTTTTTTTGTCAGTAGTATCTGGAAAAAAAAAAAAAAATTTCTTAATTGCTTTCTTCAACTATAATCCAAGAAATCCTGAAAGGCATTTAAAGCTGGTCAGTTTTTGTAGTGGTGAAAGCAGCATTGTATATGTGCCTGTTATGCTGAACAGCTTCCAGGTGACACCCTGTACTTCTGTGGAGAAGAGGAGTCACACGGCCCAGCAGAATTGCTTTGTTTAATAATTTGTTATAAAATCCTCACTTAATGTGGAGGAAGAGTATATTTAATTTCTTTTGCTTTCTAGCTCTTCTTACATCTTCATCTATGACTTTAATGGTACAAAGGTAGCAACGCACATGTTACTGAGTGTCTTCCCTTCAGAAACATCTGCCAGTTAACCTCAGCATCAAATTAGTTACTATCTAAATTCCCCAGAGTGCTGCCATTAAATCACACTGTCACAAGGTGTGGTTAAATTGATCGCAGTTGTACAGTGCCCTGACCTGTTATAACAAAATACAGACTCCTGTCCCACTGCTGTCTTGCAGAAGGTAGGCAGACAGGCAGTTGGGATATCTGCCTGTGGCACAAGTTTATGAAAAATGCTTAAAAGTCTAAAGAGTGCCACATAAGCAAGTAAATTCAATAGTATAAAAGAGTTCACATAAGAATTTTAAAAGTCAAATGTAATAGGGTTTAGTCATTTCACTTCACACTTGAGGTAAATTCTCTTTCCTTTCGTAAGTGTTACTTTGACTAGCTCCTTTTGTTTAGATCTCTGCATGCCAAAGCAGTGGGAGATGTATTGCAGGCAGGAGTCAGGAAGATGATGTTTTAATTGCAAATACAGTTGAAAGCAGGTAAATGCTACAAGCTCGATGGTGTTCTCTGTGCTCATGGTGTTCATTGTCAAGGACTGTCCAAAACATGAAATCCTCTTGCACTGTTTCACTCCCCATTACATCTCCCCATGTTCATCAAACCCTTCTTTCTCCCCTGCTCATCTCTCCATCTACCCCCAGAAAAATTATTTGGAAATACAGCAGGAAAAGAGAGCTTTTAGGGGGGAATTGTTTGACCCAGGTGCATTTTATACTATCTGATCAGGGAGATAAATAAAATGCTCTAATCTTCTGTATCTATTGCTTTGATGGATACTCTATTTTCTTTGGCATTTGCTGGAGGAAGCAAACATGGCTCGATCATGGAGAAAAAAAGCATAAACTAGGAAGACTCAGATGGTGGTAGTGGTGTTTAAGTACAGCTGGAGGGAGGAGGCCATCTCGGATAACTGGAATAAAGCTGTGCTGTTGCTGTGTGAGCCCTGAGGTGTTACAAGTCCCCCTGCAGTGGGAAGGGCTGCATGGCTGAGGATCTGGCTGGATAATGGAGGGTTGTGAAGGAAGAAATCATGGGGGAGGACCAGATCTTTCAGAGATTCTTACTACTTAAATCCTTCACTTTCTGCTTGTATCTAGTATGCAGTGACATGGTGTATCTTGATGGTTCTTCTCTCTGTCCTCCTTCTTTCCCATTGTTCTTAATGTTGTCTTGTGACACTGAGTCAAAAATCTGAGCCTTAACTGGAGTCCAGCTCTGAGTCCAAAGGACTTCCCTGCAAAATGTAGGATCATAGAATGATCAAAATTGGAAGAGACCTTCAAGATCATCTAGTCCAACTGTAAACATCATAACGAACAGCACCATCACAATCACCCCTAAACCAAACCCTCAAGTGCCACATCCAGATGTCTCTTGATCAGTTCCAGGGATGGTGACTCCACCACCTCCCTGGACAACTTATTCCACCACTCTCTCAGTGAATTTTTTCTTTTTCTGATATCTAATCTAAACCTCCCATGGTGGAACTTACAGTCGTTTCCTCTCATCCTTTCACTTGACACATGGCAGAAGAGACCCATCCCTACTTCGCTACACCCTCTTTTCAGGGAGTTGTAGAGAGAGAAGGCTCCCCCTGAGCCTCCTTTTCTCCAGGCTGAGCCCCCCCAGGTCCATTGTCTTAGGGTGATTTTACGATGATTAGTCTATTCCCTTATCATCTGCTCTATGCCCAAAACATGGTTGCTGTAGCTTTAAGGTGGGTCTGGGACAGGGGGGTTGGAGACTTGGGGCTCTTGCATGGGCTTTTTCAAAGCCTCACTTCCTGGGCGTCCATGGTGCCTTGAGGACTGCGTTCTCTTTTTTTGCTTAGCTAGCTTGGTTTTTTAGGCAAGAAGGTTTTTGGTTTGTTTTCCTTTCCTTGGCTTTCGAGGGGCTGCGGCAGCAATCCTTCGGTGGCTTTTTTTTCCAAGTGAATTGGACAGTTTGGTTTTGGTCTGAGATCGGAGAGAAAAATTGACAGAAGAAGAATCGGCTGGGACCAGTGGGAAGGCAAGGGGCCACTCCGTTTTGGCCCCAGACCGCAGAAAAGCCAAGTCAGCAAGAGAAAGGACATCAAATCCACCAGCTTCATCTGCTATGAAGAGGGGACCAGCACCAGAGATTCACCAGCTTCCTGTCTATTTGCCCAAGCTGCTGCATGAACCTTTCGTTTGTTTGTTTTTTTCCCTTGAGACAGGAGCTGGTGCCATTTTTTTCTCCCCACGACATTGCCAGCTGTTGTGTTTTTGCTTTTTCTTTCCCTGGCATTTTGGGCTTTTTTGTTCCAGAGTCGGGGGGCAGGGGTTAGCTCTGACAGTTCAGTATCTAGCAGTTATTCACCTTTTTTTTCCTGTGCCATGTGGGCACTCTGTCAATAAATGGTTGGGATTTTTTTCACTTTCATCCACTAGTATTCTTTTTNCCAGCTTCATCTGCTATGAAGAGGGGACCAGCACCAGAGATTCACCAGCTTCCTGTCTATTTGCCCAAGCTGCTGCATGAACCTTTCGTTTGTTTGTTTTTTTCCCTTGAGACAGGAGCTGGTGCCATTTTTTTCTCCCCACGACATTGCCAGCTGTTGTGTTTTTGCTTTTTCTTTCCCTGGCATTTTGGGCTTTTTTGTTCCAGAGTCGGGGGGCAGGGGTTAGCTCTGACAGTTCAGTATCTAGCAGTTATTCACCTTTTTTTTCCTGTGCCATGTGGGCACTCTGTCAATAAATGGTTGGGATTTTTTTCACTTTCATCCACTAGTATTCTTTTTTTATTGGCAGAAAGGGATTGTTGGAACCCTTTTTTTTTTTTTTAGAGAAATGCTCATTCCAGAGTGTTTTTCTCCTAAACTTGTCTCTAAACTGAGACATCCCTCGGCCATTCTCCATAAGACTCGTGCAACAGACCATTCCATAGCTTTGTTGTCCTTCCTTTTGAAATTTTGCTTTTCTAAAGCTAAAAGTATTATTGATCAAGAAAAAGAAAGTTGTTGAGGCTAAATTTTTCATTGGAAACATTGTCACTGGAGGAAATGAAAAACTAATTTTAAAAATTAATTAAAATTAGTTTCGTCTCTAGAGTGTTCATCTGTTTACAAGCCATCTTGCCTCTCATGATAAACAATGAGTTCTCATTGATGTAAGCTTTTTCATTAAATTGGAAAGCTAATTCCTAAAATTTCAGTGGGAAATGCTCCAGTGGGGATCTCCTAAATGATTCTTTCAAAAAGCATAACATGAAAAAACCCCAACCCTGCCTTACTTCCCTACACTTGAGGTGGTGAATCTGAACCAGATGTGAAGCTGCACAATGGGTCTATACTGCAGGTTCTGCCTTAGAAGAAGGAAATTACTTGCATTTGGATGGATAAAAAGATTTCCCTTTTTCCATACTGTGCAGACTGAACTGTAGGCTGTTCATAGCCCTGAAAATTTAAGGAAAACTGAGCCTTGTGCCTGTTGCAGTGATTCAGGATCTGCGTGATGGAGGGCTCAGTTGTCTGTGACACAGAAGCAGGAAGGGGTGCAGCCAGAGGCAGTGTTTTCATCAGCTGTCCTAATGCAAATTGTTCCTAATTGGGAGTCAGTGCCCTAAAATGAACACTAGGAATTACAAACTTGCTTTCTTGTTCTTGCTTTTTTCTTGCCTCCTTCCTGAAGTTTTCCATGAATAGAGGTTAACACCAATTATTGAGATAGGAAGGTTTTGCAGTACAAGAGTTATCCATCACTAAATTGCTATTTCAGAGAAATAATTCATTTAGGCAGATAATGTGGAAGGTATTTTGCAATATAGTATTTCAGCTTATTGGTCAGAAGTTTACACCATCTTGATTTTTGTGGTAGAACTGTTAGAAATTGAAGTAGTTTTGTATCTGTTCTAAACAGATCTATCTATTAATTGGAACTGATAACAGATCTATCTATTATCTGAAAACTTCTGTGTTTTTATAAATATTTTAATGATAAAACTTAATCACTTGTATTTATAAATTAAACTAAGGCATCTCTGAATTGTGTAATATACAGTATAATTGCATCATGTTACTGTTTCTGTTGAAGAACTGTAGAAGTATTTTGTCCTATTTGCATATTTCGTATGCTATTTACATAGTCTTTGTCTCACATTCTTATATTAATTGGGTTTGTTGCTTGTGTTGGCTGCTACTTAATATTCAGCTAGCTCACATACATGTATTTTTAATAACAATTTTTAAACTTTTTATCTTGGAGGTGAGGTTGTTAAATTAAAATTCTGTAAGCATAGAAACACCAGAACAGTAATGACTAGCAAGACTGGTAAGTGCTGGATTTCTTCTTAGGACAAGAAAAGTCAGAATGGAATTGATGAAACAGCATATTGCTTTAAGAGGTAATTGCAGTCATGCTGAGCTGGCAAATCCAATCACCTTTTCAGTATAAAGCATTAACTGAAGTGATGGATGCAGCTCTGGGTAGAGAAAATCAATCTAATTGAGGAAGTGATAAGTAGAAAATAATCAGGCTTTCCTGACTCTTGATGAAAACAGTTATAGCTGTGCACGCTACCTTTATGACTTTAGTGAATGTTGAGCTTGTTTCAGGAGGCATCGAAATTACCCATTTGGTAGGAGGTTTACTTGCAGAGAATGGTTACATTTTTTTGACCTCACAAGAGAGCCATCAGCTGCCAGGTTTTCCTTAAGTATCAGGCAACAATTTTATAAGCAAAAATTTTAAGTTGTCACTTATAATGACTGGTGATGACTGAAATGTGGGAGAGAAAGGTTCGTATAATAATCAGCTTAAGAAACCCTTCTGATAGATCTATGAGAGGTTCTCAGAAGTTCTTGTGACATTGTGATTGATGCCGTGCCATTTCAAGAGCTGTATTACTTACAATGCATGAAAAAATGAGAAGTGAGAATTTTAAACCTGGGGGTTTTGACACATACTGTCACATCAGCATGACTATGTGCTGGAGGATGCATAGCATGATATGCCCTCATAAAGTAATCCAGCAGTTCCCGCTCTGCTTTACCTTTCAGAGATACTTGTGGTCTGTACTAGAAGTAAGAGCTTGGCATTGGGGTGGTTTGTAGGAATTTCAGAATTCCACCTCTTAGTAAGTTGTACTTTAACAGCGCAGTGGACTAAAGGGTCTTCTGTAGTACTTTTTTCCCTTTGCCTTCTAACAAAGGCTACACACTTGGGATACATAGATAGAACACCAAAAACATCTAGGTTGTTTTTTTCCTAGCAGAAAAAAATCATTGCATTCTAATCTTGAATGCAAATGTTTCAGCTTGATTACATAATGACAAAACCCTTCCTTCGCCTGGGTTCTCTAGTTTGATCACTGTTGATGGAAAAAATAACACTGAAACTCTGACCTGAGTGAAGAAGAAAAGGCTTAAACAGTAAAATGATGACCTGAAGAACTGGATCTGTGCTTGTTTCTGCCAAGTCTTTTGCCAGACTTGGCATTCTGTGGCCACCATAAAAAATTTAGTATGAAAGGTGCCCCTTTTTCTTCTGGCTGTGTGAGTGGGGATTATCTGCTCTGCAGAAGTCCTGGCCTCTTGCAGCTGCTGCTGGTGGCAACCATATTTAAGAAGTTTACGATGGAACATTCTTGAAAAAATGTTATTCCGTGTCTTAAATTGAGCATCCAGATTTATTGCATGCTTCGGGGTTTTTTTTTTTGTTTGTTTTTTTGGTTTTTTTTTTGTGGTTTTGTTTTGAGTTTTTTTCTCAGTTGTAGAACAAAGTTATTCTTCCAGTTTTCCCCTGTTGTCCTTGTGTGACAATAGCAAGACGATGAGTTCCACTAACAGGGTGAGTACTTGGTTTAGTACAGATTTCACTCTGTCTGCCCTGGATAAGCTGTAGGATAGCATGTTGAACAAAGAAACTCTTGAGTATTTCATTCTGAGTACAGCAGAAGTTTTGTGGAAAGAAATATGTTGTAATAGATCTGGATTTTTCTGCTGATTCTCAAACAGAGCTGTGCAGATGAGCTTCCCTCTGCCCTCTTCCATCATATTCACTCTTAATGCATTTCTGCTGTCAGGATTTTGAACATATTTGTTCATTGTCATCAGACTCACAAAGCCTGATTTTGTGTGTTTGCAGGTATGTCTAATTTTCTAGTTTCTAGGTTTCTCTTCAGCAAAAATAATCAAAGCAAGAAAGCATATGGGTTAAATACATTATTATTCTGTTCTCTAAAAATTACATACTTCTTGCTGAATCCTTCATCTTCTGAAGAGAGCTGTCAGAACAGCAACACCAGAAAAAGCTTTGTTTCAGAGAGAAAACTCGGTCAGTTTTGAAAGTTTTCTTGCCTGTCAGTCAACAGGAACCATCTGCGAGATGAAATGCTACCTTGTACATGTGGCTTTTTAAGTAACTCAGCTGTGGAAAGAAATTTCTAATGGTATAAAAGATGTTATTTAATTATGTGGGGAGACGGTAAGTATATCTGTCAGAGGCAGTAGGGCAAGGAATGTGTGTTTGGTTTGTGTAAGTGTTCTATTTAAAAATCGGATTGAAAGATTCTTAGTGCAAATTTTCTTGTTTTCTACAAATTTAATGGAAACACGCACATATTTTGGTATTGTTTTTGTATAAAAGCTTAGTTACAATAAAAGGAGAGAGAGAGTCTGAAGCACATAATTCAGTTGGTTTTTCTGTCTAAGAACTCAGAAACAGCCTTTGAAATAGCTTATTTGATTTTTTTAAATTAGGAAGTGTGGAAATAAAGATCATTGCAACCTCTTCAGTATAGGAAAACAGAATGGAAAATTCTTAGAAGTGACAACATGAATGTCTGAAAAATGCAATGAATATGAATTGTCTGTCCCAACTTGCTGTGCAATGGAAGGTGCCCACTGGAGTTCAAACTTTGAAGTCTAAAACTGTCTTAATAGGTGTTTATGTGTCCAAATGTGATATTACTTCTTTTTTGTGTGAGATGCCCAATTTCCTAACCTAATATAAAATCCAAACCTAAGGAAAATAACCAAGGCACTTTTGGAGCTTTTTTTGCTTTTGTGGTCACTTAACAAGCAGACCAGAAACATTGCTGTGGGTCAGACTTTCAATTCTGTAATTTTCCAGACTTTGATACCAATAAGCCATTTAAAAAATCATAGATCAGACATCTGACATAACCCTTTTCTTTCCTGGCTCTGTGCCTAATCTCACAACTGCAGTGCAGTTTAATTTTTGCCCTGCTGTCTATTCCCACCTCCCCGGTGCTTCAGAAAAACAGATATCTTTTTTAAAATCCCTTGCTCATAGGCTTTAAAGATGAGTGCTGAGATCTCCATTTCGTACCTGCCTTTGGCTTCCTTTGCTCTCTCTAGCCCATGCAAAAGTACTTCAGTAGGTGTTGCTTAAACCTGCTAACTGGACTCTCGGTATCACGTAGTTACTATACTCAATATTGAAGTCAGCTTGTGTGCCAGAGTCAAATAACAAAGTACAGTGGGAAAAGTGCTCATGTGCCAAAGTGCACCGTTCAATTAGTTTGTAGTTTAAAGTAGTTCCTGTTTTGCCTCAAACGTTTAGTTAGTGACACCATTCAGAGTGTGGTGGTGGGATCAAACTCTGTTTCTGAGAAATCTTGTCCTTTGAAATTTCAGTTTGGAAGAAACTTTTCTAGCATGCAGGGTTTGGAAATGCATTAGGTGGAAAATACCCAGGCCTCAGATGTGCAGATTTGTTAAGGGAGTCTTTGGTTCTTTGCCTGTTAGCTTTCTGGTTTTCTTTTAACCAAAAGACTGGTAATTAAACCACCTCAAATGCACTCATCTTCTTTTCTTGATTCCAAGCATATGTCTTACTCTTGTAATTTGCTTTCTGTTTTGTGTTTTCTCTTAAGGCATGTAGAGATTCACTGTTGGATCTGTCTGTTTCTTCTCCCACAGCCGAAGAACTTTGTGGTCTGGATCTTTCCTATACATGAGGATAAATATGTATCTGTGCTCACCATTATTCTTTAGCTGGAAGCAAAGCTAAACCCAGGTGAAATACTTGACAATCCTGTCCCCTCCCAGCAGTCGTGGAGTTCATTTGGAGGGGCTGTAGAGGTGGTGGGGTTTTATGCTTTTGGGAAGCTAAAGCACAAGAGGCTGGAAAGTGGGATGATGGCACCTGCAGTGGTAAAGGTTGTGGATGCATAAATTACCATCAGCACAGCCTGTTAGACTGAAAGAGCACATGCAGGAATTGCTTCTCCTGTGTTAACTCCCACAGCTGTCTGGAGCCAACATTGGCCTTGCTCTCTTTGCCCAGGCAGCAGCTTATTGCTGCTGGTATTTGGTTCCAATCCTGGAATTAGCTTTCTCCCAGCTATTGGCTCAGGCTTGGTGGCTGGTAAAAACTACAGTCAAGATGGATGGGCTCTGTCTGCAATAAAATATTGCAATGTAAAGTGTAGTGAATGCTAATCTTTCCAGATATTAAAACACCCGTCGTGAACAAGTTTGCATTCTTTCTTTCACCCACTGATGAAGTATCTGTTTTTGTTCAAGTTATTTGGCAAAATCATGGTAAAATTACATCAAAATGGATGAGCGTTTATTGCAGACAAGCAGGAAACATTTACCAGTACCAGTAATTAGTCCACAGTTATGTGCTATCCTAAATTGCAAACTTTGCATGAAGTTAGTAGCTGCAGAGACCCCAGCCCCATTATTTCTGAAACACCATTAGAAAGGAAAACTCGTTCTTGTCATCTCATTTCTGCCTTTGTCATTCTTGTAGGTTATTGGAATACAGAAAGAAAACTTTCATTTACTAATGTTTTCTTATTTCTTGAACAGCAAGAAGTAACATAGTTGGCTTTCCTTCACTCTCTTTTACATTTCCTTCAGTTTTACCTTCCTGAAAAAACAGAACAATGGATGCTTCTGAGTGAAAGTAATAAATAATACATTGGTGCCAGTTCTTACCACAGTGATGGATTGAGAAAAGGGAGTTACTAGATACACATTTACAGGTCCATGGTTTAAATGTTGCTTGTAACTATGTACATAAATGCATAATAGCAGGAGCTGTACAGTGGTTTGTGTTTTAAAACCAGAAATATGCACACTGGAGTGGTCAGTATGTTCCTGTTTGAGTCAGGAAGGAACTGAGTAGGACTTCAGGCTGCTTGGAGGCCCATTGTGTTTGTGGCATCAGAAATAGGACTGAAACCACCAAACTTCAAATACCCTATTTCACCACACATAGGACTGGAAATGACTTGTACTGATGACCCATTGTGCTACTTGGACTCAAGTGGAGCATCATTTCCGTGATGGGGGAAATGGATCTTAATATCCTATGTGTGAGGTGGCTGAAGCAGAAGGTTCACAACCATGATGACCTTTGTTGTCCATATGAAAGAGAAGTGCTGGCCCTCCTTGCCAGAAGTTTCCACAGACAGGAGATTGAGATGTTGGGAGGGGTTGCAGGTATATTCATGGCTATATCAAGCCTAAAAATTTCCCTCTGTTGTTTACTGCTGAACTGTTAAATTCAGACAATGGCTGAATGGCTTTACAAATCTGTGAATTTGTCAGTGCATCAAGTAATTTTTTTGAGCAGCCTTTGAAAAGTCCTGTCACTGGCACTGCTAAACTAAGGCGAAATGTCAACAAATTCTTGTAAACTAGACACTACAGTTTGTGGTGCCAATAAAACCTTGGCTGGGGTGGTATTGAGGGAGTAGACAGAAAAAGCTGTCAAAGTACTGTGCTTCCAGGAGAAACGAGACTGAGTCATACTTGTTTACAGAAGAAGGTAAAATGTAATAATAATAATAATGATAATAATAATACCAGGAAGCAAGCATACCTGCTACATACATTAAATAAAGATCCAAGATTTCTGAGAAAAATACAGGTATCCACATTCATTTGGTAGGAAATGTTTGCTTGAAAACAGTGGATTTGAACTGATTACTGAGGTAAAAGGTGTAGAGAAGCAAGATGTGCTGTCTGGGGAAACAGCACTGGGGTGCTGCTAATTGAGAAATGTAAATGGAATCAGAGAATTTAGCATGGTGGGGAGAAACAGCTCTGCAGGCTGCAACAGGGAGGGATTTGTCACCATTTGAAAAGTTCGTGCTCTTAATTCCAGATGTTGTAGATGTTCATTCCCGTCCCTGTTTTTCTCTGTCATTCCTCTGACGTACATTTTCCTTGAAGAAGAGCCAGGGTGATAACAGTGATTAAATCCAAGGAAAAAACACCCAAGTGTATTTTGTCATGTTTCTTGCAAGATGTAGTACCTTTACCAGTACTAAAAATACGTAAAATCACTTCCATTTTGGTAAATCTAAATCTGAGGTAAACCCACTTCTATTTTCATTGTTCCTTTTTCTTGAAACATGGAATAAAACATAATTTTGTGAAATATGACCTTTGTGACTGAGTCTTGCAGAATAGCTAGCAGTAATAGGATTTTTCTAGGAGTGATCAAAATTGTAGAAAGAATATTCTAGTAATATTGTAGTACATTTTTGTGCAAGTTTTTTAGAATGTTTTTAGGAGCCTGATCCCATAAACTGATGTAGTCTCCCACCACTTGTGGCTTTTTGTTGCATTTTCAGGTGTCTAGTTTTTCAGCTAGCAGCAAGTCATAATGAGAAGGCAGGTGAGGTCTATCCTTTAAGCATTTGCTTCTATTGAGTAACTGGAGAGGGAACCAGGGCCCAGTGTAATGGCAGGCACAGCCAGTCAGTGGACAAAGAGAATTGTCCTCTTTCATCCCCTCATGATGCTTTTCACCATCATCCTCCCTAAAAATAATAATAAGAAGAAACAAAACAAAACAACAACAAGAAGAGCTTGGCCTTCATGATGAGAACTTCATAGCAAAGTGCTGTACAGTGACATAGCTGAGTTGATTGCTTTTATGTAGCTAAAAAAAGATGGATATTGGATGCATGCATGCAAATTATTTTTGAAGTGCCTTCCATGTGACTAATTGACTTTCCTTTGTTTGTTTCACTGGGTTGTTTTTGTTGTCCTTTTTTAACATTATGAGCATGCCAGTATCTGAAAGTGATCATTCATGAGAAAGGAAGAGGAAAAATAATTTGCAATTTTTAAAAACCATGTTGTGTTTGTAGCTTAGGTGAGACAAAGACAGAGAGGATCTTTCTTAAATGTTGATAGGCATATGATCTGATGCTCTTGATCAAAATTTAGATGTCTTACACTCAGCATGCCTAGTTTAAATGTCCATAGTGAGCCAAGACTGGAAGCCCCTTAACCTGGACATCACCTGCAGATACTGGACTTGACAAATCCACCTCATTCTCGCAGTTCAAAGGTGATGGTGTATGTATAGTGTTTATTTCATGCTTGTAAAAAGGAAAAATACCTGACCAAAAAAAAAAAAAAAAGAATATAGACATTGTTCAGGAATGAGTTACTTAAAGTGGAAATTTCATAATGAGACATAATGAAAAGACATAATGAAATTCGTTTTTCAGGGAGAATGGTACAGTGGAGATGGTGAAATTTCCAAGCCAGTTTTTAGAACTCAAGAAAAATTAAGTGAGAAACCAAGTGGCTTTGTGCCCCTTTTTAACTTTTTCTCCTATGTAAATGGAAACAAGTCATCTTTTATGCAGCCTCTTCTGCAAGGTGGCTTTAACCACATCTATTCATAAAGTATACCTTGGGTTTCCCCCAGTGGAAAGCTTCAGTATTATTTGAAGTCTCTCTTGTGTTTCTGGAGGCCAGATATTTTGGGGAGAAGGGAACAAGGAAATCATTCTTGTTTAACTTGCTCTTAGTAGTCAGGTTTGTGGCATACAAAAATTTTATCAGCATGTTTTAACTTCTTAAAAGTTAAAAAGGAATCATACTGTCTTCCTTTTTGCTGAGTCCACTTTCAGAGTTGTAGTAAGGCAACATAATATAAAATGAAATATTAAAGGCTTGGTCTCCAAAATGAGTTGAAGAAGTTGTTAACTTCACCTAGAAGGCTGTTCAAGCATATGTAATGCTATGACGAAGGTTCACACCCACTTGTGCATGAAGGTGACAGAAAGTCACTGCGTGTTTAAATATTTAAAGATCATTTATTCATTAGTAGTAAATTTCAAGTAGAAGATCAGAAACAAACCTGAAACCATTCCACAGCTGGGCACTGAGCTTAGGAAATATTTCAAAGGAAACAGTAGCAGTAGCCAAACATACATTTTTTGACCTGTTGTCTGTATCACTCAGAGCAAAGAATGATCCCAGAAGATTCTTGATATATTAATCCACCAAATGGATTTGATGGTCAACTTCAGTATTTCCTCCTGTTGTCCTGTAAAAGTGTCCTTTCCATTCACATAGCACTTGTAACAGCAGAAGGGAAAACTCTGCAGTCAGTAATTCAAGGTCGGTTCAACACTTGTTAGTCCTCTATGAATGGCACACAGGTAGTACCCAGGGAGCCTCTACATAAGCTGTCTCCTGAGTGAGGAGGACAAGTTCCTGGGGAACTTTTTTGCTTCTTTCACATAAATTGAGTGCATTTTGTGCAGATCTGTCCTTCTTTCAAAACAAAAATTTATTGGTTGAGGGTATCATGAAGCGACCATGTTTACAGTAATATTCAGCTGTCAAAATATGGTATATTGACTCTTTTTTTTTTCAGACATTTCTTTAGCATTTCTTACTCTTTGGGACATTCCAGAGTCCCTGATTCTTTCTTTTATATTTAAGGGGAAGGGAGGGAGATTGAGAAACAGGTAACTGTAACTGTTTTCCTTATAGAGTTTTTGAATAAAATGTTCTCTCATGTTACCTTGAAGTAATCTTGTTGCTGACACGTCATGATAATTTTCTTCATTTAGCGATGATAAGGCAGTAGAAGAACAAGCAGAGGAAGATGAGGAGCTGACTGTTGTGGAAGATGAAGATGCTGATGACGACGATGATGATGGCGATGAAATTGAAGAGACAGAGGAAGAGTATGAGGAGGCAACCGAAAGAACTACCAGTATTGCAACCACTACCACCACAACTACAGAGTCTGTTGAAGAGGTTGTCAGAGGTAAATTCATGAGCATCAGGCTTGGGGTTGAAAAACTAATCCTGCTGCTTTGCATATTTGCCCTTTACCACCAAAAAATGTTCCAAACAGCAAAATACCCAAAGTTGCAGTATTGTTGTGCTTTGGCTCCTATAATTTGTGTGTTTAATCCCCTCGCCTTTCCCTTTCCCATTACAAATACTCTTTGGAGTTAGTTTGGCCACAACCCTTTGGGTTTTCTGACCTCCAGCCCTCCTGGCACACAGATGCTGCGGGGACTGTCTGTCCTTGAAGTGCGTTTGTTGTGTATGTGTAAGCAGAAGGGTTGGTTTTATTTTAAAGTAACATGAAATAAAATTCAACTGCCATATTTAGCAAGTAGGACAGGAAAGTATGTATGGTTTATCATGCCCATGTGTTACAGAAGGATAGGGACTATCAGTTCCAAGCAGGAGGTAGCACGAGCTGGTTTGGTCTCTCATATTAACAGCAGTGATGGGTCATTTTGTGTGGTTCTGTTAGATACCTGTTTGCTATGTTTCTCCATGAATTAATAATTAAGTAAAATTAGATTAATTTAAAGTAACTATGCAGAAAAATGAAGCTAAACTAATGAGTTTTACTGAGTGGGGAAGAAGGAAATAGGAAAAAATAGGATACGTGGAGTGAGAAAGAACTCTTCATTTCTAAAATTGAATTTTCGTTTTATTTTTTAGTTATTAACAGGACTGCATTTTAAACTTTGAATTTTACCCTTATTCATGGGCAGCATAGCAACATAGTATTATTAAATGCCATATTTCTCCTACAATGCATATTGGAATTAATTATCCTTATTTTTCTATTTTAATAATACAGTTCAGTCTGGTGTAAATCTCAGTAAAATAGATCCCAATATTTCTACAGTGCTTACGTCTTTACTGATAAATGCTGGAGATGGTGGCAGGAAATGAGATTAAAGACTACATTTGAAGAGAAAGGAGTTCTGACATGCAGGAGGCAGAGGGAAAATTATAGAAATTGGGGCAGTTGTGAAATGAGGCAGAAAACATCTGGCCTGCCTCCTTTCCTCTCCCCATGCTTCCCCATCCTCTGCCACTGGGGTTTCTTGGGACTCTAGCAGTAGTGGAGTCCCACATTTTGCATGTGGCAGTGTCCCTTTCTCTTGAGCCATGGTTCCAATGTTTCTCAGAGCAGAGGGTGCTGGCTACAATTTATCACACCAGGGTACAGAAGGATGCCCAAGGGATGCTTTGGAAAAGCAGAGTTACTTGGTTATATTTTTCTGTTCAGTCTACATGGAGCACTAAAGCTTTGCTAAAATCACTTGCATATGTTTCTTTCTAAGCCTGGCAACTCAGTCTTGTGTGTTTTTGTCTTATATAACTGTTGAGTGTTTTGCTCAGTTGTTGGAGAGCCTTTTCAGTGAGGAGGGGGTGGGAGGAGTTTGTTTAAATCTTAAACCAATTAAACATATTTCTGTATGTGAGCTTTTACCACCTGGGGATGAAACACCCTGTTCTCACTGGTAAATGAATATTGAAGAGGAAAAAAAAAAAAAAAAGAAAAATAAAAAGTACACTTGATTTTAATGGGATTTTGGATGAGTGGAAATGACAAGTTTGGTAGAACATGTTTCTTTACTGAGGGCGATGTTTCAAAGAGGTTAAGATTTATAGCTTTCAGTAAAGTAGTGTACAATCACCTGAATATAATACATAACGTAAAAGATAAGGTAAACTATTGAAGAGACCTTTTAGAAGCCCTTTAGAAATGTATATATTTGCTGATTATGAAATGATAGCATATTGTTTTTCCCCAAGTCTAACATTTCCCACCTTGGGTGATTGTGAGGGAAATATGTATTGGTGCAAGTGAGGTGAGGGCAATCTGTTACCAATACAAGTTTTCAGCACAGTTCTGCTGAAAACCTTTGGGCTTCCTGACTTTCAGTCTTCCTGGGGCATGGATGTTGTAGGGACTGTCCTGGAGAGTAAGTGGTATCTGACAGAGCTGCACTATGCAAAGTGCTTGCTTGTTTAGTAGAAGTGTCCAAATGACATAGCCTTGATCCTTGCTTTTGCTTCCCTTGCTATACACAAGAGAAAGCTTCCTACAGGGTCCCTGTCCTCCCAGTGCAGGCAGCAGATCCAGCATAGGAACTTGTGTGGTGAGCATCTTGCTGATGCAAACACAAAAGTTTGTCACTGTCATTGTAAATGAAAGACGCAGGGGGATCTTGTTGAGAACGTATGTATTAAGAAGTGGTCTTTGGAGACACCTTGAAAGCCTCTCTAGAAGGATTTAAGCGTCACAGCTTCATTCATGTGGACTGAGCTCTGTTCCAGGCTGCCTTGCCCAAGCACTAGTCATAAAACATATCCTAGGATGCTCTTCACAACCCTTTACAGCCAGTTTTATGAAGCTGTAACTAATATTATGTCTTTAGCTTTAAGAACGGAGAGTGGGTTTATCCAATTTGAGAGGAGCTGCTTTTCAAATGCGAACAGCTGTTGTAAAGCCGTAAGTAAGGATCTAATTGTGAGCTGGTACTGAGCCCTTTCTCTGCCAAATCAGTGGAATGGCTGCCATCAGCCATAAATAATTAAAAAGCATAAATGCAGTGTTATACTTTAAAGATACTTGAGCTATTGTAGAATCAATTTTTCGGGCAGTTTTATTTTGGTGCATATTTTAATGAATTGTGACCAAAATAGTAATAGTAGAACCACTTATTTTCAGTGAAAAGGAAATTAGTCTTGCCTAGAGAATCTGAAAGGTCCATTGGCAGGAGGGTAGTATTTTCATTCAGTTTCTGCAGCAACCACATTTCTATGTGTTTAGTAAAAAATGTATATAGACTTTCCATAGCCCAGTATTTGCCAGTATTCACTTTCCTACCCTTTGTTAGAGATCATCTTTACTTTCAATTCATATGGAGTATAGCAGCACACCCAGTTTAAATTTTTAGATATGCTCTTGCTGGGCTTCAGATGTTAAGTCTGGACAATTGTGGGTCTGAGATTACAGGGATTCGGATGGTGAAAGTAGTGTCAAATCTACACTACTCACCTTTGATCACGGGGACACGTTAGCATTGAATTTGTGCTGAAGAAAATATGGCTCATTTATGAAACCCTGCTCTTGATTTTTGTCTCTATGTGGAGCAGGGGAAGTGACTCTGCTGGTCAGGATTTAGGCAAGGGAGTGGTTTAATTTCTGCTATCATTGCCACGGTGTCATGGGTGTTGCAGAGCTGCTCCTGAGGATCCAGGCTCCGCGTGACTTTTCCAACATGTGATGGAGGCAAGCAGGAGCACTGCTTCCACCATCATGTGCAGTTTTTTGTGATTTTGTTTCTGCTGTCCTTCTGCACAGGACAGCAGAAGGACACAGGCGGTGACAAGAAAAATCAGTCTCTCTTGTCATACAGCAAAGCAATTTTGGCTTAGTGCTTCCCATCAACATCACAGTCAATCAGATCTCATTAGAGGAGAGCAGCAGGGTCAGCACAACAGCCTGCCACAAAACACTTGGCAGTTTCTCTGCACACCTGCCAGCGGATGTGGGGGAATCGGCAGCATAAGCCTCACCTGCCTCCTCCAGCAGTGTAATATTGCCCTTTATCAGTTGGTTTTGCTTTCTCTAATTCAACTTGATTTCTTTAGGCAGTTAGGGAAAAATCTAAGCAGTGCTGCTTCACGTGACATTTTAACTGTATTTACAGTCTGGAGACAAGTGAGAGACCATATGCTGGTTTCCTAGCAAGAGAAAAGTAGCCTGATTTTGGTATGGTAGGTTTTAGTGTCATTGATCCATCATGAGTGGGTTTTTTTTCTGAAGGTTTTTATCTGAAAGACTTAAAGTCTATTCAGTGACTCCTACCATATATTCTAAAGCAAGGGACATTAACCCTGATTGCCAGACCTGTCAGCTGGGAATTTTGGGACAATATTAGTAGTGTATGCTACATTAATTGGGGTTTTTTTTCCACACTCCATAGCTTTGCCCTACTTTCATGGAATCATAGAATGGCCTGGGTTGGAAGGAACCTTAAATATCACCCAGTTCCAACCCCCTGCCATGGGCAGGGACGCCTTATTCTAGACCAGGTTGCTCCAAGCCCTGTCCATCTTGGCCTTGAACACTTCCAGGGATGGGGAGTCCACAGCTTACCAGGGCAACTTTTCTTCTTTAAAAGGTTATCATCTTTGTAATGTAGTAGTAGTTCCTTGTTCTTCTTCCTTGGCTTCAAGATTATACAGTATGCTTTATTTGGAGAGGGATGATGTGTGATTGCATTTCATATCAAGAAAACATGATTGGTTGCTGTATAAATAGTACACATTAGGATAGATCCACTGGGGTTTTTTGCTATGAGATCTTCATTAAGAATGATCATCTGCTCTAACTTACGAACAAGAACTGATAAAATTAACCTAATGGATTTGCATTTATAGCTTTTAATTAGGCATTTTAATTTAAATTAAAATTAAATACAGCTATTCCACCCTAATATAATACTTTATTATATGTTGCAACTGGAGGAAATCTTTAAAATCTGGTGATCTTGTTGATGGAGACACAATATACTATTACCTTTTTCGGTCGAGGGCAAAAGTACTGAAATACTAAACGCAGTAATAGTGTTATTTTATGTAAAGTTGGAAGGTGGAAAGGAGTTTCATTTGAAATATATCCTGCCAGAAAAAATTACCAAGAATCTGTTTCCCTATAGAAAAATGTCATTTTATTATATTGAAGCAGTAATTAATTGCATAGTTTTTTGCTGAAGATTTTGCTGTATAAAAAGACTGGAATGCATTTCTGGGCTAATCCTCATATTCACTGTCATGCCGTGTTAGCAGAATTATGACGTTATGTGGAAATAGTACCTTTTCTAAAACACAAATTCATGAAACTGTATTAACCTAGATTTAAAATCAGGCTGGGTTTTTTGTTTGCGTTCTGGCCATCAGTGGTAACTTAATGGCACATTAGTTGCAAATGTAGTTCTGTTGTGCACAAGAAATAGAAAATATATTTTCACACATTTGTTCTGCTTCAGAATTATGAGGCTTTGTATTCTAGCTAAGTATACTATTGATTTTTTTTTAATATTCTAAATATGCCCTTGCAATAGCTTAAGAATAAACATTATAGAGAGAAATTCGATCTTGATTACACAGGATGGAAATTACAATTTGAGGGTATTTAACAGCTTTAGAGGAGCTGTCCTCAGTATTGCATTGAGAAGTCATCATTTTGCTTTTTTAACTTTTCTCTGTAAAAAAGCATTTCAGCAATTGTGTAGCTTGAGCACCAACTTTTGGTCCTAGAGCATGTGCCAGCTTCACAGCTGTCTTCTAATTCCAAAAACCTCTTCTGAAATTAGCTCTTGTCTTCGAATACTCAAACTAAAATTTGGTTGCCTTTTCTAACCATATATTCAAAGTGAGGAAGTTTTGTTTCAGTGAAATTATCTTCAAATATTCCCTTTTGATTGATTCATTGAGTAAAAACAGTTGTGCCTTTTTAGAACACAAAGAGTATAACTAGAAGAAAAACAGTGCATTTGCTCTTGCCTAATTTTTCTCAGCTAGTTTAAAAATAAAGACTAATATAGAGGCATGCATATTAATATCCTCAAACTATATCTCAATTCCTGAAGATATGGAAGCCAGAATTACTCCAGTTGTGATATTTTATATACTAGTGCATGAAGAAGGGGAGCATATACCTCATGATATATATATTTGAGAGGTTCATTCCTTTGGCCTCTCTTGCATTTATCAGTTACTTAGTCTGTTCTTTAGCAAGATATAAATGGTAATATAAAATATCTGATCCCATATGCTTAAGCAACTGAGTATTTGAGATCCTCATTTAAGAGGTGTTCAGGTCCCGTGTGATTGTTTATATGGACAGTTTGAACGGAGAGCAAACACACACCAGTGCTAGTGGGCTGGTTCAGACCCCCAGTATGATTTAGTTGTGTGTACTTGATTATCAGATTCAAACTTGCAGGGCTGGTAGTACAGAAATGCTTGTCAATACAGTATATTTTCCATTACCATGTCTATATTTTCCAAGACCTTGCAGTATTTATAAGCCAGCATGATGGTACCTTTCTTCTGTAACATTAAGGTAAACAGGTTTCTCAGAGGTGTAAACTAGACATGGGAAACCAACTTCCAAGACAGGTCAGAGTTAGTAACCTAACTCCTCCTAGTGGTCCTTTTTTTCTTAGATCCCTTCAAATTTAATTTCTGATTTAAGGTTTGGGGCTGACTGCCAGCATTAAATGAGCTTAGTTCTCATTATCATGTATATAAATTCAAATACTGAAAAAATACTGAGTAAATTTGATATTTACGGTGATAAAAGTATGTAAATGTAGCATTAATTCTTCTCCCTGTTAGGAGATTAAATTTTATTTCCAATTCCTCAATTGAAAATGTTGTCGTTAAGAATTTAAGTCCCATATGGGAAAAACCAGCATGGAGTTGAGATTTTGAAATAAAGCAATTATAATTTCACTTTGATTTGAAATCAGTTTTCTTCAAGTAGCTGGAAAAAAATGGTAATGAAAAATTTAAACTGCCATTCAGAACCATATTTTATATTTCCCTCTGTAAAAAGTGATCATCAAAAGTATCTGAAATGTTTGCACATAAATTCTAATGAGTTCTACTTACAGCATTTTGGTAAATGAGTGCTTGTGGAAGTACTTCGTAGAAAGCCAGTATAAATCAATGTCCACATACTTGAAGACTGTATTTCCCAGGGTGCTGAAGTCTGTGCTTTTCAAAGAAAAAATAACACAGTCAGTGCCAATGTTTAATGTACTGTTTAGTTTTCAGTATTCAACTACTTAATTTAAAAGCAAATCAACAAGCTTTGCTGTCTCTTTGTCTCTCTGCCTGCCGCGTGGCCAGCTTGGGGGCGAGACCCCGAGCCGGACAGCAAAAAGCAGATTTTAGACCACACTTTAAAAGCCGGCTATGCTACCTGTGATCTTCCCTTATCTGGCCGCTGTTGGATCCCTCTAGGGTGTGCAGCACATCCACGAAGGGTTTAGTTTGGACCCTCGGGACCCCAGAAATAAAGGAAGGCGAGAACCCGAGACGCTGGGAGACCTGGAGATGTTTATTCGTTCGTCCCCGGCAGCAGTCTGGCTGGGTATCGCTCGTTTCTCCCGGTCCTGGGGACTGGGGGCGGGGCTTACAGCAACAGCCAATGGGGAGGGAGAGAACCCGGGGCCAACCCGACACCTCTGGCCCGGCGGGGGGAAGGGAGAAACCAATACACATTTGTATAGAGATACCATGAACCGAGGGAAAGGGAAACTGGGGAACTGGGGAGAACCAATACATATTTGTATACAGATACCATAAACCAGGGGGGTTCTCTCAGGCGCAGGTCTGTCCCCCCAAACCCTAGGCTGGCAGGTTTGCCAGGACACCCCAACACTTTACCACAGCACTGTCCTTCAGGGAGTGCTGCTTGCTTGGTTAGAAACAACTGGGTTTGCCCCAACATGCTGGAATAAGTACAAGAAGCTTGGCATGGGGAAAGTTGAATTACACTTTCCTGATTATCTCAAAAGTAATTTGTCATGTCTAAGGTTTTGGAGAACAGCAATATTAGCACCTGTGATTTAGGACACGGGATGATAGAAATCTGACTATTGGAGTAGGATGGTTTGAAAACTTTGAAGTGTCTAAAAGCAACTGTTCATGAACCTGGGTTGTGGCAAAGGCTTGTCCTCTTTAATTGTATCCAATTTCTTGAAGCTAAAGGCAAAAGTTTGTCTGTGGAGGGGGAAGAGTGAGCAAGTTCCTTAAACAAAGCAAAGCTCACTGTTAATGCTGTACTGGATACAAATTATTTGTGGTAACAAGTAAAACTGAATTGCGCATTTGCAAAAAGTAACTCATCTTCTGCCTCAGTTTTCAGCAACAGAATTAAAATATGAAGCAAAGAGCTTTTAATTTTTTGGTTAATCATTTAGCAGTGCATGTTGCCTGCCTGCTCCTAATATCTACTAAAATACCATATTTCACCCCTCGTAGATATTAATTGCTACACTTGGCAGCAGCAGAAGGAAAGGGAAGTGGTGTTTGGATTAACAGCCTGAGAAAACCTGTTGAGTTTCCCATCTCAGCACTTCATTTCCCTATCTTTTCAGCTGAGGTGTTGCAGCTGAGAACCGAATGCAGTGGCTTTTTCTTTTAAGGACAAGTGATGGATGGGGATATAGAGAAACACGGGAGGAGCATCTGGCCCATGAACAGGAGTGATGGGACCATTGCCCAGGAATAGAAGTTGGTTTAAAAATGTACCTTTGCCCCAAAGCAGAGGTGAAGGAATGCTACTCTGAGCCCTCAACAGAAAATGGCAGATAGGGGTGGTGACACTGGGAAAGGGATGGATGACAGCAGTGACAAGTTTCCTAGACTGGACTGGCGCCACTCTTCACTCAAATAGAGCAGTCATGAAACAGTAAACCAGAGCACTGCCCCCTCTCTTGTTTATTCTCCATTTAGGTCATAAACATTGGAAGACAACAGAGCATTTCTCTCTGTGGTGACCTAAGTACCATGTAGGTCTCACCAAGAGCAATAGCGTTGGCAGTGCAGGCTGGAGGGAAGGATGTCTCTTCCCTGGTGGTAGGTGACAGGTCAGGCAGGAGGCCTGGCCATGGCCACAACGTGGGCTGCAAAGCTTCAGGCTTGCTCTTTTTAATATGTTACTCTGTGGTTTATTGAACACTTGTTCAAGTGCATCTTCATGTGTATAAATTACTTAATTCACCAAAGAGCAAATTCCAAAGTCCAATCTGATAGACATAACCTTTGCTTTTGCACATTCAAATCTCTGTTGCTATTTCTGTGACAGAGGTACCTATAGGAAATTTCAGATTAAATCTGTAAACAGTTTCCAACCTGATAACAGTGCAAAATAAATCAGTCTTTATAGCAAAACAAGTACTTTGAGGGAAACCTAGAAGGTGCTTACTGTGTGGCTAGAGGCTGGCCCACAATCAGCATTAAATAAGAAAGACTGAATTGTTGAGACATTTGTATTTTCAGAAATTACTTTTCCTGTCAGTAAAAATTCTTTTGATTGTACCTGTCCATTTTATGTCAGAAGCCACTATTAATTTTTATTTGACGTGTGACAGCTTTTCCAAGACTCGGCAAAGTTAGCTTTTTGTCAAGATTTGACTGTATAATTGGGTGGTATGGCTGGATTTGATTTTAAATTAAATCAGGAGAACTACTTGCATACTAAATATGGTCTGTAATTAATCATATGGTAATATACAATTAATTGTAATTAATGTGCTATGCAATTAATGATACTTATTTTGTTTTTTCTTCAAATAAAAAACTCAGTATTCCTTTCCCCCTAATTTCTTTGTGCAGAAGTGCAGCATTTTTAGCACATCCTTGATGGTTGCATACTCTTGGATCTGTTTCTCTCAGACTAAATGTATGCTTCCTGAAATTGACTCTTGATATTATTTATAGTTAGAATACCTGAATAAGTTAAACGCATGTAAAATTGTACCTTTATTGTATATTTAAGGAAATGTAGGTTGTATTGCTAGTGACAATTGGACATAAAAACCTATTTATGGTTTTTATGTGCTTCTGAGGATATTGAATTGACGGATCAGGACAGACACTGAAAAGCAGGATTCTTTGTAGCCAACATATGACAGGTGATGAGCTTGCAGGGGATTTCCAGTGCTAGTGCATTGATATTTCTTCCTAACTTTCAACCCTCAGGAATCTGCTTTCCACAAAATTCAAATTTAAGCAGAGAATTTACAAGCCTCTAGTTTAACATGGCAGTTTGTTTGCCAGGTAGTGTGTGGGATGAAAGTAAATGAGGGGTTTATTGGTGTTTAATATTATGTATATTTGAAATGACTTGTGCAACACATTGGAAGATAAAACTGTTTTTGTCTGTTTGGAGCATTATTGGTAAAGGGCTATACATTTACATGTGTAATTGGCTGAACTCCAAATTGCAGGCAGAATTTGCTTTGTCTTCCTTTAATTTGTGTGGTTTGGTTCTTCCTTCAGGTTTCCCTGTGTTGCAGGACGTAGGCAGAGACTGTGGCAGCTCACAGTGAACACAAGCACAAATAATTTTAACTTTTTTCCTGTATGTATATTCACTGGGGGTGAGATTTCCTCCCATGGATGGTTCAAGCTATGGCAGTAATTTTATATATGTGAGCCCTTGAACTGTGAATTGAAAACCCTGTGCTGGGTGGCTTGCAAAAGGGAGTTTCTTCATCACTGGCTACATTTAAATAGATGTCTGAAAAGAATTTGTCTTCCACTATAATGCTTAAATATTTGTTTGTTTGTTTTCTTTTGTATAATTTGATCAGGGAGGGTATATAGACCTAAAAAAGAAGAAGAGAAAATGTGTCTCCTTCTACTTGCAGATGTTTCCTTTCAGGTACCAAGTAAGCTGCTTGGGCAGGAATTTGCCCAGGGCTATTGGCAAAACCCCAGTCAGCTGGTGGTTGTACCCCTCTGGCCTGGAAGCAGATGAAATTCCACATTTGTTTCAGGGCAACACCTCTCAGTGTGTGCAGATGAAGTTGCTAAAAACATTAGATATAGGCAGGCTAAGGAGACTTTGTGGCGGGAATCTGAGTCAGTTCAAAATTCACCTTCATTATCTCTGGGGAAGAGTTTCCTATTCCCCAAAATTCCTCCTTGGTGCATCTCCTTCTAAAGTACCATCTTGGTGCATCTCCTTCCCTGCTTGAGTGTGTGGACACAGAGAGACACCTAATTAAGAAGCCAAGACGATACCATTTCCATGCTAAATGTGGTTCCTCTGGGTCTCCTGTGACTAGAGGTGTGCTCTGAGCAAGCTGAGACTGGGCCATGCCGTGCGATGATCTCCCGCTGGTTCTTTGACGTGGCTGAAGGAAAGTGTGCGCCCTTCTTTTACGGCGGCTGTGGCGGGAACCAGAACAACTTTGACTCAGAGGAATACTGCATGGCGGTCTGTGGCAGCATCAGTAAGTGCCCTCCACGGCGCCCGCCGTGCGGGGAGCGGGCCTGGGCTCACACTAACCCCAGCCGCGGTCTGTCCACACCTCTGCTCACCACTCGGGCCTCCTTGGCCTCTTGCTAACCTGGCATGGTAGTGGGTGACTTCTTGGCACTGTAGGTGGGCTCTGAGTAGGGGGCTGAGAGCTTAACACTTCCTCAGGCGAGGCCTTCGCACCCATCTTCTCTCTATTCTCTGTCAAAGCGTATTGACATTTCATGTGTCTGTGTGTGTGCACGTACAGTGCATGTGCAGGAGAAAACACTAACTTTAGGGAAGCCTCAGGTAAGTTTAAAAATATCTCAGTTTTTACTGTGTATTCTCTTGTATTTCTGACCTTTTTTTTTTCCAAAGCTAAAAAATATTAGAATGCGTATATCCAGATTTTTTTGGCTTTGGCTTTGTTTGGTTTTTGTTTGGTTGAATTCTTTGTGTGTGTTTGCAATGAAAAGGGGAGAAATGAAAAAATTTGATTTTTTCCATTTCCCTAAGGGCTGTGGTGCACATGGATGTGAATCACCTCCCACTTACTTTAACTCAACCATATGTTTTAATGACTGTTTTCACTGAAAAAAGGGTGTTTGCACTGTTTCAGAATGGTGGCTTTCTCCACCATACACCATTGAAGCTGATAAATTAGGTGCTAGTTTTATCAGATGGGTTCTGTTTTGAGAGCGTCTTGTACACTCCTCTCCCAGTCTGCCTTGCAAGCAGGTACTCCTGGGAGAGCATCAGCTGACATTTACATCTGACACATTAAAGAGTGAGTACATGTCTCACTGCCCTGCCTGTTCACAGGGCACGGAGGAGCAGAACACAAGCAGCATCTCAGGGCTCCTTTTAGTAAAATGTTTTCCAAAATTGGCCTAGGAGCATTTTCAGTAAGTAGGTTAAAGGGTTCAGTAAGGGTTAAAAATGTGCACAAACAAATGAAGAGCCTTAGCAAGGGTTACTGTGTGTGTCATGGAGCAGAGGAGCTGACCTGTATTTTACTGGAGCAGAAGCAAGAGCAGTCCTGGAGGCAGGATTGCTGCACTGATGCTCCAGCTGCATTTTGTCTCAGCATCTTCTAGAGCTGTTCATGGCAAAGCTCCAGGGAAGGGACATGGGGAAATCTGCCATGATGGGAGTGAGGAGGATACTTCATGAACCATGATCAGCTTCTGCAACAAGACAGAAGATGTAGTAAAGGGAGAGATCTGTACAGGAGGTTGGAGTGAGGTCTAATGTATTTACTGACAGAAGACCATTTTGAACCATTCCTTTGTTAGGTAAGATATTTCCAGAGATGCAAAACACGATTTGTCTCTGATTGCATCCTCTCTTTGGAAGGATAAATTATCTTCTGCTCAGGAGATTCTGCTCTAATGGAAGTTGTTGTCTGGCTGGGTGTTTTTTTTCCTCTGATTCATTTCAATAAAACAATGACAAGACTATTACCATTTCCATGATTCTCTTGGTTTATTTTGGAATTCCAAATTTTTGGTCTAAGTAATTTTCTCTTTAAGGACAATGGAGTAGGTTGAGTACTTGAGCTTGCTTGACTTTATTTGTGCAACTCAAACTGATTTTGTATCTCCCATAGGTTTTCTCCCCTGACTTTTTTTTTCTTCAGTAGTTTCTCAAACGAGAGTTTAGTCTATGAGGATACACTTTCCAAGCTATTTCAATTATATTTTTATTCCTGTTTTTTAATGTTATGTCAGTGTATTCTATCTATACCCTCATCTATACACCTGTTACTTCTGTTCCTGAAGTAACTTTGTTTTCTTTTAGTTTCATGTACTGTTTCAGTCTCACCGTGCTGTTTCTGCTTATTCTTTGTATTTTTGCTGAATAAAAATTGTAATGAAAATAATTGGAAGTGCTGAATATAATAAGTTTCACCACTGAAATGATGTTAAGTACTAATCCAATGTTGCTGAAAGAGGTAGCACAGGCACCACTCTCACCCCAATCTCACAGAAGAAAAGAAAAACAGTGGAGAATAGTTTCCATCAAGGCCACTTCTGTTCTCTCCTGTCACTTTTCCCCCCGTCACCCTTAATTTAGTCTTTCTATTTGATCTTTGTGCCCCTTCCTCCTCACTTCATTATTATTAATGTATTTATTCCATTCTTTATTTCTTTTCTCTCCAAAGTTCAGATTGTTGTTGCTCCCTTGTGTCCTATTAAAACAAAAAAAAAATCAAGCCTCTATTAGGCAGGAGGCAAGATGGATGCTAAAGGACATCTTTCCTTTGTCTAGCTATAGTTTGCTTTTCAGGATAAACTAGTTAGATTGTACAGAGTAATATGAAATAGTGGATAGCATTGGGTTTCTCTTGTATAGTGGGCGAAGGGTGAAAGTGTGGGATGTGAGTCAGGTTTTCTGGTAATGAATTGGAACTGGACTGAACCAAAATGTGAGGATGTTCTGTTGTCACAAATACCCATATACTGCGAAATCTGAATACTAATATCCTGAACACTTTTTCTTAAAGAAAACAGTTTTTTAAAAGCATGTTTTATTCTGCTTTCTTGCTACGTCTCTTTGCCTTGATCTGGAAAGATGGGTCTGTCCTGTTGTGCAAAGCCTTAGGCTGCCTCCATGTTCAGTGGATTTGACTGGTGCTCTGCAGCCTGACTGAAATTATTTAACTGTTTGGTAGGAGCTACTGCTGCCATATTTTTTTTCGTTTATCATCCAGCTCCATGGAAATGGATACATAATTGCCTTAGAAGTAGCAGACTTTGAGGATGATATTACCAATTCCTTCAGCCTGTCAGACCACATGCTCAGTCTACTGATTTTTACTAAGAATGTTCAGTACTGTCTGTGTTTTCTGCTCAATATAATGATTTAAACTTCTACTGTATGACTGTCCATAATGGCTCCTTTGAAGTCACAGAATCTGTCAGGGGGTTAATTTGGATTTAATGGCCTCAGAATAAGTATATATTGACAAGAATAAGCAAACATATTGCTGTTATCAAAGGAAAGATTTCTGTCTTATTATCATACTAGAAAGTAATTCACTGTACTAATTTTTTTACTTGTCTGTTAATTGTTGCATTTTAAACATCCTTAAAGCTACAGGAAATATATTTTTTTTAAGTGAGTGCTATTTTGAAATTACATTACTGTTTAATTCTTAACTTGGGGACTTAAAAGCTGGAAAAATCCATTCTCTTAAATGTGCTTCATTTCTCAGACAGCTCTCCCAGCAGCTCCTGCAGCCATCAGAGCCAAGTGGAATTCATGACTGTCTCGGTTTGAGACAAGTTTAGGAGGAAACGTCCTGTAATGAACGTCTCCTTGTAAGAAGGCAGGTTTCAGCACTCCCTCCCCCACAGATACGAAAGGAATTTCTTGGATGAAAGTGAAAAAAACTATTTATTTAAGAAGCAGAGTGCCCGCATGGCACACAGGAAAAATGAATAACTGTTAAAATATTAAACCTCCTCGATGTGGAGAAAGGTGGTGGATTCAAAGTTCTTTTCTGTAGCTGGCTCGGCCCCTCCCAAGGTCTGAGGCCGGGATGCGACCTCCCCACAGCCTCCCTGCCGGTCCACGGGGTCTGATGATCTGGTTCTCGGGTCACAGCTAAGCCGAACAGTTCCAGAAAAAGAAAAAGTTGTTCTGGAGGATTTCAGTATGCCAGTATGGGAAAATGTCTTGCCTCAGCCAACAGGCTGGCTAAAAGCAGGAAGGTGCTCCCTTGGCTCTGCAGCGGTGAGAACGCGGGGGAGTGTGAGTCCTTCAATACAAACCATGCTGAAGAATTCTCCTGGCTTCTCTCCCCCCTCTCCAGGACCCAGCTTAAAGCTATGGGACCTATTTCTGGGCATAAAGCAGTCAATAGGGAAATACAGTGTTATCATAAAATCAACTCAAGACAATGATGCCATGTTTTCATTTGTTCGTCATTCAAAGTGGGAGTGAGTTGTATTCTGGTGGCACAATCAGTTTTTGAAAATTTTGACATATCAATAAAATGACCTTTTATAAATAGTTGGGGTTTTTTTTATGATAGTACTGAATTTCTGTGGCTCACAACAGAGGGAACCAACAGGATTCAGTGTTGTCAGTTCCCTCCTTCCTTGCATAAACCCTGAAACTTAGTAGGAGGTTTAAACGTTGACACGTGTGGGTTTTTTTGGTCATTTTAGAGCACTATCGCAGGTTTTTCGGTGAATTTAGGTACAGTAGTGTTTATTCCCTAGACTAAATACTGTGAACTTCCAAACTTGCTAAATCTCTTGGTGATTTTTAAGCGGCAGATACTGTCCACTTTAATTTTTCTTCAGAGGTGTATTCCGAATAAAGATCTGTACCTTTTACAGCAGCAGCTTACAAGATTATGCTTCTGTTGCCAGTCATTTCCTTTATCCATTGTTTGCTTGTTTAGGATGTTGACATGTCCCTAGTTAGCAAGAAAAAAAATGTATTGGCAGCTAAACTTGCATGCCAACTTCCAGTGTCTAAGACATTAAAGAACTGTGACTTCTAATGTCATCTATTCAAATTGTTAATTTTGACTATGACCTTTAGTTGTAGGATGCAAGTGACTAATTTCTGTTTCCACAGTTTCTTCATCTATATAAATTTGCACTTTTATTTCACCTTTGAAGCATACATGTTGTACTGGACCTTTTAATAAGTAAGTGGGTGAAGTTTAGGGTTCAAAAAGGAAATAATGCAAACGTTTTCATATCCAAGAGTAAGACTACTACTAATTTCAAACACTAAGAATTTTATTAATTTAAGGTATTGTTGTAAACAATGTTTACTGTAACTTGTTTTGCTGGGTCTAACCACAGCAATTTTTGTTTTGGTTCTTTTTACTCTGTGGAACTTGATGATTCTTGTTTACAACCTTGGCAGAAGTCATGCTCAGGAAAATACTTCTGTCTTGGATTTGTTCTCATTTGATGCAACACATGAAGAATTTAACTTTTTTTTCCTCTCATAAATATTTAAACTTATGATAAGTTGAAACAGAATGACCTTGCAGCAGAGTATTGCAGAGATGCTTGAGGAAGTTTTGCTTTGGGGACCTCCTCCCAGTCATGAAGTGCATCAAAGAGAGGTGTGATCTGAGCCATTAATGGATGAATTTTGAATGGATATCAGCAAGGCAAAATTGTATTTGTCAGGGTTGGTGAAAAGGAAGTTGCATTCATGGAAGGCCTGATTGCCAGGTTCTAGCTGTGCATGGGTAGGAAATGTATCTTGAAGTTCTTACACAGGAGGTTTTTTATATGAGAAAATTCAACTTAAACCCTAGTTTAGATGGCAAGTATCACCTTCAATTAAGGTAATGGATCAGGAATAATAGGAGTATGGTATGTTTTGTTAGGTGGGTTTTTTTTCTCTCCAAAGAGTCTCTGAGGGATTTCACTAAACTCTTTCAAGCTGCCTGTCGTTTTATGCCATGCCAACTACTTAAATTCTAACATATTAAAGGGAAACAGAAGCAGTCTTTGCAAAGTAGGGGATGGATATCACTGCATAGCGAGGGAGCTGTTGCTCACTTTGCTTGAACTACCCCAAATGCACTACCAGTGTCACAGCTATTTCCTAGTTATCCAACAGCAATGGCTGGCAATTAGTGCAAGCTTGCTGATTATTTCCAGCCTTTGTGAGGAGTTTTTTTGATCAAAGTTATTACAAATAAAGCAACTATCTGTGAAGCCAAACTGTCGCTAAGGGAGGAATTTGAGGTATTTCATTAGGTACTGTGGAGTCCGTAAGTGCTTTAAAATGGATTTGCATTCACACTTATATGTTACAATTTGCCTTTTAAAAATAAACTTATGTACAAAGCATGTAACTTTGCAAAGGGCTTTTTGCTGGCTTATGGACGTAATTCATCGCCAGGCTTTTTTTCGTACTTGGAATTTTTCTTTTGGCAGCAGTTTCTAACCTGTTTCAAGAAAATTATTTTGTTCATTCTGAAGAGCTTCTCCCGGTTTATAAAATGGGATGAGGGAGGGGGAAGAAATCCTGATGTATTTATATGTATTTGCTGTATGTAACATGTTCATCTAAACCCTGTTTCTGTGTCTTCCTCTGAGGCTAAATAGATGGCTGTATTCCGATGGAAATTAGAACAGATGCTTCTTTATTAGTTCATCTAAATTTTTCCCATACTAAAGTAGAAATTCTGCTTTTCTTCTCCCTCCCCTCCCTCTCTCCACCTCCAAATTTTACATCAGTCCCTACCACAGCTGCTAGCACTCCTGATGCTGTTGACAAATATTTGGAGACACCTGGAGATGAGAATGAACATGCACATTTCCAGAAAGCCAAGGAGAGGCTTGAAGCTAAGCATCGTGAAAGAATGTCTCAGGTAAGGGGAGATTTCTTTATTTCTAAATGTCTGAGTTTTTCTGTCAAGTGATAAGTGATCCTTCATCTTCTTCTTTCCCAAGGCTTTATCCAGGTGCCCTGCCAATTTGCAATGCGTAAACACACCATTTACTGCCTTTCTGATTCTTATCTAAGAATTCAGCTGACTGACACACATTTGTGGTTGTGTCACCACTGCAATCATAAGTCGATACAGTTACTAGAAGGGTTAAAAGAAAAAAAAAAAAAAAAAAACCTAAAAAATGTCTCTCATCTTTGTGGAAGAATGTTTGTTTTGTAAGATTATTCATGTTTCAAAGTAAAAAACTTGGCCACTGTATTAATTATCCTTCCCTTGGGGCAGCTGAGGGAGATGGTTTGTGTTGAGGTTTTCTGTGTGTGCCCTGGGGTAATGTGAGATCACATCTGTTCATCTAATGGTCTTGAGCCTCAAGTTAACATGATGTGCATCTAAAGTCAAGAGGAAAAAATGGTGCTTTTGAACTGAAAATCCAAACTGAATGTGCTTCTGGGTGCCGATCTGGCTAGCTCGATCCCGGCACCTAGCATTCTCTGCCTGCCCGAGCTGAAGCTGGACGGGACCGATCTCGGTGCGGGAGGAGGGGCGAATCCCCGGACGGGTTCGCCTCGACCCCCGGTAGCTGTAACGCGTGAAGGAGGCACGGAAAAGGCGGAGGGGGTCTCCGTGGGGTGAAAGGGTTTATTGGCGTGGTAGAAACCACGGAGGAATCCCCCAGCCACGTGGTGTGAGGGCCGTTTTGTACCCCCACAGCACGGGCATGGAAAACACACAGTAGCCAGTAACACCGACACAGGGGATGTAACCAGGGCGGGGAGCAGGAATCGCAGCAAATGGGGGTAAGGGATAGGTGGGGAGAACGGAAGCCAATGGTGGGGCACGGTTTACAGCTTTTGGGGTGTTCCCTGTACTTTCAGGGGTTCTGCAGCTGTAGGAGCCTCAAACCAGAGGACTTTATGGTCCCCTTGGTTCTGCTGATGATGGCTCACTGCAACATGAATTAACTCTTTTCTTTCCCTTCAACCAAACAGATTTGTGTAGCCTGAAACTGTACACAGGTTTTAGTCCAGTGAGAGATGAGTTACCCACTCTCTCAGAAACAGGGTTTATAATGGCAATGCCAATAAAAAATGGTCACAGCTCTGCTTTAGTAACAGCAAAGAAAAATATAAGAGGTTTAAAGGAAAGCCCCTGATGCATATTTTTTGAGAATGAAACAACCACAAAAAATGAATGTAGTATAATTCAGATGCACTTCATATACCCATTTAGCTAATTTACTGTATTTTTTCATTATCCCCTAATGGGATTTCAGTGTGTCTATCTGTTACTGATACATTACCCTTTAGCTCTGTGCTAAAATGTTATTCCAAAAATGAAAATAAAATTTTATGAATGAATATGAAATTAAGCTCTTAGTGTAAGTCCCTGTCTTTTGGCACCGTAGCTGTGCCTGGCACTTTTCTAATAAATTGGGCAGGGCATCTTACCTAAAGCACTCATCTGACTGGTGCAAGCCACGTACTGAGAATGTGACATGTCATAGATAGGAAGATAGGTGCTCCTCATCTGCCTGGGAAGCATTGAAGCACAAATAAGCTGTCTCCTTTTTAAACAGAGAAAATAGAGCCAATTTAATGGGCAGGGAATCTGGAGGATAAAAAAGGCACACAGCCTGCCTAGCAGAAGAGAAACCCTGCCTTGGCTAGGCATGCAGAGTTTTGATGGATAATACAGTCACCACCCCAACAGTCTTTCCCCTTGAAATAACCTTTTTGTAAAAATGCTGTTGAGGTGGGTTTCCTGAAAGCAAAGGACAGTCAGTGCAGATTTCCTTGGCATTGTCTTCAGAGTCTCGCTGTGGTTCCACGTTTGTCTCCAAAATCCCGGTATGTAAAGGTCAAGCTGAGTAATTAAAGGCAGTATTGGGGTGAACTGTGTATTTTCCGTTTTAACATGAGCATTTGGAGGACCCTCGCAACTGAAGGTTGTGGTTCAGAGGTCTGACTGAAGCTGGAGCTGGTGCCCTCGTTAGCATGTTCCTAGCCATCCTTCCTATCAGCACTAATGAGAGCACAGGGAGTGAGGTGGGTCAGCTGCCTATCTCCTGCAATGTCAGTCCTCCAAAATCAAGTCAAAAAACCAGCTCTGGCCAGTTCAGCAAATTAAGTCAGCCCTGGTAAACAGCAGCATGATAGGTACATTAAAAAAAAAAAATTAATCATTAAGTTGCCGAAGCTGCTTATGAAATCACATCTTAAAGGACATACATCTTGAAGTACAGAGACCCCCTGCTGAGCTTTCAAGATCGGAATTTACTCGTAGAAGGGAAAGCTAATTTTTAGAAACTTAAGTTATGATTTGTACAGTATTGAAATAGCCTCTCCATGTTAACTTGTCAAATGTTTAAAAGATAGTAGATACTATGGGCAAGTAGAAAAACCAGCTAGTTCACCATTCTCTATTTTCTCACATGAACATCTATATCCAACACTGCTGATTTCCTTTTCTGGCAATTTATTTTAAAATTGCTTTCTACATTTTCTTTAAAATCAGTTATGTTCTTAATATAAACTTAAAATACATATGTAGCTGAAAATTAATCTGGAACTGTTACTTGTTATGTTAAAAACAATGCTGAATAAATTAACTTAGTAAGCCTTTGCTGTCAATGCTTTTCTTTAAAAAAAGGTAACAAGTGAGAGTCACTAGCCAAGTCTTCCAGCTGCACCAAACATTTTTTTTTTATTCAAAGTCCAGTTCTTTCAAAGCTGGCTTATAAAGAGCAGAAATGCCCATTTTTCTTCTATTAAAAAGAGGAGAAAATGATCAAGTAATTCTTTAATCTTGATAAATGTCATAATCTGAAATAGATTGGTTTGTTCACAAAACACAGATATTTATTTCATTTAATGAAAAGGCTAGTTTTAAAATAGTATTGGATTTGGTGTGCACCTTACTTTGCAACAGCCAATTAACTGATAATAAAAAAATCAGATGCATTCTAGTTGACATGCAAAATGTAATCATCTGAGGAGTAGGAAAGTTTATCACTAAAAAAATTACACTGAAGTGAAATATTTAAAAACAGGTAATCAGGGAAAATGTAAATATTCTGCATATCCTCTTTCTGAGATTTCGCTTCATTTACCATGAAATTCTGACAACTCATGTTTCTTTTTCTCGTGTATAAATATGTTCACATGAGCAGAGACCAAGATTCTGTCAGTGGTTATGTCACATCATAGTTCACAGCTCATGAAAGACTTTTACTAGGGAAGTCTGTCTCTGTAATGACCTGTTGCACCTCTGGTTCAGACTCTTTTAATCCCTTGTGCTCTAAAGTGTCCATCCCTTTAGACTAGAGATCATGAAAGTTTTTCTGCACTACACCTGAAGCAACAAGGCTTATAAAGTTGCCTAGGAAGTACTGTAAGGAGAATTACGTTAACACAAAATTTTAAGCTTTTCCCAAGAATTGTTAATACAGCCTGAAAGCAGGAAAACTGCATTCCCATGGAAACAGGGGTAGCCATTCAGTGATGCATGCGTAACCTCTAAATGTTTGCTGTTCTCCAAAAGATAACAGGGAGAGGATATGTTAACTGATTGCAAGGTGCCGTGGTTCTTGGTTCTTGTTTTGATACAATTCCCCTTTTTTCAGTTTGTTAGCACCTGTATGTTGTAAGCGCTAGGGTGTTGTTTAGCAAGCTGCAGCTTTCCCTGAGAGCTCAGCCGAGGCTTCTAGGACAGAGCAGAATTTCTCTGCCCTTCCATAGTCCATCTTGGACGGCTTGGCACTTTGCTCCAGCCAGCTGTCAGCCTTACAAACACAGCGACGACAAAGGAGGTGAGAAGGGGCTCTCCATGGGGGTATTAGAAGATGTTTAATCGTTGCATCTGGTCCATGCAGTCTCCTGAGGTGGAGAGCGAGGGAGACCTCATGGCTAGGGAACAGGGCCTTTTTCCCCAGGACTCAGGGGCGGTACAAGGGCAGGGTTGGGGTACAGGAACCAAAAGGGAGAGCCCGAGGGAGTGGCCAGGACTAGAGGCAGGGGGAAAGGTAGGGGAACGATGTTCTGAAACTGAAACTGAACCCCACACCTGTACAGCTCCATTACTTAATTAGTTGCTGCTAAATAGCCTGATGAACCAGATACTGAACCTTACTCAGGGGAGCAGTATATTTATATATTTCTCTCCTCAGACATCTTGTGATGTCCTTGTGTCTTAAATTTGCTCTTCCTCTGGCTGTCTACAATATTTTTGGAATTGTAGCATGTAGAATTCTTATGATAGGAACTTAAAGATACCTTGTGTCCTAGAATAGTTTTGCTTCTTGGAAGTTTATTTCCAAAGCAAACACTTAAAAATACTGCAGTTGTCAACCAGCCTGTACAGGTCTGGTATTCCATTCAAGATAGGTCATATGTCTTCAGCTGATTTTTAGTCCCAGTGATGCTACAGAATCACAGAATGGTTTGAGTTGGAAGAGACCTTAAAGAACATTTAGTTCCATCCCCCTGCCATGGGCAGGGGCACCTTTCACTACATCAGATTGCTCAAAATCCCATCCAGCCTGGCCTTGAACATTTCCAGGGATGGGACATCCACAACTTCTCTGGGCAGCCTGTGCCAGGGCCTCACCGCCCTCACAGTAAAGAATTTCTTCCTAATATTTAATCTAAACCTATGCTCTTTCAGTTTAGAACCATTCCTCCTTATCACTACATGCCCTTGTGAAAAGTCCCTCTCCTGCCTTCTTGAAGGCCCCCTTTAGACAATGGAGGATTGCTATAAGGTCTCCTTGAAGTCTTCTCATTTCCAGTCTGAAGAACCCCAAATCTCTCACCCTGGTCTCACAGAGGAGGTGCTCCAACCCTTTATCATCCTCACAGTCCTCCTCTACACCCACTCAAGCAGGTTGATGTGCTTCTTGTGTTGGGCCCCAGAGCTGGATGCAGCACTGCAGGTGGGGTCTCACCAGAGCGGAGCAACAGAATCCCTTCCTCAACCTGCTGTCCATGGTGCTTTGGATGCAGGATACACTGGGCTTCCTGGGCTCTGAGCACACATGGCCAGCTCATGTTTGGTTTTTCCACCAGGACACTCAAGTCATTTTCCCAGGGCATCTCTCAGTCCATTCATTGCCCAGCCTATGTTGATGTTTGGGATTGCCCCAACCCAGGTGCAGGAACCCACACATGGCCCTGTTGAACTTGAACATGAGATTTTCCCAGGGCTGCCTCTCAAGCCTGTCCAGGTCCCTCTGAATGACATCCCATCCCGCTAGAGTATCAATCACATCACTGAGCTTGGTGTTGCCTAGCTGAGATTGCTCTCAGTCCTACTGTCCATGTCCTCAACAACGATGTTAAATAAATAATACCGGTTCATGTATTCCCTAGATTCCACCATCTCTACTACTGTGTGTGGGAAGCCTGTTTCCTTCCTTAAAACTATCCAGTTAATAGGATTACCCTCCTCAGTTGTAGTCAGGACTCTTTGGAGAGGTTTAATGATTTTATTACCAGAAAAAGGGTCAAGATTTAAGTGTGGAACAAAAGCCACTGTCAAAGATAGGCACCTTTTTGGCATGACTGTGACCTCACTAAGGCAACCTTCAGGCAAGTACCTCTACTGGCCTGATTGTGCTAACCCAAATGTCTGCCATAAATTCTTCTCTTGCAGATATGCTTTTGTGCCCCAGTGTAAAAAAATGGGAGTGAATTCTTCTGCTTTCAATACATAATGAAATTTTTGTACTTAGCATCTCTTAATAATGAATGACATTTTCCATACTGCCTCTTTCCCTCTTGCCTACAGCCCAATTTCAAAAGGCATCTGCCAGGCACTGAGGCCTGAGTTTTGAAGAAGTTTGACTTTGAAATGGCTGGCTGTTTATATCTCAATCAGAAGCTGTTATTTTCCCTGTATAAAACCTCCAATCCTTGAAGACCCAGGAATCTCTATGTTTTTTATAGGTCTGTGCTGTCAACAGAGGAGAATAGGTTTACAAGTGCAGAGGCCAAGTTCAGCCTTTTTCTGCGCATGCATAACTGGGGAATTTTTTCTCCTCTTTGCTTTTTGGGGTCCTCTGTAGTGCTATGGCATATTTCTCACTCACAATTCCCTGAAGTGATGATCTTTGGTGGGAGCAGGAGTTCCCTGTGGGTCGTAGCATGGCCGATGGATAGCTGTATCTTCAGTTGGTTAGCACACACATACAGATGCTCTCAACCATTGAAGTCTTCTCAGTTACAAAAATCATCACTCAGGGCACAGCAGTCTTTGCAGGAATATTGTTTCAGCAAACAGCCATGTAATTCTGGGTTTTTTTCAAAACCTTTCAGTATTGTGGCACCAGAGCTGAACTCTGAGGCCACTAATTTACATCCCTCCCTCAGTTTATTATCCTGCCTTCCAAGCCTTAAAAGGCTTAATGAAATAAAATGGACAGAGACAGACGTGGTATAGCAAAAGGTCGCCTTATGACATTACCCCCAGTACTTATTTTTGTCATGTGGATTAGCAGAGGGTTAGTTTGGGGGATAAAGATGGCAAGGAAACTCTTGTTCTGAGGATGCATAACTGCTCTTTTAGAGTCAGAAAATTAGGCAGGTATCAGAGATGGGGTTTTAAGATGGAAAGGGAGAAGAGGGAGAAGAAAATAATGAAGTTGCTAACCTTGGTCAACGTTCAATCTTGAGCACATCATTGTAGTTTATGACTTGGGTTAATGCCATAATTTCTGGGCCTTCTGTAAGTTCACGTTCTGTTGCAATCCGCTCTAATCACAGAGGAGCAAAGAGAACTCTCTGTGAATAAAGCAGAAAGAACCATGAATATTCGTTCCAATATTGGTTCGAATATTCCCCAAAACGAGATAAAACCCAAAAGAGGTTAGATGTTGATACCAAAAAATTGATATATTTTATTTAAAAGAGGCAAAGACAAAGAAAGAGAAAAGAAAGAAATAGAAAAAAAAGAGGGAGGAGGGACAGGGACAGTGACCAAGATGAAGTAGAAGCATATCACCCCTCCATGGGTCCCAAGGATGTCTCCTTGTTCTCCTACATCTGGTATTGGTGGTGGGAGTCCCCCACTGAAAAGTATAGAATCCAATGGATTAATCATGTTTGGGCAGGTGAGACCACACAAGTACCTCCCTGAGGGGGGCCAGTTGGACACTGTCCCTTGCAAGACTGTGGGTCTGTTACATCATGTAGTATCACATGCCGTGCTCTGGTGCAGGGTCTGGGGACCCTTTTTTGGGTGTGTTACGAACTGGTTTAACACAGAAGACCAAAGGAAACTAAGCCTCTGTGAATAAAACGGATGGGACCCAGAAAGTTTTGAAATATACGCAAAAAACATGATTAAATCCAAACGAGGTTAGATGTTGGTGCCAAAAAAACTTGATATATTTTATTTAATAGTAAAAGAGGCAAAGAGAAAGAAAGAGGAAAGAAAGAAATAGAAAAAAAA